>BLSH010162783.1:652522-695259 GCA_018402905.1 Glandirana rugosa
ATGGTAGTATCCTATATTGACTTATCGTCTTTTTCGCTATATCACATTAAGGAAACATTATTGGTAATTTTTGTTTCTTATAGGTGAGTGTACAATTTTGCGTCATTGTTCGTATTTTTGGGGCCTTGGAATTCATTAGTAACTGTACAAAGGAATTACACTATATCGCTTTTTCTGCTATTCAGTTATATCCTATGATGGTACACTGAGAACCTTACACTCCAAAATCTGAGATACAGCCCGTGGAACCACAGAGTCCAGCCATCCACACAAGTGCGTGTGACTTCTGTTGTGGGAGTCCTGGATATCTGGTGAGTGAGTGGGCACACAAAGGGGAGCACGGATTGCACAGACTGTTTTTCAGCACTTGGCACTTAATACTGCACAATGAAAATTTGAAGCTGCACTGGAAGATTATGGAATATATGAATTTATGAACTTTCCATGGGCTTATATTTTTTACATTAATTACTGTTATTTATGCATTGAATGCACTGTGATAATGATGCATTAGCACTTTGGCATTGACGCTCTTATAATGAGTAGATATTCGCCAGCACACCAAGGATTGTCAATCTCGTCTAATTGGTTTTTATTCAAGAAAGATCACATCACAAAAAAGTATAGTGCAACCTTTCGAAGCCACGCAGGACTCCTTCATACCTGATGAAGGAGTCCTGCGTGGCTCCGAAACGCTGCACTATACTTTTTTGTGATGTGATCTTTCTTGAATAAAAAACGATTGGACGCGATTGACGATCCTTGGTGTGCTGGCGAATATCTACTTACCGCAGAGCCTGTATCCCACTTTCTAGCCTAGCTTTGATGTCCTCTCACTTCCAGTGGCATGCTTGTAACCTTACATTACCATGAAACTTAAGTTTGCTAAGGTTCTGTAGTTCGGAGAATCCTCTCTTCTAAACACTTCCCAGACAAAAAACATAGGTACTATGTGCCGAGGCTCCGGCCCTGGACTTGGAGCACCAGTTGCTAGGCAGGGGGTGACCCCGCTCGCTGCCAGAGCACTCTGTCACCCCTGTTAAGTCACTCCACACTCTTGCCGGCTGGCAGTTCTAGCACCAAAACACTCCCCTGGCTATTCATGGCAAGGGCAAGGTGATCCTTCGCCCTCTGCAGCAGTCACCACTTGTTACCCTTGGTAGTGTCTATCCCCTGAAACAAGCCCTGTCCTTTTATATGCATCCCATTGCAGAAACCTCAGACCGGGCATTTTGTAACTCAAAGAACATTTACTGAACTTGGGCAGCCTGTTATACAAAAACTCACTAACATAGACTTTATTATAACAAAGGGGCAATCAATAGAATGGGGCAGTATATACCCCAACAGTAGGCATCTGCCTACATGAGACTGGTGTATTATCCGCTCTAGATAGATGATTTTTTTTTCTTTAAACATCTTTAAACTAATGAGCAGTCCCTGGTAAACCCAGGCAAAATACTTACTAAACAATCTGTTGGAGAACGTTCTTGTGTTGGGTAAATATCAATGGTGCTGTGGAAACTGGCACAATTACTTGTGAATAATTTCTCCTGTCAGAATGTTTTATTCAGGAGGTTTGTTAAAGTCCCATTAGATATTATGTTGTTTAAAGGATAGTTTCATCTTTGGTAACATTTAGGCCTGATACACACGGACGTTTTTTGATGCCGGCGTTTTCTGGCATTTTTTGCAGCTCTCCATGTTAGTCAATGGCCCCATAAAAACGCTGAAGTTTTTGAGCTGTAGATGGCGTTGGAGTTAGTGAGCTGAAGCTAGAACCCACGGCCAGCGCGTTCTGAGGCTGTAACGTTTTGGCGCTTTTTGACGCAGACGCCGAAAAACGCTCGCTAACGCCCACTATCGCCGTACCGGCGTTAACCGGCATTTTTTGACGCCAACGTTTTTAGGTTGAAAAATAGCAGAGGGTTGATTTTTTTTAAAAAACACCTATTGACGCCGACGCTCACTAACGCCGATGCATAACTCCGAAAAATGCAGTTTTTTTTCCCTGACGTCGGGCCCGACGTTTTGTTTATTTTTTAACCACTTCAGCCCCGGAAGAATTTCCCACTTTAGGACCAGAGTACTTTTTGCGATTCGGCGCTGCGTCGCTTTAACTGACAATTGCGCGGTCATGCCACGTTGTACCCAAACGAAATTTGCGTCCTTTTTTTCCCACAAATAGAGTTTTCTTTTGGTGGTATTTGATCGCCTCTGCGTCATTTCTTATCGCCGCTATAAACAAAAGAAGAGCGACCATTTTGCAAAAAAAAACTAATTTCTTACTTTTTGATAAAATTCAAATCCAAAAAAAAATATAAAAAAACATATTTTTTTTCACCGTTTTTGGCCGATTTATATAATTCCTCATATTTTCGATAAAAAAAATTGCAATCGGCGTTTATTGATTGGTTTGCGCAAAAGTGGCCGCGTTTACGGATGGTGAGAATTCATTTCTGGGGTTTTTATTTTTTTTTATTTTTTACTCGTAATGGCGGCGATCTGCGATTTTTAGCGGTAATGCGATATTGGGGTCCGCCCGAGCCGCGGGCACACTCCCCAGGAGTGCGGCGGGTGCGCGCGCGCCCCCTGGTGGCCAAATGCAGATCGCCGCTTATTTACGGCGATTCGCGCAGGGCTCCCCGACTGCCGCCGTGAAAAGACGGCGCACGGTGGGGAACCAGTTAAGAAACATTCGTGTGTATGAGGCCTTAGGGTGTAACATGCAACATGTTACTGTTAAAGTAGAACTATAGGCAAAACTTTTTTTTTCCATTTTGGATAGCGCAAGGGAGGTTTATAACCCTTGTCAGATTTTTTTTCACCATCTGTGTTCAATTTTGGAGATATCCCTTCACTTCCTGTCCCATAGCCAAACAGGAAGTGAGGGGAAATCCCTACCAATTAAAGGAATTTCTTGGGGACCCCCATGTCACCAGAACTAGTGTCACAATTGGAAGATTTCCCTTATATTACTTTTCTGGGGGCAACCCAAAATTTTGGATTACCTACTACTTTCACTTTTAATGATAATGGTAACAGGACAAATAGAGAGGGTGAATCTCCTTAATGGGGCACAGATAGCAATACAAACTGACAAGTGTTCTAATCCCTCTCCACTCTATCAAAAAAAAAAAAGTTTTGCCTTTAGTTATGCTTTAAGCAAACACCCCCCAACCCTCCAAACCACCATAACAGAAGGCATCTCACATCCGCTGTGACTTTTTTGAAATGGCAAAGCTGTGTGGGGCTCTGCCAACATAGCTAAAAAAAAAATAAAAATAAAATAAATAAATAAAAAGGGGCAGACTCGATGGACTACTCAGTCCTTTTCTGCCGTCACTTTTCTATGTTTCTATGTTTCTATGTTTCACAGAGGTCTGAGAATGAAAATGTACAAGTCCCATCTTCCACCATGGAGGACGGTTGTGTAGTTTCAATGAACTGAGATGGGACATGTAGGATACCTTGTAGACAAGATTCTGCATGATGTGATTTTGCTAAGAGGGATGGTTTGGGGTTTTAGGTATGGCGTATGTGACCATGCTTCATATTCCACCCTGAATATGAGTGTGACATAAAACATGATCTAAAGCATGGAATTAATATTATTTGATATATTAATACTTTATATGTGGACTAGACAGTGGTATTAGCAATTCTGATATACAATACAACTGGGATAATATTTACAGAGAATGTGCTAATAATGTGATGACAATGCAAGATCCCCTGACTGTCCACTCTTGCATTATTTTAATAACGTAGAATATCCTCTCAGGGATTACTCAATTTCAGATTTGCCTGTATTCCTTCTATTAGAAAATGTAAAGCTGAGCGTCAGGCATGGAAGTTCCAACAGAGGCTTTTCAGGCCTGACACTCAGTGGTATATACAATATCTCACAAAAGTGAGTACACCCCTCACATTTTTGTAAATATTTTATTCTATCTTTTCATGTGACAACACTGAAGAAATTACACTTTGCTACAATGTAAAGTAATGAGTGTACAGCTTGTATAACAGTGTAAATTTGCTGTCCCCTCAAAATAATTCAACACACAGCCATTAATGTCTAAACCGCTGGCAACAAAAGTGAGTACACCCCTAAATGTCCAAATTGGGCCCAATTAGCCATTTTTCCTCCCTGGTGTCATGTGACTTATTAGCTTTACAAGGTCTCAGGTATGAATGGGGAGCAGGTGTGTTAAATTGTTTGTTATCGCTCTCACTCTCTCATACTGGTCACTGGAAGTTCAACATAGCACCTCATGGAAAAGAACTCTCTGAGGATCTGAAAAGAAGAATTGTTGCTCTACAAAATGATGGCCTAGGCTATAAGAAGATTGCCAAGACCTGAAACTGAGCTGCAGCACGGTGGCCAAGACCATACAGAGGTTTAACAGGACAGGTTCCACTTAGAACAGGCCTCGCCATGGTCTACCAAATAAGCTGAGTGCATGTATTCAGCGTCATATCCAGAGGTTGTCTTTGGGAAATAGACATATGAGTGCTGGCAGCATTGCTGCAGAGGTTGAAGGGGTGGGGGGGTCAGCCTGTCAGTGCTCAGACCATACGTCACACACTGCATCAAATTGGTCTGCATGGCTGTTGTCCCAGAAGAAAGCCTCTTCTAAATATGATGCACAAGAAGGCCCACAAACAGTTTGCTGAAGACAAGCAGACTAAAGACATGAATTACTGGAACTATTTCCTGTGGTCTGATGAGACCAAAAGAAACGTATTTGGTTCAGATGGTGTCAAGCGTGTGTGGCAACAACCAGACACAAGTGTGTCTTGCCTACAGTCAAGCATGGTGGTGGGAGTTTCATGGCCTGGGGCTGCATGAGTGCTGCTGGCACTAGGGAGCTACAGTTCATTGAGGGAACCATGAACACCAACATGTACTGTGACATACTGAAACAGAGCATGATCCCCTCCCTTAGGAGACTGGGCCTCGGGGCAGTATTCCAACATGATAACGACCCCAAACACACCTCCAAGACGACCACTGCCTTGCTAAAGAAGCTGAGGGTAAAGGTGATGGACTGGCCAAGCATGTCTCCAGGCCTAATGAGCATCTGTGGGGCATTCTCAAAAGGAAGGTGGAGGAGTGCAAGGTCTCCAACATGCACCAGCTCCGTGATGTCGTCATGGAGGAGTGAAAGAGGACTCCAGTGGCAACTTGTGAAGCTCTGGTGAACTCCATGCCCAAGAGGGTTAAGGCAGTGCTGGAAAATAATGGTGGCCACACAAAATATTGACACTTTGGGCCCAATTTGGACATTTTCACTTAGGGGTGTACTCACTTTTGTTGCCAGAGGTTTAGACATTAATGGCTGTGTGTTGAGTTATTTTGAGGGGACAGCAAATTTACACTGTTATACAAGCTGTACACTCACTACTTTACATTGTAGCAAAGTGTAATTTCTTCTGTGTTGTCACATGAAAAAATATAATAAAATATTTACAAAAATGTGAGGGGTGTACTCACTTTTATGGGATACTGTAAATAAGGAACGTATTTTTAATAAACAGTTTTACTCTCCTTTTGAAGCCCAGGAAGTGTCTGTTTTAGATGGGTGCATGACGAAATAATTTGTTTAGATTCGTTAATCTACTTATTTAGTTTAGTTAAATTTAGTTGATTCGTTCAATTCCTATTTGGGATTCTTATTCGGAATTCGTTTTGTCTTTTTTCAAATATTCTTCGAATTCACCGTTTTTTTTTTATCGCTTCGAAATGTTTAAATCAATAAATTTAGAATCGGTCGAAAAACAAAAATGTTATATATTATTTTTGATTCGAATGTGGCAAAGTGAACAAACAAAAGAAAAATCGTCATCAAATGATTTCAATGACTCTTTAAATCACCTTTGGCTTAACAAAAACAACATTATTTCGAAACGGTACTCTAATAACACACACGGTCTTTGATTTCAGCAATATGTGTACAGTTCGAATTCGAATGGGATTTGATGTAAAATTCTATTTGAATTTCAATTTGATTTTCGGAAATTTGGATGAATTTCGTTTTGTTATTCTGAGAATTAGGTAAGCTTCATTTATACTGTAACTCTGGTATTCGGATATATCTGAATAATGAAAATTTTGTCTGAATATTAATTCGGAACGAAACGAACCGCACATGTCTAGTCTGTTTTCAGGACTGAGCTAAAGCAGGTGATAGGTTGTCTATATCTTATTGTCTGACAACTAAAAAGTAGCATACATTCTCATCCCTGAGAGGCAATTTTATATTATCATAACAACTTACGGCCCACTCACACTGATGCGCTTTTGATGTGTTCCCATTGACTTACAATAAAAGGTGCCTTTTTGGTTTGCTTTTGAAAAACTGCACCAAAGATGCAGCATACAGGACTTTTCAAAGTGCAGAGCACATGCAGTGTGAACAGTTACATTGTTTTCGTGCAGTTTATCGCACTAGAAAAGCATGGCAAAGCGCACCAACCTGAAAGGGGCCTAAAGAATGGAGTTTCAGATGTTTTATAAATGCCCATTACTGATTGGTTAATTTAACCACTTCCCGTCCAAGGTACATCATATGACGTCATGGATTTTGAGCGGGGATATTTGAATGATGCCTGCAGCTACAGGCATCATCCAGATATCATCTTTTCCATCCTGTGATTCTGTGCACCGCAAGAACAATCATAACGGCAGTTCAGTCACTTGATCATTATTACAGGCAGCGGGAGGGGACGTCCCCCCGCCCTCCAGTGCTACTCCGGGCTCGCCCCTACGATCGGCGAGCCGGAGATCAAATCAGGTGCCACTGGAAGTTGAGCATAGAGATTTCTGGTGACCATGACCAGATGGTCTCCAGTCATCTCTATGGCCCTCGGAGGCCCGGGCACAACATTATGACGTCACGTCCGGGCCGGCGGAAGTAAATAATGCCGGGACGTGGCTGGAAAGGCAGAGAGAGTTTTTTTTTATCTCAGCCTTTCCAGCCTGAAGGAGAGATATGGACCCCCCATATCTCCATAAAGAGGACCTGTCACGCACTCTTCCTATTACAGGGGATGTTTACATTTCTTGTAATAGGAATAAAAGTGATCAAAAAAACAAAAGTAAAATAAAGGATAAAAAAAATTATTTTAACCCCCCCCGTCCGCGCATGCTCGTGCACAGAAGCGAACGCATACGTAAGTCATGCACACATATCTAAACGGCGTTCAATCACACATGTGAGGTATGGTCACGTACGTTAGAGCGAGAGCAACAATTCTAGCCCAAGACCTCCTCTAAAACTCTAAAAAGGTAGCCTGTAAGAATTTTTAAAGCGTTGCCTATGGAGATTTTTAAGTACCAAAGTTTGGCGCCATTCCACGAGTGTGCGCAATTTTAAAGTGTGACATGTTAGGTATCTATTTACTCAGCATAACATCATCTTTCACATTATACAAAGAAGTGGGCTAACCTTACTGTTTTTTTTTTTTTTTAAATTCATGAAACTGTTTTTTGCCCCCCAAAAAAAGTTTGAAAAATCGCTGCGCATACACCGTGTGACATAAAAATGCAACAACCGCCATTTTATTCCCTAGGGTCTCTGCTTAAAAAACATACATAATGTTTGGGGGTTATGAATAATTTTCTAGAAAAAAAGATGATGATTTTTACATGTAGGAGCAAAGTGCCAGAATTTGCCCGGATGGGAAGTGGTTAAAGTGGTTATATCCCCCTTTAGTTGATTTTTACCTACAGGTAAACCTATAATAAGAATACCTGTAGGTAGAATGAATATCTCCTAAACCTGCAGGGTTAAGGATATATTCAGCTTGCATTCAGCCGCTAACGTCAGCGGCACATGCGCAGTGAAATTCCAGCGAAGGTCCGGCTTATCCTGCCAGACCTTGCCGGAACAGAGGGCTCCTGTGCGCATGCACGGGAGAGACGTCTCGCGGCTCTGTCCACTCACAGCGCCGGAGCCGTGAACCCGTAAGGATCCCCCGAGGGAAGATGTCAACTCCCTCTGAGAGGACCATGCGGCCCTGTCAGATCTTCATTATGAGGTAAGTATTTCATAATGAGCTAGTATGCAGTGCATACTAGCTCATTATGTATTTTCCTTAGGCCTCTTGCACACAATACTGATGTAGTGGATAGCATTTTGCCTAGCAGCAAAAGGGTTGCTGGTTCAAATCCCAACCAGGACACTACCTGCCTAGCACTTGCATGTTCTCCCAGTGCCTGCATGGGTTTCCTCCAGGTACTCTGGTTTCCTCCCACACTCCAAAGACAAGCTGGTAAGTTAATTGACTCCTGTCTGAATTGTCCCTAATATGTGTATGTATGAATGTGAGTTAGGGACCTTAGATTGTAAGCTCCTTGAGGGCAGGGACTGATGTGAATTTACAATCTATATGTAAAGCTCTGCGTAAATTGACGGCGCTATATAAGTACCTGAAATAAATAATAATACTTCTTCAGCCGTTTTTTATGTATGTATTTGCATGACCGCATATGCACGTATTTGCGCGTAAATGTATTCTCACGTTCATAATATGTTATGGACATTCAGTAAGCTTATTTTTTTACTGAGCTAAAATACAGCCCTTTAATTGTAATGTGCCTATGCACATAGGTGCGTGGACAAGCGCCGTGTATTCTTCAGTAAAAAAATATATAGACAAATCTACATTTTTGGTCAATAATTTATGCCTCATGCGCATATATGCGAGTGCTTGCACGCGAATGGGCATAACATTGCGAACATGAGAATAAATGTGCGCACGGATACGTGCATGTACATACAAAAAAAAAGAAGTAGATGCGCAAACATGGTATCATGTACAGGAGGCCACAGGTTTTTTTTGGTTTTTTTTGGATGCTTGGGTGTACAACCGCTTTAAGTTTGTAAAAGACTAAGAAGTATATAAAAAAAAAGACAAACTGTATATATTTACATTTATTTTTACAGTATGTAGCACAGACATTTAAAACATTTAACATGATATTAATACATTGGTGGAGATTGTCAAAGGCACAGGATTAAGATCCATTGCAAGGCGTAAAGTACTGGGGAACACTATGAGGAAAGTGATTCATTTATCATACCAGGAATGACGATGTCAAATATTACTGTGGTTAGAGTGCTTTTCTGTACACTGATGGTACTTTGTAACTGGCAGCTGGATTTAAAGGTCAGAATCTGAAACAGAAATGATCACCATGATTCATTGTCAGGGGATCTATTAACCAGAATACCTTTTTTTCTTACTGAAACGCTCATGTATTCATGCATGCTAATATCCATTCTGCCTGTAATTTTCATCATTTTGATTCACATTATCAAGCACTTCTTAAAGTGGACCTGAACTCAAGGAGTTAAGATTTACTATATAACAGGGAACATCTAGACATATTTAAGTGTGCTTAAGTTATACACTGAGGCTGGGTTGCATGGCAGTAACACGCACATTACCTCATCATGCATAAACACATATGATGCATGTTGCTGCACTGGGGTGCCATACATTGTTAACGGGAGCCCAATACCTTACCATCACATTGCACGGTATAACACTACTATGCATTTCTGTTAGAAAGAATAGGGCATGCAACCTTTTTTGGTTCATTAGGCAGCCTATTCAAGTGAAAGCAGCATAACACGTTAACGTGCAGCATTACAGATGTTAAGGTGCTGCAACAGTACAAAACCAGGATGAAGGATCTAACTTTTGTCTTGAATTACTCCTGAAAAATAGCCGTGCACTCCCTGATATAGGTGCCTAGTGCTTAGGCACTCCTGTCTTGTACCCTGTAGCTGTATGATCATCTAAGGCAGGGGTCTCCAAACTTCCTAAACAAAGGGCCGGTTTACTGTCCTTCAGACTTTAGGGGAGCCAGACTGTGGCCATCGGGAGTACAAAATATCCCATCGTCAGTGGGAGTAAACAATCCCCCATCATTGGTGTCAACGGGAGGAATTGTACCCCATCATTGGTTTCATTAGGCCCCATTGTTAGTGTCATTGGGAGGAACTGTGCCCCATAGTTGATGTCATTGGTAGGAAATGTGCCCCATTGTCAGTGTCATTGGGAGGAATTGTGCCCTTCGTTGGTGTCAGTGAATAAAATAGCATCCCGAGGAATGGATAAAAGCATGTAAAGGGCCGCATTCGGCCCCTGGGCTGCAGTTTGGAGACCACTGATCTAAGGCACTGCTGAGGGCCCACAGTGCAAAGATCTTGCTGCTTCTGCTTTATTCATTCATTGCCAGAGACACAGTATGGAGCAAGCCATGTAATTTAGTACTGTGGAAATGATCAGCTGCTGGAAGCCTACAGGCAATACTAATTTAAATAGTTACTTTCCCTATGTTTGCATTTTTGGGCACAACTTCCATTACTTTCAACTTACTCTTGTCCAAACAAAAACATTTTTATAGTTCACGTATGCAAAGCTATGTTAATCTTTAATTATAACACTTTAACAATTTTATGGAACTGGAAAAGCTGTCAATGCACAAATACACACTTTAAGTTCATTGGTAGTACATGTGAGCCTAGATGTGTCTGTGACTGCCCTCATCATTGACAGCTGTATTATGAGCAAATGACTAAACCTGTCTTTAATTTTTATAAAAATGTGGGTCTTCAATGCAGCAGAAAGAGCAAACCTACCCACAAGGGAATTCATCGGACTTTATAGAGTTTCACCTCGGTGTGGTAAAATAAAATGATTTGTATCTGGCCTTATTATAAAGCAAAGAGCACATTTGCAAAATGTTCTTTGCCCTTTTATCATAAAAGTCACGATGTTTGTTAAGCATTTCACATATTTATGGGTAATTCCCAATAAGCCATTTTAAAGCTCTATATGGTAACCTGCCATGCTTCTGGAATGAATGTTTTGAGCCATTGCTTTGTTACAGAATTGTGCTATTTTTGGCCCACTCACACAATGGATCCCTATGGTCAACAACTTTGCAAGATTATTATTATAGGAGAAATGTGCTTATTGGTGATAGGGCTTGTCTGAGCTATGGAGAATCCTATGACTTCTCTGTTATTTGAGCTTTGGATAATCTTCATTGACTCCATGCATGCCCTGCTCAAGAGTTGGCCATAAAAGATCAGATTAAAAAAGTGATTAAAAATTGTAATTATTGTGCTTGTGTGCTGCCAACTCTTGCCAATGGGTCCCTTAAGGAGAATACAGTTCTAGAGCCATTATTTTACTCACAACCTTAATTGAATGGTCCAGTAGAGCCAAAACTGATACTTTGGTTATGGGTGTGTTGTGTGGGTGTGTAGACTGATTCATAAACTGGCTCCAAATGGCACAGCCGGTGGTATTTTTTTGGGGGGCGGCAACAGTGCACAACCAGCCCCCCCCCCAGTCAGGTCACCCGTACACCCCCCCCCGGTTGGTCACCCAGCCGCAACACTTACCCCGGGCTTTCCCTGCTTCTCCTCTCCTCGCGTCTCCTCCCTCCTCCTCCCGCATAGTGTCTCCTTTTGGCCAATCGGGAAACGGGTCTCAGACCCACTAACTTATTGACCGGGAGGAGAATTAGTGTGACAATAGCAAATATCCATTCGCTAGTGTCACACAACTGGGTTTGCTCGGAATGCAGTGCTCTGCGCCCCCAGCCCACCCTATTTTGAAGCCTATTAAAGCCTCTGGCTCTAATGACGTGCTTAAAAAAAATAACACCCCCCCATTGGAATCCATGCATCTGGTGCCCTGTATGTAGATCAGGGGGCCGGACGCATGGATGGGGGGCAGCGCCCCTTATGGATGGGCCGCCACTGTTTGAAACGTTTCCAATTTCAAGGAAATTTGCGTGGCAAGTCTCTAGCAAGAGCAAAGTTGCAGTGGTGAGTCTACAGCAAGAGCTCTGCAAGTCACAGTGACCCTTGTGGGGGGATGACTATTGCACAACATAACAGAACCAGAACTTGCAGCAAACTTGCAGAATGTTTGCAAACAAAGTTGATATGGAGTCATGCAATGCGGACTTGCTGCAATTTTGCAACAAACTTGTGAAGCCTGGCAAGTCTATCAATAGTTTAGCACAGTGTTTCTCAATGCCAGTCCTCAAGACACACCAACAGGTCATGTTTTCAGGATTTCTCTTAGATGAAACGGCTGTGGTCATAAGGCAGTGAAACTGATCAAATAACATGTGCAAAATAATGGAAAGTCTGAAAACGTGACCTGTTGGTGCACCTTGAGGACAGGAATTGAGAAACACTGGTTTAGCAAGTCATTTTTAAACTTGCAGCTCAATTGCTTGCAATCTGGGAATCAGGGCTGGCGAACAGGCTCAAAAGGCTAAGCCCAACAGCATCAATTTTGGCCAAACTGACCCTTTAAGGGGATAGATCATTTGGTTTGGTGATACACTAATTTTGTTGCTTAAGTTTAACAGCTTTTTGTACAGACCATAGAAAATAAGCCAAATTTCATCTCTCTATGTGAACTTAATAAACATCATGCTCAAGTACATATACTACTCTTAAACCATTGCAACATATTGTTTTCATAGATATCCCACATTTAAGACGTAATAGATCAGTACACATATACATTATCCCACCTTTTACCTAAAAGTATGTTAAACTTGTGCTAGTTTGGCCCTTGGATATTGTGCATGCCAAAAAGAAAAATATAATTAGAAATATTTATCTCAAAATAATCTCTTTAAAAGTAACAAATTTACAGATGACTAGTAAATGCAAGTACAATTGCCAAGTATGATAGAGGTACAGTGTGTGGCAGTTTATGCGCAGGAGAAAAAGCACAGGTTGGTGTTTAGATCAAGAGCTCTATAATATTAAGGACTTTGATCTCCCAGAGGGTCCTGATTAGAGAGAGTACATTTGCTTGATAAGTTCATTTTACATGAGAAACATTCACGTTGACTGAAACTGGGCACAGAGCAGACGAAACGAATATATGACAAAAGCAAAATTGAGCTAAAAAGCAGCATCATATCAAACAGAATAAGGGATGTATGTTCAGATTCAAAGGTGTTATCCACATGCAAGAATTTCAGGTTTCCTGTCTTTAAGAATTCCGTTTAATCTCTTTTTATGAAGAAAGGTTAGAAAAAGAAGACCTCTGGGAAGAAATACTACAAACTTCTAAGTTAGTGAAGGAGCTCCCTGCGTCACTTGTGTATTCAGGATAAGATGACGTTGAGGATATGATATTTTTTAGTCTCTGAAGAGCTATGATTAGCAGCAGAAGAAGAAAGGCCAACAGGCTAAGAAAGATGGACACGTAGACGTAAACGTTTGATAAACGGTTGGGTGTTGATGATGAGGAATCCACTGAGGTTGAGAGAGAGGTAGGGAACAATTCCAAGAATGTTCCATTCCCGATGTCTTCTGGTAGAACTGCTGAAGGACCAAATCCAGACATAGTGGCATGGGCAATGTGTTTACTTTTCAAAAAGATTCAACTCAGGACATCTTTGAAAGCCACCTGCGATGTTATGATTCAGTCATCCACTTTAGTAGGGAGGGTCAACCTGAAATATATAAGGCATTTTAATTGTATAATATATGAAATGCTAAAGAAAACCTTTTGACATTCCACTATGTTGCTTTGATTAATGCTAAATGATAGGTATATTTTACCCAGAAGCTGTTGAATTTCTAATGAGAGAGACACTGCAGGAAAAAGTGACAGTGTCTCTGCAAAGGGCCTCTCTGATCTCCTTACGCTCACTTTGCTGTTGCTTCCTTACTTATCCTTCACACTTAAATCAGTAATGTCAGAAACCAGGGGGTATGGTGATATCCCTCCTTCCATCATATCACAGTGCTCAGCTCTAGCAATTGGCTGCTAGGCCCAAGCACTGTCACAGGGCAGGAAGTCATATGCTCCCCCATACCAAGAAGCACCAACAGAGAAACGACCAGTAGAGTGATGCTGGTAGGTGCGCATAAGGGGGTCATTGGGGGCATTTGTGGAGACCTTGACATTTTGCTCTACATGAACATGGTGACAGTTTCTCTTTACCCACTTGAGCTTCCAACCAGTACACCTCATGTGGTCCACAACAATTTTTAAGTTTCTGAGGGTTACAATACTGGCAATAACTTATGATAGCAGGGTAATACATATATCTTTTTTGGATTTTTCTTGGTGGGCAAAACTAGTGTTATTGTATATAAAAAGTGTACATTTTATTCTATAATTTGTCCCCTTTAAAATTACACTAAATGTATGTTTCTGGTCCAAAGCATGGTGTTATTCACAAATGGAATAATGGAATTTTTACAAAATGTTGTTTATTTTTGGAAATTGGTTGCTACAAAAAGAAATTAGCAATGCAAACAAAAAAACATTACGAAAACAAACAAACATGAAAATTATTAAAGGTAAGTAAATGAAAAAAAATCAGCAGTAAAATAATAGGCCAAGTCAAATGGGGTGGAAGGACTTAATCAGGCGTGTACTAGGTACACCAAAGATACTTGGTTGAAAATATTACCAGGCTTACCAGGTGCTGGTCCATAATTATTGATGCATAGTTGGTTTCTTAATGTGAACCTGCCAAGTCCCAGAAAGACTCTAAACTAACAATATAGCAGGAAGCATGTAGGGCTTTGAAGCATCTATAGTGGACTTCAAATCAATTTTCCTGGCCATACCTCACGTCAGCACACAATGGGTTAACTCCTCTTGCAGGCTCTCACATGACCATCTGTAACTAGCTGAATAAAAGACACCCCTCCCCCACTAAGGTGTTCTTTTTTCTTGGTCTACTCCAGGCCACCTGTGCATTGCTGTTGGTAAGTAGTTTTGTTGCTGGATATCCCCCCTACTGAACCTGCCCCTCCATGTTCATCCTCTCATGGAGTTGGAAGACCCAGAATGTTGGATGTAAACCTTCCTGAAACTGGGTGTCCCTTGTGTCGGGAGGGGGCAATGTTGCTTGTACAGCACTTCTATAGGTACACTTCTATAGGTGTGGCGTGAGGAAGCTCTGCAATGTCACCATTGGGATTTTTCCTGTCTTGTATAGGTAGCATGCTGCTCTCCTGGCTTTGTTGTCAATCTGAGAGCGGCGGTGGATGATGTCACAGAGGGCAGGGGGACGGGGTGCAAAGTAGCGTCTGGCAGTCACCAAGCAGCAGCAGCAGTCTTAGAGCGAGCAGAGGATCTGCTTTCTCTCCATCTGTCTGCAGTCCTGCCAGCTTTCTCTGTGTGGTGAAAACTGGTTGCTGTTTGCTCCCCTGCTGTGCTGTGTTCCCGGGGGTTAGACACTCTGACTGGTTTTGGTCTCCTGTCTGCTACTGGGAGGCTGCCTGGGCTCACCTGCTGCTACTTGTTAAGTAAGTGGATGAAAGCACATAGGCCTTAAAGGGACAATGTACCTGTTTCTTCTTGGTGACAGAATCATATTTTTTTGCATGAGCCCACCACGCCTGTCAGTGGCACAGAAGATTAGCAAAGGTACGAGGGGGCGGCGTGGGACATGTCTTCAAAAGAGTGTAATAAAAGGAAGGAGCAATCCTTTTGCTCAAGTCGGTCGATCTTCAGAAGGGTTCAGGAGGCCAAATCTTATAGGCCAGGTTGAAATTTACCAGATCACAGTGAAGAGCACTCAAACTTCTTTGTTTACATGGGATCAAAACCCAGAGAAGGTTGCTAGACATGTGGAAAGTCTTTTGAAGGTAGGCCCAACCAGTGTTTTCCAGTGGAAGCCAGTATAGCCTCCTTTTTGGAGGGTTTGAGCGACAAAGACAGTTAGCTGGGAGTACAATCACCAAATCCTTTCATTCAGGACCACCAGATCTCAAGAAGAAAGAATTACTGCAAGATCACGTATAAGAATTATACTGCAACAAGTCCATAGTGCTGGTGCCACCAATGGAACAGATCTGGTGACTTTTCTCCATTCTTTCTAGTACCCATGGTATCAGGAGCTTTCCCTACTGTCTGTGTTTGAAGAAATCAAATAGGTACATACACAACAAAAGGTTCAAGGGGGAGTCTGTGCAAACAGTCTTGGAGATAGTTCAGCATGAGCACTGGTTAGAGTCAATCGACCTGGCTACCATATACTTCCATTATACTTAACACCAGAGACTGGCTGTCATTTCCAGCTCGGGTGTTTGCCATGTTTAGAATTGGCACAGCACCAAGAAACTTTTTGAACACTTTTTCGGCAGTAGTGGCAGTAATTGGTCTTTGGGAATAAGACTCTACTACTACCACTACTTGGACACTGTTTTTCATTGTCGCAGGTGTAAGTCAGGAGCTGGCAAAGCATCACAATCTTGCCCTAGAAATCCTTTTTTCCAAGTTCAGTCAACTAATGAACAAACAGGAAAAACAGTGAAGCCCTTCTTAAACTACACCAAGATCCTTCAAAAATGATCATACCCAAATATGTCAAGTGGTTTTCCAAAACTGCAAAATTTGCAAAATGACAATCTGCCTATGAAGAGTCATGGAGACAGCATTTATATCAGCATGCAGAATTGCATTGTTCCCATTGGGACATTTTACAATGGCCATTCCAGTGCTACCTGGGTCCAGGTGGCACATGGGGGCTTTTCAATTTGCCTACCTCAGTTAATGGGATGGGCTGACTATGGATCAGAAGGTCTTTGTGTCTGCACAAGTTGGCAAGAATGGAAGTTTTGGACACCAGTGTGCCTCTTTTTGTGGCGTGCCTCTCAGCCCAGGAGATGGAATGATTCTGACATCGGATGCCAGTCTGCCTCCAGTCTGAGGAGACCAGTGCAAGGACATTGGAGCCTAGTGACTGACTTAAATTATGGCGGTTTTGTTTTTCTAGCCTTGCAAACCATTCAGGATCTTTTCTCCAAGAGGTCCGAGTGAAGTTGATGATTGACACCAAGACAGCAGTAGCTTACATTGCCCACCAAGGGGGCACCAAGTGTCTGTCGTTTCCTGTTACTTTTTGTAACATAAACTTTTCACTGGGCGGAGAGCCGCTTACAGTTAACTGCAGTTTACTTACTGGAAAGGCAGCATCCACTGACGGATCAGCAAATTATTTTACAACAATATGTATCTCAACTAGTATTGGCTCTATGGTGCATTCCATCAGTAGTTCTCATAGAGAGTCCACTGAACACACAGCTTCCAGTATTTGTAACAAGTTACAAAGGTGTAGTGATAGAAAGGTGGATTCACGGTACCATGTGGATTTTTTCCATTGGTGTCTGTCTTCCTCCAGTGTCCTTGACTGTGAAGATTCTTCTGAAGATTTGGACAGAACACGTTTATGCCATACAGGTGCTTTCACCTGTTGAGGAGGCCTTGATTTTCATTGCTTCCCCAGATGTCATCAGTACCACCAATCCCATTCCTGGTCAAACAAGATCTTTTATGCCAACATCAATGGCAGCATCCCAATCCAGTGAGATTCTTAATAGTCTGGCTATTGAATCAGCCAGAATAGTGGTGCAGGGATTCTCATCCAAGGTGGTTCAGACCTTGAAGACCACAAGGCCATGAGCACTATATAGAAGAGGATATGAAGGAAGTGTGTTCTGTTTGCTTAGCAAAGTTTTCTCTCGGGTGTCCCCAGCTCTAGCCAATATCCTGGACATTTTTTACAATTGGCGATTGAGGTGGGTCTGACATACAACTCCATTTATAGTACAGGTCTCTGCCTTTATCCTCCTTTTCAGGCTGGTGGAAGTGCCATCAAACAAATGGGTCATGCAGGCCATAATGCATATACAAACACCAAGGAAATCCTTGTTCCATTTCATGGGACTTAGGCTTGGCTCTGAAAGAACTAGTACAGGCATCCAGTGCTCCAATAGCTTCATTTACAATGTGGTTCCTAGTGGTAAGACTAGTTGGAGGTTGGAGATTGCAGCAAAGATCCCTTTTGTGTCTTTTTACCAGGAATCGTGATACTACATTCATCTCCAAAGCTCAATTCTAAAGTGATATGCAGTTTTCAGGAAAACTGGGAACGGTCGCTCCAGGCATTCACCCGGAGTCACTGAGTACAGCAGGAGGGCTTCAGGTCCTTACACAAATTGTGGCCAGTGTACATGTTAGGTCAAAAGACGAAGGAAAGTGGATAATCTTTTCATTTCACCGTCAGGTTCTTGAGTCATCTTCTATTGGTTTACCAGGGTGAATAGATTGGCATTCAGGAATTAGACCTTTCTGACCAGGAACAGGTGCAAGCTCCTTCGACCCGAGGGGTGGCAGCTTTGGGGTAGTTGTGCCAGGATTCAGTGGAAGATATATGTGAGACAGCTAGCCTTTTTACTCGACTTTACAGGCATGCAGTCAAAGTTCTGCAAGGTAGGGGATGAGACCAATGAATATTTCTTGTCTTTGGCAGTGTTTCCTTGATCGTCAATGTTCCTTTTCATGTGTTCTCTCCCGCCCATTTATTCAGCTAGTTATATCCCATTGTGTGCTGACGTGAGGTATGGCCAGGAATATGGAAAATGGTTATCAAATACTTACCGTAATTTTCCTTTCCTGGCCCATCCTCACGTCAGCACAGTCCCTAGTGGCCTGTCGCAGGCTAAGTTATCGAACACCTTAGTGAGAGAAGGGGATGTCTTTTATTCAGCTAGTTACAGGTGGTCATGTGAGAGCCTGCAAGAGGCGTTAACCCATTGTGTGCTGACGTGAGGATAGGCCAGGAAAGGAAAATTACGGTAAGTATTTGATAACAATTTTCCATATTTTGTGTGGACTTTTACTTGGACAGTATTTACGACCCAGTATATTAAAGAAAGAGCATATTACTAATCATTAACAGCTCTTGCAAAATAGGTTACATTTAAAAAATTGTATCATATGAGTATTTGGGGTTGCAGTTTTTTTATGTTATTTTGCATTTGAGCTTTATTTTATTTGAGTTTTATTTTGTTAGGGTCTTGTATATATTTAACATTTTTTAGCATCAGTAGCATTAATCTATTGGTGTTAACATAAGAGTTGCCCTTTGTTGCTAGCATAACACTGCAGATCATTGAGGTGCTGTTTACAACAAAGCACCACAATTTACAGGGAACCCAAGCTTCACAGTTTGCAGTGCACCCAAGCCCTACTTATCTGCCATACAACTCTTCCAATAGCTACAAATAAAAGTAGAGAATAAACCCCACACTATCAGCAACATGTCTGGCAGGCCTATAGGGAGAGGCAGAGCCATTCAGCAATGAGAAAAGCAAGCAGCCTCTGTGTCCACAGGCCAAAACAACGGCTGTGAACGTGGTCCATCATCTGTATCTTTACTGATTCCAATCATAGGACCACTTTAGTTGGCTTCAAAAATGTTTCAGCAAGATGAATTCTTAAACTAGTGTTGGAGAAAATTGAGTACTGTCCGTGATACTTTTTTTATTTGCACTAACATACAATTTTTCAGGACACGCTTTCGGGGTATGTCCGCTTCTTCAAGGTCCAAGCAGTACTGATTCACAAAAGTTTTGTGTTGCAAATCACAGTCTTGGAAATGCTTGCATATATGACTGAACAGTGTTTACAAGGGAGACCATCTCATGTGATGTCACACTGCTGCTTGGTAACTTCCAATGCCTTTAAAAAGGGTTGCTTTCTTTCCCATGGACTACTATAAGATTTGCTCCTGCTTCTTATTTTGCTTGTTTTCATATAAGTATATTTAGAGTCAAAATGTTTTTTTTTTTATCATATTGGATAGAATAGGAATGGTTAAAATCACTGTCATGTTCTTTTCTCCTATTTGCTGTGATTTTACCTTATTGTCTGTGCCCAGTGGGCCAAGGATCCCCAATGGAAGATTTCTAAACAGTAGTGACATTTGACGTTCTTTGTCAAACAAAAATTTAATTGGATCATGATTAACGATAAGATTACCTGCCCTTTACATAACCGCTAAACTAAATTTGATAATACTAAAATGGATAACTAAAACTGACTGCCCTTATTCTACCCCCTCCCCCCTCTTTTTTATCTTTTCTTTATTTTTTTTATTTTTTGTTACCTTGTGTTAACTGGAATTTGAAAAACCTCAACATCTAAATTCATAATCATTTGAAGAGACCTTGATTTATAACTTCAAGCCTGTTTTGTATGATGTTCCTCTTACAATATTGCCCAAACAAGATATTAGCTCAATGATATATTTTTGCTATCATTTCTATATTTGCATTGGTCTCTTCGATAATGGCTATGTCCCTACAATTAATAGGGGTATTACTCATCTATGGTCATATTAATCAGTAATTTATCTTTGTTTCTTGTATATCTTGGATATGTTGTTATAAATATGTTTCATTATTAATAATATGTTAATTATTTCTATATCTGTTATCATTTTATGTCTTTGTCCTACGACAAGAAAACCAATAAAAAGATTAAATATGGAAGATTTCCCCATTATTCCTGTTCTAGGGGTAACTCGAAATTCTGTATTTTTCCCTTACTTTCTGTCTCTGTGTCAATGGTCACCAGAATAAACTAATAAAGTGAACTTTCCCAGCAGGGACACAGGCAGCAATAAACATCTGACAAGAGTTCTTTCTCTTCCAAACTGTATCCAAAACTACAAAGAAAACCTTTGGTTTTAGATATTCTTTAAATCTTTTATCATAACATTCTATCAGCTTTTCCATATACAGCGAAACCTTGGATTGCGTGCATAATCCTTTCCAGGAGAATGCTTGTAATCCAAATCACTCGTATATCAAAGCAAGTTTTCCCATAGGAAACAATGGAAACTCAGATAATTTGTTCCACAGTGACTGCTTCTCTATGCAGTACTGTATGTGACCAGAGGTCCGGGGGCGCTGGTGTATGCATTACCTTATGTGGCCATTCGGAGATGCTTAGGAACGCTCAGGAACTGTTTACACGTTTGGTATCTCCGAGTATTTCTGAATGCTTCCGAGCATCTCCGAGCCTCACCAGCGCCCCTGCACCTCTGGCCACATGCGGTATTGCATGGACAGAGGCTGAATCCTGCTCTTTTGTGAGACAGCGCTCGCAAACCGAGCCAGGATTTTAAAAAAAACTGCTCGTATTGCGAAACGCTCGTTAACCACGTTACTCGCAATCTGTGGTTTTACTGTATTGAACTTTATTTACTAATACTATAAAATAATAATCATTATCATATCAAAGGTCTTATATTAGTATAAACATAAATAATAACTAAAAAATGCTAAATGCTGTACTATAAAACCACAACAGCAAAGAAAACTCCCTAAAGCCGGAAACACATGGGCCAAATGTTGGGAGACATTGGTTGGTTCAAAAAAAAACTGGCCGACATTCGGCCCATGTGTATGTTGGTCTGTCCAGCTGGCTGGCTTCTGTCGGATGTCCATGCTGGAAAACCAGCAGCTGACCAACTCCCAATCAGCACTCTCAGCCAATGGCAGAGAGGGCTGGTCGGAGTGTTCTGGCGGGGAAGGGGGCGCCCCCCCCTGTCAGAACACAACAACTCAGAGGGGGAGATCACTGTACTAATGTCGAATGGTTAGTACAGCATCTCTGACCGGAGCTGACGGTTTTTTTTTCAATTCAGCCTGCTAGGTTGTATAAAAAAAAAGCTTGTAGTGTGTACCTGGCTTTACCTATAGAGTTAAGGTGGATATACTGTATGTTTTGTTTTTTTTTTCCACCTCAGTATACCGCCAGACATGCTTTATTCAGCTTTGTTTTTCATTTCAAGTTCTGGCATTGGTCACATCATTGTGGTGTTTTCTCTTAATCTTCTGAACTTTTATTTATTCTTAGTCTTTTACACATATAAATATATATATAAACCCCCCCCCCCTCCCTCCCTTCCAGGTCTTCCATTTTTTTCCCTTTTCTTGGTCTTTCCTTATTTTATCTCCGTACTTCTCACCTCTATATATTTTTTTGATTTCTTAAATTCTGCCCATTTTTCCCATTTACTCTCTCTTTCCCCTGGCTCCTCCTTCTCCATATGTTTTAGCTGTTCCAAGTTAAATATTTCGTCTACTCTATTACACCACTCTGTCAGGGGTGGGTGTTCTTTCTTTTGCCAGTATTTTGGTATTAGGCCTTTAGCTACGTTTAGCAATATTGGTGTTAGGTTTTTCATGTATTGTTTTATTGTCTTTCCGTTTACGTGGAAAAGGCACTTCCATGGGTCTTCTTCTATCTCATCTTTAGTTATTAATTTTATTAGTTCTAATATTTTTCCCCAGTATGTTTTTATATTGGGGCAATCCCACCATAGATGTATCATTGTCCCTTTGGTACTACATCCCCGCCAGCAGTGTCCTGT
The DNA here is from genome assembly GCA_018402905.1 of Glandirana rugosa. Classification (NCBI taxonomy): domain Eukaryota; kingdom Metazoa; phylum Chordata; class Amphibia; order Anura; family Ranidae; genus Glandirana; species Glandirana rugosa. The sequence continues at coordinate 674,769 of BLSH010162783.1, forward strand.
CTCTCCCTTCTGGTATTTTACCATCTTTGCTGGTGTCCAGTACCACCTCGATAGGAATTTGTAGTTCATCTCCCATGTTTTGTTATCTGTGGCTGTTTTATGTGCTAGTGCCATCGTTTTCTCCCATTGTTGCTTCGATCCTCGTGTTTTCATTTCTTCTTCCCATTTATCGATGAATGGAGGGCGCTCCTCTTCTCCCATCCCCTGTAGAATTTTATACATCGCGGACACTTTTCCTTTCTTTTTCTCAGTCATACAAACTTTTTCTAGTATTGTTATTTCATTTTCCATTCTTAGGGGTTGAGGGAGCGTGTCCACAAAATGTTTCATTTGGAGATACCTCCATTCATCGATTTTGTCAAACTTCTCGCTTTGTTTTAATTCCCCCAGTGACCTTATTTTCCCTTGGTGTATAATATCTTTTAACTTTAGTGCCTCGTCTTTTATCCATTTACCCTGCCATTTTTCTTGCCCTGGTGTAAAATAATCTGTGCCACATATTGGGATGTATAGTGAATTGTATTTCCATTTTCCTTTTTTCAGGGTATTATCCCATATCTTTAGTGCATTGTGCGTGATATCACTTGTGCGTGTGTCTAAGTTTCTAAATTTAGGTGGTATCCACATCATCTTTCCTAGTTGTGTTTTACTAATTGTGTTTTCTATTTTTACCCATTTTTTCTTTTCATTGTTTTGTGCCCATTCACTCATCCGTGCTAACACATTCGCCTGATAGTACTTTTTGATATCTGGGAGCGCCAATCCTCCTCTTGTGCTTCCTCTACTCAGCACTGAGGCCTTTATCCTTGGTTTTTGATTTTGCCATATGAACCTTCTTAATATCTTCCTCAAGGTCTGAAAAAACTCCTGGGGGATGCAAATTGGGAGCATTTGGTATTTGTATATGATTTTAGGAATGATTAGCATTTTTATAGTGTTAATCCGGCCTATCCATGACAGGGGTCTATACATTATCTTCCTCACTTCATCTCTTATTTCATTTAATAGGGGAATATAATTCTGTTGGTATAAATTTCCCTTTGTTCTTGTTATCTTGATTCCTAAATAATTTAGTTCTTTGTTATTCCATCTAAAGGGAAACTCTTTCTGTAGTTCTTTTCCTTCTTTATTACTCCCCTTTATAACCATGGCTTCAGATTTACTATAATTAATTTTAAAATTGGATATATCTCCGTATTGTTCCAATACTTTCATTAAACTATATATCAAATTTTTAGGGTTTCTGACATACAACAGTATGTCATCTGCATAAGCAGCCACCTTATGCTCCTCTTCCCCTATCCGCAGCCCCTTTATTTCCTTGTTGTTCCTTATTGTTGCTAACAAGGGTTCTAGTGAGATTATGAAGAGAAGAGGAGACAGGGGGCAACCCTGTCTTGTTCCATTCTCCATAACAAAGGGTGCTGACAGCATCCCATTTATTCTTACCTTCGCCCTTGGGTGATTATATAGTGCCCTGATCCATTGTATCATTCTATTTCCCACTCCAATCACCTCCAATGTTTGGAACATGAAAGCCCAGTCTACCCTGTCAAAGGCTTTTTCAGCATCTATTGACAGGAGCAGACTGGGCTCCCCTCCCCTCTCCATCTCCTGAGTCACCAGCAGGGTTCTTATTCCATTATCTTTCCCTTCCCTGTCTGTTATAAAACCGACTTGATCTTCTCCTATCACCTCTTTCATTACCTCTTTTAATCTATTGGCCAGTACTTTGGAGAATATTTTTGTGTCTGCTTTTAACAATGCTATTGGTCTATAGCTCGGGCAGATGCTTTTATCCTTCCCCTCCTTTGGTATTACTATAATTGTTGCCATCAAGGCTTCACTTCGCATCTCCCAGTTACTTCCGATGCCATTCATGTATTGACTTGCTCTAGGGGCTAGTATCTCTCTGAATTTTTTGTAATAGCTTATTGGGAGGCCGTCTGGTCCTGGGCTCTTTCCTGATGCTGTACTAGTTATTGCTTGTCCTATTTCCTCTGATGTTATCAGGGCTTCCATCTTACTTCTTTTTTCTTCCTCTATCCGTGGGAGGTTTGCCGCTTCCAGGAATTTTTCCCTTTTTTCCCTCCGCTGGGCTTCCATTTGGGGGTTGTCTATTTGTCTGACTGCACATAGTTCTTTATAATACTCTTGAAATGTTTTTGCTATCTCCCGTGTTTTATATATGACTTCCCCTGTTTTCTTTTGTATCTTCTCTATATAATTCCTAGATCTCTTTTTATTTAAAATTTTAGCCAGATGTTTCCCAATTTTATTCCCTCCTGTGTATCTTTCTTTTTTGATCTTATTATACATGATTCGAGTATCCTGTTCTAGCAGGTCCTTCAGTTCTTCTCTTTTCCCCATTAGCTCCTGTAATACCTCCTTTCTTCCTCTTTTATGGTCTTGTTCTAGTTGATATAGACTGTCTATTATTTCCTCTCTCTTTCTAGTTCTCTCTTTCCTCTTACCTGCCTCTATAGCTATCAATATCCCTCTTATGTAGGCCTTATGGGCCTCCCAGACTATAGGGTCGGGCACCTCTTCCGTGGCATTTATCTCAAAATATTTTATCAGCTCTTCTTTAATCTTTTCCGTAGTTTCTCTGTCATTTAACATTTCATCATTGAGCTTCCATTCATGCTCCTTCTCTAGTGCCTCCCCCATGTCTACTGTCACAGATACTGGCGCATGGTCTGATAGCGTTGCTACTTCGATACTCGTTTCATTTGCCCTTTCAATTATTCTGTGTTCTACTAGTATATAATCTAGCCTCGAGTAAGTCCCGTGCACAGGGGAAAAGAACGTATAATCTTTTTCTTTGGGGTTTAATATCCTCCATATATCTATTAGTTGGTTCTTCTGCATTTCCTTTTTTAATCTTCCTAGTTTACCGTCTGTTATCCCCTGCGCACGGGACGTACTGTCCAGGTCTCTATTCATTCCAAAGTTAAAATCTCCCGCGACCACCACCCACCCTTTTTTGAATTCCATCAGCTTCTCCAGTACCTTTGTCAGATACCCTACTGGGTCTTTATTCGGGCAATACACGTTCATTAGGGTACATTCCTGATTATTTAGCCTTCCCTTCAGGATTAAGTACCTTCCTTCTGGGTCGGTTATTCTTTCCCCTATTGTGAACTGTGTTGCCCTTGAAAACCCTATTGCCACACCTTTTGATCTTTTTATTGGGGAGTCTCCGTAGTACCATGTTGGGAATTTTTGGGAATATATTCTTGCGTTCGTTTCCTGGGCGTAATGTGTCTCTTGGAGAAATACTATTTCTGCCGCATAATGATTTAGTTCTTGTAAAATTTTATGCCTCTTTGCGGGACTACTTAGCCCGCGTACATTATACGTCAGAAACTTAACCATTATATGTTTGTTTGTTTTTTTTTTTTCTTTCTTATTCAAGACCTCTCTCTCTACCTTTCTCTTTCCCTGGAAGACCTGGCCCTCCCCATCCCTCCCCTCCCTTTTCCCTTCCCCATGAAGGCTTGTAGGTCCACCCATGACCTTTCCACCCAGCCCGAGGACTAAATCTGTCCTCTCTGGCCTAGTTGCCCCCTGGTTTGGAGTTTCCTCCCAACGCAAGATTTGCGTGGGCCCTTTTTCACCTCCTTAAAACTCTCCCCCTCAGCCTCGGCCTGGGTTTCTCCCCCGCCCAACCTATTTTGATCTTATCGCCTCCATCCTGCCTCCCCCCAGCCCCCCCCCCCGAGTTCTCTGTCAGCCTTTTACTTTAGGGCTTCTGGTTTTCCTAAATTTTTTGCCATGTTTGTTCTTCTCCCCTATTCAACTCCTCTTCCGCTTCCATCCAATTCGGGATTTCGGGTCTGATTATGTCTAATTTTTTGCAGAAGCTCTCTGTCTCCTCGGGAAACTTCAGTTTTGCCGTTCTCCCTTCTTTTTTCCCTATTAAGCAGGCTGGAAATCCCCACAAGTATTGGACCCCTTGGGCTCTCATTTGGTCGAGTAGTGGCCTAAGTCTCCTCCTCCTTTCTCTTGTTTCTCTGGCCAGATCTGCGAACACTTTGATCTCTGCTCCTTCGTATCTTATTGGGTCCCTTGTTTTTATCTTTTGCCAAATCTCTTCTTTGTCTTTATAATTGTGGAAGGGGACTATGACGTCTCTGGGGAAGTCCTTTCCTATATTGGGGGGTTTCCATATCCTGTGTACTCTCTCGATTCTTATTTTTTCTGTTTCGGCTTTCCCTATCATGGGTCCAAAGATTTTGTCTATTGTTGTTTGTAGCTCTTCACCTTGTGGGACCTCTGGGATTCCTTGTAGTCTTAGATTTTTTCTTCTATTGCGGTTCTCTTGGTCCTCTAAACTGTATTGTAGCCGCCGCTGTTCTCGTTGGACTTTCCTCATTTGCTCTTTCAGAATTCTGATCTCTTCTGCTTGTTTATCTATTTTGTCCTCTGTTTCTTCCACTCTCTTAAGTATATGCCCCAAGTCTTCTCTTATGCCCGCCATGTCCCCTTTAAGAGACTGCTCCAGCCTTTCAACATTCTTGCTATTTCCGATTTTGTTGGCATTTGTTGTTCTTCCTCTATTACGTTTGATTGGCCCCTCTTCTCTTGCCCTCCCAAATCTTTCCCTTGCGATAGTCTGCTTTGTGGCCCTTTTTCGTTATCCTTCTGTTTGGGTTTGGCTCCCATTTGTTTGGTCGGGCTGGGCTGTCCGCTCTCCTGTACCATAAACTTTTTTTATGGTGTTAGGGCTTGCGCTGACCTTGGGTTGACTCCCCCCTGCTCCTCTTACCACTTTACCCATATTTCAGTTCTACCCCACTTTTAGTGGCCTCCTGGGGGCGGTCTCTTCCTATGCTGTTACTGTGTTCCTCTATGCCGTAGGGTTCTGTATATCGTTTTGTTGTTTGTTATACCTCTTTTTGTCTCTGTGCTACTGCCTAATATCCACTTTCCCCTGGGCTTATAGAGGAGTGCATGTGTGTTTACTGTTGATGTTATTATACTTTTTGGCTATCCTTTTGTTCCGTCGGCGCATACGCCGTCAGTTTCGAAGTTGGGGGGAGATTTTTTTTTTTTTGTGTGTCCTTTATCGTTATAGTGGGCCTGCTACTCCGCGGACCGGTACTCTGTCTGGTCTGGCCCTCGAGCTTGAGCTCGGTTCCCCGATATAGGTCTATATACTTTAATATTTTTTTTTTTTTTTTTTATTGATACTGTATGTTAATATAATTAGGTTATATCTTTATTATGTGCAGCAATTTTGAAGGCTTGTCCAGAAAAGGCAAGGAGTGTTAAATTAAAGACATATTTATTGGAGAGGTATGTAGGAGGGTAGTCCTGTTCATTGGACCTTGTAGACTGGTTTGTTAGTTGACCTATCTGCTTTTGTCGATAAAGATAAAACTGAAACAAATGGAACTGACAGAAATTGCATCAACCTCATTAATGAAAGATAATACAAGGAGATTGCAAACATTACACATTTTGAGCATTTTTCGTTAGTAAAATCTTATATAAAAAATCATTAAGCTATCATATTTTAGTTTTTTTTTCGCCATAAGCTGCATAAAACGATTTTTCACCCAAGGAAGAAAAAATTAAAAATCAGCAGTTGCAAATACTATAAAAGGACACTTACCTATCCAAGGATCCAACGCCGTCTTCACCCAAGCCGGTTCTTCACTGGCCTTTAGGTCCCTGGAGCCAGCATATTTACTGTGGGAAGCTGGCTTTGACTACTTGGGACTGCGCAGCTGGCTGCCCACTGAGCATGTGTGAGGTGCGCTGCTCTTTGTGAATGGTCCCGCATCCTTCTGGGATCTGTGATATGTCCCAGAAGGTTGCAGGCGGGGGGAGGGGAGAATGTCTAATGTATCCACCAAGGCAATCCAAAAGGAAGTGGGATCAGGTACCTGTCAAAACCAGGTGCCCGCTCCCCCCAAAAAAACTAAACTTTCCAAAAACAGCAGGGGGATAGGTGGAGGAAAGAAGTGAAACTTCCCCTTTTGGGTATATCAAAATATACACATTTATTATATCTCTCTCTGCACTTAAAGTCCATTTCCAGTTCTGTAAAAGAGACTCCCTGTCCACATACAGAGCCTTAAATCCAGCAGTCTGGATGTCTGATAGCAATACATGTTCTTCATCTTCTGCTTCAGCAGTATATGGTCTATCAGGGATCTCCAGACTATGGCCTTCCAGCTGTTGCAGAACTACACGTCCCATGAGGCATTGTAAAACTTTGACATTCACAGATATGACTAGGCATGATGGGAATTGTAGTCCCTGAACAACTGGAGGGCCATAGTTTGGAGACGCCACTGCTGCACAAAATCCACATAATGTCATCTAAGTGATGTTCTGTGCTGCAGTATGGGAACCTAGATTGATTTGATGATACACCCCCAGGGTGTGCCAGTGGCAGCCTGGGCTCACAGGAAACGGGATGAATGATGCTGGCCACCATTCAGTCTAGAAGAGGAGGGACATCTAGGGGCAGACAGGGATTTCTGCAGGAGCAGAGGGATAAAAGAATGGCTCCTTTATTCCAAAGTGCTCAGCCACTGAACCTTGTTGTTGTGCATCTAATCAGAAATCTTTAACTGGAAGCAAAGGCTGCTATATCCCACCTTCTGTAAACCTATTTGAAATGTATACATTTCTTATTGGCTTTGCAAACCCTGAAATTCTTAGATGCAATTCCACAGCTATTTGTCTTTCACTCTGCAGGTCTCTGTGAGTTCACGGACTGCAGAATTTCCTCATTACAGCAGTCCTATCACATTGCTCACTTCATGTTCTGGCAGCCTAAAGGCCAAACTCATCTTTTGTAGCAGTTGTCACTAGAACAAATTAAGTATTCATTGTGACGAGTCTGCATTCTACAGATGTGCTTCGAATTACAACTTCTATCTTTAGAGCTTCTAATGAAAATTTAGCAGACCTCCATATTCACTGCTACACATTGTTTTTAGAACCTGCCTTTTTATGAAAGGCAAAAATGCAGCATGCAGAACTTTTTTTAATGCAGCACACCTAAAATGCAAATAAAAACACACAGGTGTGAACGGGGCCTAAGATTGCACCTTTGACCCCCAAGATGAGACACTGCAGCAAGGGGCTGATCTGTTGCAGACATTTGTTTACTGTAAAGATGCCAGGATTTCCAGGTAATACAAAAGAATTAAATTACTGTTTCATTGTAAATACAAAAGTATTTACAAGAGTATAACATTTGCTGTGCATTTTAAAGAGGAAGTAAACCCAGATTGGGTTTACTTCCTCTACAGTCTGCTGTAAAGTAGAAGCATAATGGGCTACTATGCATTGCATAGTAGCCCATTATGTGCCACTTACCTGCAAACGAAGCCTGCGACATTCAGCGCTGTCCCCTGTGCTTGCGGCATCCATCTTCTGCCCCTCTTCCTTCCGGGGCCGCGACTCCGGCTCTGTGACAGGCCGACTGGCCGGAGTCGCGTGACGTCACTCCCACGCATGCGTGCGGCAGCCGCCAGTCACGGCACGATCACAGTGAAGGAACGGCACGGAGGCACATCCAGAACACTGAATATCTCCTGAACCATACAGGTTTGGGAGATATATGGAGGGCACCTACAGGTAAGCCTTATCATAGGCTTACCTGTAGGTTAAAGTGGTTGACAACCACTTTAAAGGTAAGCAGAAGACAATAATTGGTAAAAAAAAGTTTTATGATTTTTTTTTTTTTACATTTAAATAACTCATTTTGTTCTTTTATTTACTTATTTATTTTGACAGCAGGTCCTGGCAACTACACTCAAAGTGACAGGTACAGCAGAAAAAGCCTTCAGGACTTTTAAGTTATGTCCTTGGTCATTAAAGTGGTTCTAAAGCCTAAATTTGTTTTTGCCGTAATGCATACCTTACATTAGGATAAAAATAGTTTAGACAGATAGCAAGTACTTGAGCTACATGTTTGATAATGACTTGCTAAGCTATTGCTAGACTTGCCAGGCTTCACAAGTTTGTTGTACAATTGCAGCAAGTGCAGCATTGCATGACTCCAGATCAACTTTCTTCGCAAACATTCTGCAAGTCTGCTGCAAGTTCTGATTTAGTTATGTTGTGTAATAGTCATCCTACCACAGGGGTCACTGTGGCTGAATTTTCATGCTGTAGACTTGCAGAGCTCTTGCTGTAGACTCACCACTGCAACTTTGCTCTTGCTAAAGACTTGCCAAGCAAATTTTATACAAATTGGAAAAGTGTCAACTAGAACTTGTGCTTCAAGTGCTCTGCAAGTGTACAACTTGCCAATAATAATGCGCAGCAAGTTAACAAGCTTATAATTCAACACTGCCACACATTTGTGGCAAGTTATCCTTGCTATTTGGGTAGGCCTCAGTCTTGCCACCCCCCTTCCCCCTTTTTACTTACCAGAGCCATTCGATCCAGGGCTGTGCCCATCTACAGCTCTTTTCTCCCTTTGCGTCCTGGTTTCACAGGCTTTAATGAGGCAGTGGGAACCATGGGCTCCCGTTGCTATCAATCAAAACCTGCGATGAGTTGGTTGGGCCAAGTGCCACCTGCTGCCAGCTGCGGACACATCATAAGTGCTATCGGTTTCCAAACGGACCCACAAAAACTTTCTGCTGTCTTGCAATGGCCTCGACCAACCACTTTAAGAGGACTCCAAAGCTTTCTAAGATTCGCAAATTGCTATAGGCGCTTCATCCAAGGTTTTGCCTCTGTTGCTGCCCCCCTTACTGTTATGTCTAGGAAAGGTACAAATTGCAAAGTGTGGCCCTTCGAAGCAGAATCAGCTTTCCAGCAATTAAGACATGTTCGGCTAGGCTACAGTTCTTCTGCATCCAAACCCCGATCTCCAGTACATTGTTGAGGTCGATGCCTCTGAAGTAGGAGCAGGTGCTCTGCTGTCCCAGAGACAACTTACGTCCGGTAGAATCCATCCAGTGGCATTTTACTATAGAAAGTTTTCACCAACGGAGATGAATTATGATGTTGGGAATCGTGAACTACAGGCTAACAAATTGGCATTCTCTGAATGGCGACATCTTTTGGAAGGGCTCCTAAGCATTTTTCTATTCTGACTGACCATAAAAATCTGCTGCATTCAGACTGCTAAACGTTTGAATTGACTTCAAGCTTGATGGGCTCTGTTTGTTTTTCTCCCGCTTTAATTTTGTTCTTTCTTATGTCCCTGGGCATAAGAACAAGAAGGCCAATGCTCTTTCCAGACAATTCTCTACTTCTGAAGAAGATCGACCTACCGAGCAGTATATAATCCCACCTCACAAAATTGTTGCACAGAACTCTACAGCTCTTTCCCGAGTTACAAGAAACCCAGAATCGTGCTCCTCAAGGCTTAAAGATACCACCAGGTTGCCTGTTCGTAGACCCTAGCCTCAGACAAACTGTACTCCTCTGGACACATGATGGTGTATTATCCGCTCACCCTGGTGTCACCATCACTCTTAAGACCTTGTAGCATCATATCTGGTGGCCTCACATGAAGAAAGATGTTACCGACTATGTGGCTGCCTGCCCAACTTGTGCTGCAAATAAAGTACCTCACACATTGCCTACTGGGCTGTTACAACCACTTCTTACACCTCACCCGCCTTGGACCCATTTGACTATGCACTTCATTACAGAGTTACCAAAATCCAATGGCATGATTGCTATATGGGTCATAGTGGATCAATTTTCCAAAATGCCTCATTTTATACCGCTCCTTGGATTACCTACAGTGGAAGCAGGAAGCACTGTCTATCCTCTTCCTTTCCCAAATTGTGAAACATTATGGCATATCTACCAATATCGTCTCAGACCGTGGATCCCAGTTTGTTTGACATTATGTCACTCATTACACTCCGATTGGTCTGAGTATTTGCCTTTAGCTGAATTCGCCATTAATTCCCATTGGTACAGTGCTCTTCATACCATGCCCTTCTACGCAACCCTAGGCTATCGCCCTCAGACTTTTCCCCTACTTCGACCTTCTTCCAGTGTACCAGCAGCGGATCAGTGGGTGAAAAATGCTACACTGGAAAATAATTCACTTATTGCTATGGAAGTCAGCAGGCAAATATGCACTTTTCTCCAACAAACGAAGATGCCATATACCTCCATATGTGGTGGAGGATAGAGTTTTGGTGTCTACCAAATATGTGAGACTGAAACAACCCTCTGACAAATTGGGTCCTCGATTCATCGGTCCTTACAGAATAGTTGTTCGAATGGGACCAGTCTCCTATCGATTGAAATTGCCCTCCTCTCTCCGAATACATCCTGTGTTCCACGTTTCTCTCCTCAAAAAGGCAATTTTCAATCGTTACTCCAGAACATAACAGCTACCTCCTCCTGTTCTTGTTGAAGGACAGCATGAGTTTGAAGTCTTTAAGATTCTGGACTCTAGAAAGCGGGGCCGAGGCCTACAGTATCTGGTCCATTGGAAGGGATATCCCGTCACAGACCGTTCATGGGTTCCAGTCAAAGATTTGCATGCCCCTGCTCTTATTCGAGACTTCTATGCCTCCTTTCCTGCTAAGCCCCGCTAGGCCCCAGATGGGTCCACTGGGGAGGGGGCCTTGTCATGTACCTGGGTGTCATTGAACTGGGATGTTCCTCGTCCCACAGCTGTAGCATCACCTGTTGTGCCACGGGGGAGCTCTGGAGTTATTACAATGTTCTCCCAGCTTGATGCACTGCCATGGAATCACTAGCCCCACCTGCTACTAGCTGCAGACAATGTACAATCAAGCAGCCCATAAATAGAAGCACTTCCTGTTACTCAGTGCCCGTTTGTTTGGATTAGCTCCATGGATGTATTGATAGCTCTGTGATTCTGATTCCCATGTATGAACTCCTGCCTGAATTCTTGACCACTCTCCAGCCTGCTGATTTGGTACTTCACCGCCAGCTCATGTATGACCTCTGCCCACCTGAACACTCTCTGGATTCTGATTTTGTACCGCTGTTGCCAACCTGACCTGCCTGACTACGTTTTAGCCTGAATCCTCAGCGCACAATCTCCACTCCGGACACTACCTACCACAGGTACCTTACATTTTCATTTACTAAAATGTATTATTCTATAATTTCTGTTTTACTATGCATAATTACTCTAGTGCATTATTTCTTAGTCTATAAAAAATAAATGTACAGCATTTCCATCAAACATAACCTTGCTACTGTGGGAAATAATCAGAGATAACAATTTGCAATCCGCTCTGTTCTATAACAAGTTAATATTTTATGCATACACTTTTGGGAATATGAAATGCCAAGCCATTCTGAATTACAACTGTAGTTATCTGTAAATTCCGAATATATGATGTTGTGCCATTTGCTGCCACTTTGTAAATTTAATTCTGTACTAATTTTATCTTCATTGATATATTGTTACAAGAAAATTATTCTGGTGGGGAATAGGAGATATTGATTTTTCTATACGCACACTCAATATTGCTTCTGACCAATTTGACAGGTCAGGGCAAAGATCACATCCGTTAACTCCTATCCATGAAATGAGCAATAGCTTACTATTTTATCCTAAAGCTACGTGAAAACAACATATTGTAAATCAACCCCATCAGTTTAAAACAGAAAGACAAGGCAAAACATTTGTATATATATATATATATGCGTAAATAAATACTTTTTCTCTTTCTTATAAGTGATCACATGACCTCTGTTCTCAGCTGCATAAAAAGCTTAGAGAGGTAGAGGTGGAGACTGCTGGGTAGCATGTCAGCAGGAGGCAAAGAAACAGCAGCACACTGATTGTTCCAGTGATTAGTTGTGCATGGGGGGGGTCTTGTCAGCACAAGTCTGACCATTGGATTACAAGACAGACTGTTCTCCCAAGAAGAATGCAAAGAAGCAATCTGACTATACTGGGATGGATGTGCATTCTTAGTGTGGTCAGTCACAAATAGGAAAGCAGGGGGACTGGCAGGATCAATAGGTGTTTCTCACAAGGGAAGCAAAGCAAAGTGAACAGAATAGGTTTTCATACAAGTACACAGTACAACGGACACATATCAGGAATATGAAATGTTGGGATACACTTTAAGGATAAAGTTTCAGCCTTTATTATAACAGACCTGTATGAACTGCTTCCTGGGTAATATTTCTAAATACAAATAAATTGTCAGAGTCAGGTTAAAGTCTCATACCTTTTTATGTGTTTTCAGTCCAGTACCCCTGCATGTTATGATTTATGACTGATTTGGGCTAGGGAATAGCTTATAATACCTTTTCTTCGGGTGACAATGTTGCTTCCTACCTCACATCAGTGTTCTGTACTGGCAGAGCTCAGTAACAGCCACACTCCTCATCACGTGTGTTCACACAGACACGTATTGCAGAGAAGAGAAGAGAGCATGTCTAACCAGTTCTGTTGCTTAGTGCTGATTACTGAGAACACTGGATCCAACACTAAGTGCATGCTGGACTACACAGTCATATTTATACACTCTGAAAAGCTGCTGCAACAGGACACCAGAGGTAACATGGTAAATGTTTTTCACACTGCAATCTCACTGCATATCTGACAAGAGATGGCCTCTGATAGAACTAGTTATATAGGCAAATTGGGGGCACCATCATCCAAGCAATACTGAAAAGTTGGGAGTGGAGACAAGACCCCTACTGGTCCCCAACGAGCAAGGAAAGGGATTACCTCGGTACCAGTTTGGATATTTATATATATTTTTTGTGTATCTTGTCCAAACTAGTACTGAGATAGTCCATTTCCTTGCTCATAGGGGACTTGTCTCCACTTCCAACTTCTCACTGCATATCTGCTTGCCGATCACCTAACATACTGGTACAGCAGCAAAGCTGCTTCCGTGCGCTGGATCACGTACCAAGTCCGTGATCCACATGCCTGGGCAGAGGGCGTGCAAGCACCTGCCGGTCCAGCTGTGCTGTGATTTCTCACAGCACAAGCTTATCTGCGGGCCTCTGCCAATGATTGGCCACTGGCATCCACTGATCAGCTCAGTGATTCATGGAACAGAGCTCTGCTAAGCATCGAAAAAAAGAACAATATTCTTAGTAAAAGCAGCACATACTGTATACCACACATTTCACATAGTTAGGCACATATTTAACCCTGTGATCTTCCTAGATGTTAACCCCTTCTTACCCAGTGTCATTAGTACAGTTATTAGCACTGATCACTATATTAAAGGAGTTGTAAAGGCAGAAGGTTTTTTTATCTTAATACATTCTATGCATTAAGATAAAAAAACTTTTTGTGTGTAACAGCCCCCCCAGCACCCCTTAATTAATTTCCTGAGCCCCATCTCTCTCCAGTGATGTCCACAAATGTCTAAGCTGTCTGGGAAACTCCTTCTGATTGGCTGAGACACAGCAGCGGTGCCATTGGCTCCCATGCCTGTCAATCAAAGTCAGTCAGCCAATCAGGGTAGAGAGAGGGCAGGGCCGGGTTGGGGCTCCATGTCTGAATGGATACACGGAGCTCTGACTCGGCTCAGGTGCCCCCATAGGAAGCTGCTGGCTGAGGGAGCGTTATGTCAATATAGTCAATTCATCAAAATCTCCAATTACTTCACTTCCGGTTGTTGTAAACCATCTGTAATTGGAGATTTAGATGACTTGGTGTTTTGACATAACCCTGGGAATCATAAACACTCCTGTACATGAAGGCTTTGCTGTTTTGACACATCAGCGGGTAATTAGGCAAAAGTTGTCGCCGTCATAGAGGTGGCCATTTTGTTGGTTAGTATCGGAACAGACTAAGAATATCAGCTCATAATACTGTGTACCGGCGTGTTTACGATTCGTGGTGTTGTGTCAAAACGGCAAGTCGTCAAAATCGCCAATTACAAACGGTTTACAATAACCGGAAGTGACATAATTGGAGATTTTGATTAATTGGCTATATTGACATAACACTAGCACTCGATAGGAGGAAGGAGCCAGGAGCAGCAAAAAGAGATCTTAGAAAAGGAGGATCCAGGCTGCTCTGTGTAAATCCAACTGCACAGAGGAGGTAAGTATAACATGCTGTTTTTTTTTTTTTTTATAAAAAAACAAGATTTACAATCACTTTAATGTCACTGGTGATGTCAGTGGTAGATAGTCAGTCCCCCCCAGTGTCAGATTGCCCACCGCAGTATCGCAGGCCTGGTTTAAGTCGCTGATCACTACCATTAGTAGTGGTGAACCCCATACTCCTGAGGAATATGTTCGCCCACATTACCTTCCCTTGAGCGGTAAAAACAGTTTTGGTAGAAACATTTATGAAGAGTCCCAAATCAAATATTTGAAAATGTGAATTCAAAACATCCCATTGCTCTCTTGGAAGAGTAGTCATAGTACTTGCACATTTTATTTGACTGCTTAGTATGCAGTGACTGTTATATCGATATAAGATCATATTAGGGTGAAATGAGCCGCTGTATATGCAGAGAAACAAATGACGCAAGTCTTTGTTCTTTCTTTGGAACACTAAATCAAAAATGAATTAAACATGGAAATGAAGGTGTGAACGTCTTCCAAATATGTTTCAGATTCCCACACACTCAGATGCACCCATGTACAGAGTATAGGGGAGTGATGATGTATGATGGTGTTTATTGTTTTGACAAGTCATGTCTCTTTGGTAATAATCGTAAATGATTAATTAAAAGACTTGCACCAAGACAAGCTAGTTTCAGACTGAAGCAGAGAATAACAGAGCTAGCAAAAGTCTGACAATATTTCAGTGGACTGAAGACTTTGCTGACTATGCAGATATTTCAGGAGCTAAAGGAGGAAGGTTAGTAATAGAAGAAAAAAAAACCAATGGAGCAGCAGACAGACCAGAGATCTATACAAAGAGGTAACATAAAAACAAGGTTAACCACTTAAGGTGGAAGTAAACCCTCCTATCATTTTCTGCTAAGGAAGCTGCCATCTTGGCCTCTGTTTAATCTACAACTGCCATGGTGCTGCACATGTGATCAGCTATGACACCAGCCATTGGATGGTTTGACAGTTTGTTTGAGAACACATCCAGTGTGACAGTTACGTCCCTGGCATGTGCCAGAAATGTAACTGTTTTTTGAACCTGTTAAATATGGGTTTACTTCCGCTTTATGCTCAGGAAGATTTTACCTCCCTCATGACAAGGCCACCACTTTTTGCTATTTAACACTGCGCTCCTTAAAATGGTAATTGCATGGTCATGCAACACTGTACCCAAGTTACGTTTATATCATTTATTTCCACACAAATATAGCTTTCTTGTTGTTGGTGGTGTTGGTGGTATTTGATCACCGCTGGGTGTTTTCATCTATTATTATATAAGCGAAAAAAAGATTGAAAAGTTTGAAAAAATGAATGATTGGCTGGGATTTGCTGATCGGCTTTTGCTGTAGCCAATGATAGCACAGCCGGGGTGGCAGGTGCCCGCACACCCCCTACCCAGAAATAACAGATACATGTACATGGCACACAGTATATCTGGCAAGATGTTTAAGATACACTCCAGGTCTCCCTTGAATCGACAGGGCCCTAAATGCCAGTACCACTTGGTACAACATTCAGCCTCATCCAGCTGGCTGCCTGCAGCGAGGCTGGATGATGCACTTGTCCTTCTCAGGGCACACTAAAGTGCCAGGAGGAATGCATTTCAGCTGAATGGCCCAAAGGAGCCTCACAAGTCCTTACAGGTGTAAACCTGCTAGTGGCAGCTGCTCATGCAGGGCGCAGGGACGCCGCCCCTCTAATCCATGCGCCCGGCCCTGAATTTACATGCAAGGTGTCGGACGCATGGATTTCAATGGGGATTTTTTTTATTTTGAAGCACATGATTAGAGAATGAGACTCTAATTGGCTTCAAAAAAGGGTGGGCTCGGGGGCATAGAGCACTGAGCCCGGAGCCCACCCAGTTGTGTGATGTTAGCAAATTAATATTCGCTAATGTCTTTGTGTTTCTCCTTCTGGGCCAATCAGGAAGAAGGTCCTGAGACCCGATTGGCTGCAAGTCCTAAGACCCGATTGGCTGCGAGTCCTAAGTCCTGATTGGCGAGGAAGAGAAGTGAGCACTGGGCATCGGGAGGAGACGCAGGGAAGGAAGCCGCAACCTGGATGGAGTAAGTGCGGGGCTGGCGGGCGAGGGGTGAGTGATGTGGCGATCAAGCAAAGAGGGGGGAAGCGGTGATTGATCAAGTGAGTGGCGGGGGTGGGGGATGTCTGGCTGGCTGGCTAGGGCCACAGACCCCCCCCCCCACATGAAAATTGAGCATCAGCCGCCACTGAAACCGGCCTTAGTATTTTTAATGTGATTGAATGTACAAAAATGCAAAGAGAGAGGACATTGCACAACATGTTACAGAAAGTACACACACAATGACCCTCTAGGTTTTCTCTGGATTATGGTTGTAGTGAAAGTGAGTGATCTCTCTAATTTAGCATAGACATGGGTTTTGCTGAATAGCATTTGTAGCTCACTAACTGATTTCACTTGCTATCTAGTGTAACTCCCAATGACCTGTTCAGGTTTTCTCTGGAATATTTCTGTAGTAAATCTGAGTGGACTTTCTGACCATTTAGCATGGTCACAGGTTTTGCTGAAAAGCATTTGTAGCTCACTGTTTTCACTCATTTTTTAGTACTGCTCATCAACCCTTCCTATCTCCCAAATCATATATCATCCTTTCTCCACCTTTTCACCTTTTCAACACAGAGGAACCCTTGAAATAACTCTCTGGGATCTGGGGAACCCCTACTAAAAATGACTATATCTGCAACTCATGATACATTAGTTTTATATTCAGAGGGAAGAATGTTCCTTACACTTGTGGTTATTAGGAAGAATTAGCATCATTAAAGAAAGCTAAATAGTGCCAGTGGGAACTTATCTGAGAGGCAGAAATTGTTCACCCAACCCAACATATCAGCTCTCTTTGCTTCTACTACTTATCTTTATTATAATATTTACAGGAAAACAAACCTCTGCTACTATAACACAATATCAAGAATGATGTTGCTAGCACTAGTGCATAAAAAATGTACCACCATGGCACTCCTGGAGCACTAAGATCCTTTTCACATATTTACCAGCCTCTGTGCCTATATTATAATATAACAATTTTGAAGATGAATTATGAAAACCAGAGAAAACAGAGTTCCTAATACAATTAAAGACATTAGTCTTTTGATTTTTTTCATGTATAAACATGTACAGTACAGTACATACAATTAGCATGTCTAGAAATCTTATTAGTATGAAAACATATTTCAATTATGTATTAATGATCTTTTTATGCACTGAACTGATGTCTCAAGCAATGTAATTATCTGTGAATTACAAGGCACCTCCTAAGTTATATAGAAGAGAGGAAGATAGGGGGGTTTGTATTCCAAATGGGGTGTAGCATCCTCCTAGATAGGTGCTAGGATTAGTGTATTATAGTTTTTGGTTTATCTGCTTAACAGAGGGACAGTTGGGTAAATGTAATTGCTTTCTGCTTAACGGAGAGTGGTGATCGGTTAGTGTAGCCTACTCTGTGTGCTCTGGTGCTGCTCGTGTTGTCTTGAGTTTCCCTGTATCCTAGCAACTAAGGAAAGTTCTGGATTATAGGCAGAAACCATGCAGATGGGAGCATGAATATTCATGCAGCCCTGGTCAATTACAAGGGGAGGTGCCCCCTATGCATGCTGGGTGCCTGTATTTATATTCTAGAATCATATCGGCTCTGGGTCTTTCCTAATACAGTATTGCACCAGCTAGGGGAGAGGCACTGCCTCCCCTAGCACCTGCTGCCAAGTGGCCTCAGGTGGGCGACCTGAGGACCTGGATTGAGACAGAAAGTGCCACCATTTGGCCTCAGGTGGGAGTCCTGAAGGCCTGAAGTTAGTGAGAGCGACCCTGGTTCTGCAGGGAGCTCGTTGAAGGGTCTTTCTTTTTAAGATATGGTCTGGTATCACTGACATAGAATGTTGCTTGGAAGTTGGAAGGATGCTACCAGCTGTCCCTGGACATTTTGTGACTAGAGACAACCTAATGGATCTATAGACTTTTAACTCCTTTTGGTGTGCTATATAGTCAGCTGAGGGTTTGACTAAGGGAACACTGGCTAGTGTTCTGAAAAGCTTTTCCAACTGTTTGCTACTGCATAGGGACATTGCTCACTTCTGAAAGTACTTTGTGCTACTTTGAAGGAGAAGTCTGCTATCTGCTATCAGCAAGGACTTCACCGGAGCTTAACCGAGAGACCAGTTAGATGTCCTCAAGAGTAAATACTTCTGTCTCTTGGAGTATCCCACTAAATTCCCTTTCCTATCCAAGTTTTCCAAAAATAAAACAACAAAAACAAAACCCCTAAACTGGTCATTGAAGACAATGAGCAGAAGTGTGAGTGCAGAGGCTGCTTCGGGGGTTGGCGCTACAGTGCAAAGCAACCCAATGTAGTAATGCTGTTCCTCCATAGATACAGTAGAGTGAGAGAGCGTTTTCACCTTAGAACAGCCCTGAAAAAGAAAACCAATGCAGCCAGGGACTGTAATATATTATTTTTTTGGATTTAGGTACACATTAAGCATAGCTGTTTCCCCTTGCCCTAGTTTTATACATATACCTCTCTGGATTGGATTTACAAAGGTTCCCTGTATGTCAAATATATTGGAATCTAAGCATCCAAACTGTAGCATAAATCACATGGCCACTACTCAAATGCTTAGGAATCAGGGACAGAACACAATTATAACAAGTTCTCACATAGCTACACATAATAAATAACTGATATAACGTTGGTGCTGATGATATAACAAAGAATTTTAAAACTGCTGGGAAAAAGATTCAGCTTCCATTTTTGAGCACTCCGTCTGGAATATCTATGCTGAAATGTGAAAAGGGGATTTAATGCTAGAATAAAAGCATTATTACTATTTCTGCAGTCATTAAAGAAAATCTTCTCATCAGTATCTGTAACATTTTATATAACGTAATGCCGTTCATAGCATCTTCCTTTGAAAAACCATCTACAGTAAAATCCTTGCAGAAGCTCAAAGCAATAATTGCTCTTCAAAACTCACTAGCAAAGTAGGGAAGGATAAGACCCTTTGTCAAGTTGTTATTGCTCTTTATGATCTCGTTGGAGAATTTTACCCTCTCTATATGACCTTTAACAGAAAGTGAGGGCAAATTCAAAATTGTTAGGTTGTCACAAGAACAAGAGGTAATGGAAAATCCTCCATTGGAGGCACGTTTATGTAATAACTCCCTAGGATAGGAATTCTGTTCACTTTGGAGAGATTTCCTTTAATTTATTGTTGCATCTCTAGGACGAGCAGTGAAGGAGAATCCAGTGGGAACCTGATAGGGTGTTAAATCTTTTCCACTCTATCAAAAAACTACAAAAAATGAGTTGCTATGCATATACTTTAAATCAGTTTTGTAGCAATGTGTTGCTGGGTCATTAGATAACATGTAATAATAACCTCTAACTTTATAAATGTACAATACAGAAGGCTTCTAGAAGTAAAAAATTTGTTTCGTTTCGGATAGATTTGTTATGATACTAATTTTTGTTTCATTGCTTCATTTTGGAATTTGTTTAGTTTCATTTTGTTTAATTTAATTTTGTTTATTCATTTTCTAATAAATTCCAAATTTTTGAAACAATTCAAATTCAGATCGGTTGAAAAATGATTGATTGATGTGAAGAATAGCTGGTTGTTAAGGAGTGGGCCGGGAAGCCGATGACTCATCAGTTGTTAGCAGGTTTCCCCACTGACAGCTGAATTTAACAAAGAATGCTGGCAATGAAATATGCAGAAAAGACAGCCTGCAGCTTCAGCTTAGCAGGCCAGGAAAAGGGGAGGGTGAGCGAACCCCCGCCGAATGCCCGGGTCGATGACATAAGGGGTGGGGCCACAGTGACGTTGCTGGGTGGCCCCATCTCTTAGCTATTTAAGAACTTGCAGACGGTGGAGCTGGCAGACGGCAGGAGCCTTAGTCAGGTCCGGAGGTTTTTTCTTTTTTTCGGGTCGGCAGTGGCAGTGGGCATTGTGATTGACGATGAATCTACTGTAGATTGGGTGACATTTTTTATTTTATTTTATAATAAAGGGCTTGTCAAAAACTTGTGTTGTGTTTTTATTTACTTTTTACAATTTTTGGTGAATGAGTAGGGGTACTATATACCCAATACTCAGTCATATATATATAGCGCTGCGCAAACTGTTGGCGCTATATAAATCCTGTATAATAATAATATATACAATATCTCACAAAAGTGAGTTCACCCCTTACATTTTTGTAAATATTTTAGTATATCTTTTCATGTGACAACTGCATGCAGAGTATATATATATATATATATATTAGGCAGTATATATATATTAATACACCACCTGAAGTGTATTATATACTGTACACTGCCGAATGCACTTTGTATATAGTCTACACTCAATGAAGAGTATATATATATATATATATATATAATATATATATATAAATATATATATATATATATATATATGAGAA
>BLSH010162783.1:695269-717858 GCA_018402905.1 Glandirana rugosa
TATATATATATATATATATATATATATATATATATATATATATATATATATATATATATATTAATACACTGCCTGAAGTGGAGTATATACTGTACACCACCGAATGCACTGTCTATATACTCTACACTGAATGCAGAGTATATATACAGAATCTCACAAAAGTGAGTACACCTCTCACATTTTTGTAAATATTTTATTATATCTTTTCATGTGACAACACTGAAGAAATGACACTTCGCTACAATGTAAAGTTGTGAGTGTACAGCTTGTATAACAGTGTAAATTTGCTGTCTCATTAAAATAACTCAACGCACATCCATTAATGTCTAAACCGCTGGCAACAAAAGTGAGTACACCCCTAAATGAAAATGTCCAAATTAGGCCCAATTAGCCATTTTTCCTCCCCGGTGTCATGTGACTCATTGGTGTTACAAGGCCTCAGGTGTGAATGGGGAGCATGTGTTAAATTTTGTGTTATTGCTCTCACTCTCTCATCCTGGTCACTGGACGTTCAACATGGCACTTCATAGCAAAGGACTCTCTGAGGATCTGAAAAAAAGAATTGTTGCTCTACATAAAGATGGCCTAGGCTATAAGAAGATTGCCAAGGCCCTGAAACTGAGCTGCAGTATGGTGTCCAAGACCATACAGTAATTTAACAGGACAGGTTCCACTCAGAACAAGCCTTGTCATGGTCGACCAAATAAGTTGAGTGCACGTGCTTAGCGTCATATCCAGAGGTTGTCTTTAGGAAGGACGTAAGAGTGCTGCCAGCATCGCTGAAGAGGTTGAGGGGGTGGGGGGTCAGCCTGTCAGTGCTCAGACCATACGCCCAACACGGCATCAAATTGGTCTGCATGGCTGTCGTCCCAGAAGGAAGCCTCTGCTAAAGATGATGCACAAGGAAGCCTGCAAACAGTTTGCTGCAGACAAGCAGACTAAGGACATGGATTACTGGAACCATGTCCTGTGGTCTGATGAGACAAAGATAAACTTATTTGGTTCAGATTGTGTCAAGCATGTGTGGCGGCAACCAGGTGAGGAGTACAAAGAAAAGTGTGTCTTGCCTACAGTCAGGCATAGTGGTGGGAGTGTCATGGTCTGGGGCTGCATGAGTGCTGCCTACACTGGGGAGCTATAGTTCATTGAGGGAACCATGAATGCCAACAAGTAGTGTGACATACTGAAGCAGAGCATGATCCCCTACCTTCAGAGACTGGGCCACAGGGCAGTATTCCAACATGATAACGACCCCAAACACACCTCCAAGATGAGCACTGCCTTGCTAAAGAAGCTGAGGGTAAAGGTGATGGATAGGCCAAGCATGTCTCCAGACCTAAACCTTATTGAGCATCTTTGGGGAATCCTCAAATGGAATGTGGTCTCTAACATCCGTGATGTCATCATGGAGGAGTGGAAGAGGACTCCAGTGGCAACCTGTGAACCTCTGATGAACTCCATGCCCAAGAGGGTTATGGCAGTGCTGGAAAATAATGGTGGCCACACAAAATATTGACATTTTGGGCCAAATTTGGACATTTTCACATAGGGGTATACTCACTTTTGTTGTAAGTGGTTTAGGCATTAATGACTGTGTGTTGAGTTATTTTGAGGGGACAGCAAATTTACACTGTTATACAAGCTGCACACTCACTACTTTACATTGTAGCAAAGTGTCATTTCCTCAGTGTTATCACATGAAAATACTTTTCCCCACTTTTGTGAGATACTGTATATACAGTATACTGTAAATATATATATATATATATATATAGCCTAGGGTCTAGATAGAATGGCTTTGTGAGTCAGTACCAGCACTATTACATAACCATGCAAGTCATTGAGTTTGTTCAAACTGAGGTTTATACACTAATTTTCAAAGGCACATTTATAAAGCTACCAGCACATTCAGAAACATTTGCTGGCCTGCTTTCAGTGGCATTCGCTGCACATCTGTCAACAGTGAACAAATTACTGTCACCAAAAGTTCAACCAGGCAAATGTCAATGAATGTTTTAAGTACTGTAACTACCAGCACTCTCCACTGTGCTGGACCTGTGTTTTACTTGGATTGTTAAATTGAATAGGAGATGTGCTATAGGACTAACTGAAAAGTCACTACATTTGCTAAATGTAAAATATTTAAGCTGCTTTCACACTGATCCGTTCTTCTAGTTTTGTGGTAATAACAGAAAAAGAAAAATGTGTGACCATTTAATCCTATGGATCTCTTCACACTGATCTGTTGCAACTGCGTTCAGTAAAATCCTTGCGGCATTTTTGGGGCAGGTTTGGTGCGGTAATAAAACTGCACAAAAGCTGCACCTCTCCATTGAAATGCATAAAGACACGGATGAGCAAGTTTGGGGTGGAAGAACTTGACTGGCCTGCACAGATTCCTGACCTCAACCTGATAGAACACCTTTGGGATGAATTAGAGTGGAGACTGAGAGCCAGGCCTTTTCATCCACATGAGTACCTGACCGCACAAATGCTCTTCTGGAAGAATGGTCAAACATTCCCATAGACACATCCTAATTTTTGTGGACAGCCTTCCAAGAAGAGTTGAAGCAGTTATAGCTGCAAAGGGTGGGCCAACTCAATATTAAACCCTACAGACTAAGACTGAGATGCCAGTTAAAGTTCATGTGTGTGTAAAGGCAGGCGTCCCAATACTTTTGGTAATATAGTGTGTATATATATATATATATATATATATGTACAATACTGTGCAAATGTTTTAGCCAGGTGTGAAAAAATGCTGTAAATTAAGAATGCATTCAGAAATAGAAGTGTTAATAGATTATTTTTTATCAATTAACAAAATAGAAAGTGAACAGAAGAGAAATCCAAATCAAATCAATATTTGGTGTGACCACTGTTTGCCTTGCCTATTGATCAACTTGCGTACAACCAGCCTGTCAGGTTATTCCTGAACGATCGCTGTCACCAGCTATAGCTGGCAGTACTGTTCATTGTATTCTGCCGGAAGGCTCCCTGCTGTCAGAATACAATAACATAGCAGGAGTGATACCCCCATCCACATCAAATGAGTGGATGGGAGAATCAGTTCATTTTTTTCATTCAATCTTCTGGTTGAATGAAAAAAAGCAATCATGAATGGCCAGCCTTAATAACATTCTTACTTACTTGGTGGTTTTGCTGACTAGTGGCCCTACTGTTGTCTTCCCAAGCTGTCGCTTGACTTCCCGTCAGGGCTCTCCTTGTAGATATTTATATTATTTCATAGTTAATATGGGTTCTTACTGGCTGTGGCTTCTCACAAACCTAAAACATAATTAGGTTAAAGGGGTTGTAAAGGCAATGCTTTCAATCCCTGCCAGCCCCTCTGCTAGGATAACATGTAGTATATAGTGTATGTCGTTTTTTAAAATTGTTCTTCTAAATACCTTATTGATCCTCGCTGATCAGTAGTCATGTGACCGCCGGTCGCTCTCTTCCTCCGATGTATGTACCACAGAGGGAGGGGCCGAGATCTCCCTCAGTCGTCTGCCGGGCAATCACGTGACCTCCCTCCCTAGTGTATACACCGGGGGAATAGAGCGACGGGCAACGAGAAATAAGAAGAACAATTTTAAAAAACACATACACCATATACTACATGTTATCCTAGCAGAGGGGCTGGCAGTGATTTTGAGCAGTAATTTTTTCATACTGCTCAGAATGGTGCTATAAGAGGAGGGGAGGGGCATCTCACACACAGAACTGACAGGCAGGGAGGGGAGGGGCGAGAGGATGGAGAACAGAAAGGAGAGCTGCGGATGACGGAGGCATGTAAACTGACCACAGTGTCAGGGCTCAGCAGCCATGATAAACCGTGGTCAGTTTACAGGGGGGTAGGAACAGGCAGGATCAGCCAGGTATTTTAGGTGATAGAAGGGGACAAATTACACAGCACAAGCACTGTCCTGTTATTCCGGCTTTAACCACTTGCCGACCACCGTCTGACGGCGACAGGGTGGCTCGTTATCACAAACTGTCATATGACGGCGGCTGCGATAACTAGTGCTGTGAGTGCGCGCGCGCCGCCGGAGGCACGCTCGCATGCTCACTGTGTCTGGGGGGGGGCAGGGAGCGGGTAGGGTGGACTCGATCGCCGCTGGCTACCCGCGATGGCACCCCCGCAGTGAGAGAACGGAGGTCTGTGTAAGTAAACACGGATCTCCGTTCTCATAGAGGGGGAAGGGCTGGGATCACAGGTTTCCTGTACATGGAAGCCGTGATCACCCCCTTCCCCCAGCCAGGGCAGCCCACACACAGTTAGAACACGCCCAGGGAACACAGTTAACCCTTAGAGCGCCCCCTGCAGGTTAACCCCTTCACTGCCAATGGCATTTACACAGTAATCAGTGCATTTTTATAGCACTGATTGCTGTATAAATGCCAGTGGTCCCAAAAAAGTGTCAAAATGGTCTGACATGTCCGCTGCAATAGCGCAGTACCGCTAAAAATCGTAGATCGCTGCCATTACTAGTAAAAAATAAAAACCCCAGAAATGAATTCTCATTGTCCGTTAATGCGGCAACTTTTGCGCAAACCAATCAATAAAAGCAGATTTTGATTTTTTTTTACCAAAAATATGAGGAAGAATCTAAATCGTCCAAAACCGATGGAAAAAAATCTTTTTTTTATATTTTTTTTTTATTTGGATTTTATCAAAAAGTAAGAAATTTGTTTTTTTTTTTTTTGCAAAATTGTCGCTCTTCTTTTGTTTATAGCGGCAATCAGAAATGATGCAGAGGTGATCAAATACCACCAAAAGAAAGCGCTATTTGTGGGAAAAAAAGGACCCAAAATTTGTTTGGGTACAGCGGTGCACGACCGCGCAATTGTCAGTTAAAGAGACGCAGTGCAGAATCGCAAAAAGTGCTCTGGTCCTAAAGTGGGACATCCAGGGTTGAAGTGGTTAAAGGAACAGGGTCCTTTTTTTTTTTCTTTTTTTTAGGCTAACAAACGCTTTAACTGGCTTCCACCTAAACTTACTCTAGAAGCACTGTAGGGATACATGATTGCAGACTTCTCTGAGGCAGATAATTATGTGAAAGAAATGAAAAACATATTTTAGTCTCTTATTTACAGAGTATTGCTTTTTTCCCACCTATTGTTTAAAAACTAAAACATGGCATTCATATCTGCTAAAATGTTCAAAATCAAGTTTTGTAACAAAAGGACCATACCCATAGTTGCCCCAAGTAGACATAAAGACATTTCAGAGTTTTTAAACTTTCAATCAATCCCTGTTGTTTAAAAACTCTGCAATAAGATTCAAGTCTGAGAAATTTAGAATACACTTCGGAGTCTAAGTCCACTAGAAAAGGTCAAAAAGGAATCAGGGTATCAAGTCATATACAGTATGGATCAGGACCATCCAGAGGCATTTTAAGGAAGGTGTAACCAGTGTAAAGGAAGTGGGCAGGCAGACTTATTATTCAAAATGGGATACTCGGTTTACTGACTGCTAGAAGTTAAACAATAGTTTCAACTGATAAATGAGTAGTGAATTTCTGCTTTAGTACAAATATGTACAATTCCAAAGTATTTCATTCACAAAATAGCTGTGCATAAGAAGGGCCTTCAATTTGAAAACCCCAACTTTCTTTAAAAAATACATTATTGCAGAATTTGCCTAGCTTCCGGTCCATACTAATTTGTATAACTATCCAATAATATATATTTTAAGTAAAAAAAAGTGCAAAATTCCTGTGGATCTGCCAAGATTTTTGAACAGCTGCACCATGAATCTATAATCTATAATCTATTTTTTTTTTTGCTCCCCAAATACTATAGAAGCAAGGTTTACTTGTGATTTAAATTAATTGCCCGAAGGAGGTGACGCTGGGACCATCAGTAGCATGCAACTTGTGTATTTCTATTTCACTGTTTCTGATATTAAAGAATGCCATGTAGGCTGCTTGAAAATTTCTCAGACATTCACAGCAACCTTGATAGAAACTGCTGTAATGAATTGCTGACTTGAGGCCTTGATGTTGGTCAACAGCAGCCCATAAAGCTTCCAATTTTCATGGCCTGTAATCACTGTGATTGGAATGTTTGACTCCTCACTGTACTGTGTCAGATTTCAAATTCTTGAGAACATTGAATTGGGAACTGGGACTAGATGTAGCTAGCAATCCCAGGGGAGCCTGCCTCAGCTGATACAAGTTAGAGTGTCTTGCCTGAAGTGGTTTTCTGCTTTTTTCTGTTAATTACCAGATATTGATGGTGCTTTGTCATTGTCATTTGTTGCTGCAGTCCAGACTTAATGATATTTGACAATTCTTCACATACCTCTTGGCTGGGCCTCCTCTTACAAATTAAAGGAAGGCCATTTTTAGAAAGTAATGTGGGATGGAGGTAGTGCAGAAATCCCACACCCTAACCATATACAAACAATCCTATCCTAGCTACATAAAAAAGTCCTATTGCATAGCTCCCAACTGTCCCTGATTTAAAGGGACTGTCCCTCATTCGGAACAAAGTCCTTTTGTCCCTCTTTCCTCATTTTGGTCTGATATATATAGCCTTGTATATAATACTTTGTATCTTTCAAAAAGTGTTTCCCAGTGCTAAACCTTTCATCCAATTTATAAATTGCTGCATTTGTAAATTTCAAAAACCAATATAAAGGAATAGTAGTGGTAAAAAAAAGCACTTGTGGGTTTAACTAATCATTTTTTGTATATTTCTCCTTTAAGGGGTGTGTGGCATGGGGCGTGTCCTATGCCTACATACTTGTGCTATTAGGTGTCCCTCTTTCCCATCTCAAAAAGTTGGGCAGTATGCTGTTAGGAAGAAAACTTGTGGAGTTGTTTTATTTTCTTTCCACGGGAGAATCACTCATTCTATATAATTTAATTCCCCACTAAAGCTGGATAAACACTATACAACTTTTTTTGTGTGATTTCCTTTAGATTTACCTCCAACTATGTTGTGCAAGGGCCTGCTTGATTGCATACAAATTGAAAGTTTTAGGTTTGACCTAATATTATAAGGTTTTGGTAAATCTAAAGGAAAAAAATCTAAAGAAAATTACATAGTGTGTATCCAGCTTAAGGCTGCTTTCACACTGGAAGCACCAGCCATTAGAGGTAAAGCGCCACTTGTTTTAGCTGTGCTTTACTGCTGTTTAAAAAAGGGTTTAAAAATTCCCGTTTTGTGGCGCCTTCAAAGTGCTGCCCATTCATTCCAATGGGCAGGGGCGTTTTGGGAGCTGCTGCTTGCAGGACTTTTTTTCCCGTCCTGCAGGCAAAAGACACACTGGAATGAATGAGAGGCGGTTTTCAGGCGATTAGCAGAGGCTATTTCTAGCGCTAAGGCACTAAGGCACCGGAACCAGAGGTGAAGACGTCACAGGAAGTAACGAAACGCGTCAAGTGGAATGCAAGGTGCACAAGGTCACGTTCAGGTGACATGCAAGCAGAAGTATCCAGCAGCGGCAGTCACGGAACTCTCACAGATATTGATGTAATACTATTCACTGTGAAAGCGGGCCAATAAACGATTATCAAAGAGGTACGCAATGAGAATTCCTTTTCTTTACATGTAAATGGTACGGTGACGGAGGAGGGAGCGACAGCAAACAGACGACAACACCATATCCATAGGTCGAATTGTAGACCTAAAGCGTGTATGACTTCTCCACACCAAATGGGTTGAGAGTCATAGGGATCTGGTAAGCAGGGTCTAGTATCCTCAATAATTATTTTTCACTCAGCACGGCACGAGCACTTTATAATTTAAAGTGATAAGGACTGTCATTGAATCACTTGGCATATAGAAGTCACTTTTCACCGGATTGCACTAGCACTTTGAAATTGGACTCTGAACAGACTCTGAACAGGACTCTGAACAGAATCAACTATTTGTCTTATTTGCAATATATTGGAGAACTGGCACACACACACTTTATAAGGATTTTCATGAATATGTGTATTATAGCTTGATTGTACACTGATATATATTTTTTGCACGTATTAGTTATCACTTGCACTTTCTATAGTGTACAGTTTATAGAGGGAGCACTACCAATACAAGCGCTGCTGGAACAGTAATATCACCCTGTTTACAATGCAGCATATTAGTCTGTACTTGTGTGCTGCAGGTGGGAGACAGTGCCTCTTTAGGCCCCATTTACATGTGCCCAT
The DNA here is from genome assembly GCA_018402905.1 of Glandirana rugosa. Classification (NCBI taxonomy): domain Eukaryota; kingdom Metazoa; phylum Chordata; class Amphibia; order Anura; family Ranidae; genus Glandirana; species Glandirana rugosa. The sequence continues at coordinate 703,435 of BLSH010162783.1, forward strand.
CACACGAACATGCTTTTTCATACATACCCCTATGCACAACAAATGCACCAGTGAAGCTCCTGCAACCTTTTGGGTGTCTGCTGATCATGCTTGGGGTGCCATTAACAACTAACAGTAACATGTGCAATGTTTTTCGTGCGTTCAGGAGATGGGCACACGTACATGCACTTCCAGGATGCACATATGTGAATGCAAACCTACAGTGTGAAGACAAGCCCTAGTCTAATGATGGAGTAGTGCTGGGAAGAGGAAAAAGTGAAAAAGCTGGTGAGAAGGAGAGAGCTTAGATGCTGCTCTCTCACACTGTGCACCTACACTGTCCACGGTGGGCACCCACACAGACATCTGGGCAATGGGCATCTTCTGTAAGGGGAAGCAATGAAGGGCTAGCCTTCTTATAATGGAGATGGGAGGTCTATTACTCCACTTTCTTACATCAACTTTGGGGCATAATATCTTCCACTGAGTAGCAAGAAAGGGACCAATTTTACTGATCACTGTACTCTGTACACAATGATGTATCTTACATAGTCCTGACCCCTGTTCTGCCTTCACTATGTTTTACCTAATGCTTCTGACCCCTGCACTGCATTCTATATTATGTACATTATACTTCTGATCCCTGCACTGCACACACGATGTTGTATATTATGCTTCTGTCCTCTGCAATTTATAGGTTGTGCTGTTCTATATGTTTATACACTATCTCACAATTTTGTAATTATTTTATTCTACCTTTTCATGTGACAACACTGAAGAAACCGTGCGCTCCTCCACCTTCCATTTGAGGATGCCCCACAGATGCTCAATAGGGTTTAGGTCTGGAGACAAGCTTGGCCAGTCCATCAACTTTACCCTCAGCTTCTCTAGTAAGGCAGTGCTTGTCTTGGAGGTGTGTTTGGGGTCATTATCATGTTGGAATACTGCCCTGCGGCCCTGTCTCTGAAGGGAGGGGGTCATGCTCTGCTACAGTATGTCACAGTACATGTTGGCATTCATGGTTCCCTCAATGAACTGTAGCTCCCCAGTGCCGGAAGCACTCATGCAGCCCCAGACCATGACACTCCCACCACCATACTTGACTGTAGGCAAGACACACTTGTCTTTGTACTCCTCACCTGGTTGCCACCCCACACGCTTGAAACTATCTGAACCAAATAAGTATATCTTGGTCTCATCAGACCACAGGATATAGTTCCAGTAATCCATGTCCTTAGTCTGCTTGTCTTCAGCAAACTGTTCATGGGCTTTCTTGTGCATCATCTTTAGAAGAGGCTTCCTTCTGGGATGACAGCGATGCAGACCAATTTGATCCAGTGTGCCACGTATGATCTGAGCACTGACAGGCTGACCCCACCCCTTCAACCTCTGCAGCAATGCTGGCAGCACTCATATGTCTATTTCCCAAAGACAACCTCTGGATATGACACTGAGCACATGCACTCAACTTCTTTGGTCGACCATGGCGAGGCCTGTTCTGAGTGGAACCTGTCCTGTTAAACCGCTGTATGGTCTTGGCCACTATGCTGCAGCTCAGTTTTAGGGTCTTGGCAAGCTTCTTAGAGCCTTGGCCATCTTTATGTAGAGCAACAATTCTTTTTTCAGATTCTCAGAGTTCTTTGCCATGAGGTGCCATGTTGAACTTCCAGCGACCCGTATGAAAGAGTGAACGCGATAACACCAAATTTAACACACCTGCTCCCCATTCACACCTGAGACCTTGTAACACTAATGAGTCACATGACACCAGGAAAGGAAAATGGCTAATTGGGCCCAGTTTAGACATTTTCACTTAGGGGTGTACTCACTTTTGTTGCCAACGGTTTAGACATTAATGGCCGTGTGTTGAGTTATTTTGAGGGAGCAGCAAATTTACACTGTTATACAAGCTGGACACTCACTACTTTACATTGTAGCAAAGTGTCATTTCTTCAGTGTTGTCACATGAAAAGATATAACAAAATATTTACAAAAATGTGAGGGGTGTACTCACTTTTGTGAGATACTGTAGCTGTGCTAGGCAACCCCACCCCCCGGCCAATCAAGAAGCTGGTCCTGAGACCCAGTTGGCCAGGGAGTCTCAGGACCCACTTCCTGAGCGATCGGGAGGAGAAGCCTGTCTGTTCGGCCTAGAGGAGAAGCCTCGGCTCTTTCCTCAGCTGGAGTGAGGAGCAACAGCCCTACCTCTCCTCATCTCCTAAGGTAAGGCTGCCTTCCTGTCTATTACCCGTGGGGCGGGGGGAAATTGGGGGGTATCGATGGTGGTGGTGAGAGTGAGGGGGGCTCTGGTGAGTGGTGGCGGTGCGAGTGAGGGGGGGTGGTTTGTTTGCCGCCCCCCCAAAATATTGAGCACCAGCCGCCACTGGATGGTAGGCATCACTGGGTCTATAGTACAAGCTGGAGGGGTTGAGAAATGTGTTTGCCAAATTGATTTACTTTAAGACTGCTTTTCTGAATACCTTCCTGATAGAGAATAGCTCCAGAATCACTTTGCAACTTAGCACTTTTAAAATGACTCATATTTCCAGCTGCTTTTTTCAATTATCTTGGTATCTAATGATAAATAGGCATGTGCAATTCGTTTAGTTACGCATTCGTTTTTTGTCAAAATTCTGAATTTTAGTTAATTCGGAAACGCCGTAACTAAAATCCGTTTCCTGAATTTTTCCGAACTGTAGAAAATAAAATGACTCATTAACACATAAAAAATGTAACTTTTATGAACAAAAAGGATTGCATCTTGTTATATAACTTTGCCACCATTACATAACAAGGAAGGGTAATCCAAGTCACTGTCCTTATACCAAGCTCAGTCACCCAACTGTACCTCCAACACTGAAATGTGCTATTCCCTCTAATAGCTTATTGGAATTGTATAAGACTAAAAAAAAGATTCACAACTTTGCCAATTATTTACCCAACAAAGTGTTATAGTGCATGTCTTCAATTCAAAAAATATACACTAAAGAGAGAATTTGCCCAGCAGCACAGAATTTGCTTCCAACCTGCGCTAGTTTAATAAATGTCCTCTAATATATATTTTATGCACACAGATCCTGTGGGAAAATGAGCATCGATCTGTCAAGATTTGACAACTGCTGCTATGTGAAAGTTTAGTTTTTCACCAATTCCTGCTCTTCCTTTTTTTATTAAAACATCACAAGGGCAAGCTACATTTTTCTTTACATAAATTATATGAATTAGATGATACTGGGATTGTCCATAAGTGTTGTATATTTCAGTATTTGTATTACAATGTATTTGATATTGAAGGGCAAATCTATTTATTTACAGTATCTATCATATGTCTATTTATCTTGAATTTGCCTCTCATAGGCCCTAGGGCATAGGTATTTAAGAAGTGAGTATTACATTTTGTTTTCCCTATTTCCGTTGTAAGTATTTTCTTGTGGCTGTTCTTTGTCTGTTTTCTTTTTTATGATGTCCCTGATAGGGATGGGCCGAACTGACCCCTGTTCGGTTCGCACCAGAACTTTTGAACACCGTGAACGTTCGGACTGAATAACGAACCCCATTGAAGTCTATGGGACCCGAATGTCAAAAATCAAAAGTGGCCATTTTGAAGGCTTATATGCAAGTAAATGGGCATACAATGGTTATAGGGGTCTGGGTCCTACCCTGGGGGACATGTATCAATGAAAAAATAGTTTGTGAAAAACGTCATTTTTAAATGAGCAGTGATTTTTTGATTTTTGAAGGGAAAGCATAAAAATTAAAAATTCCTTTCAATATAGTGCCTGGGGGGTCCCATTAGTTTACCTGTAAAGTGGCAGATCTGTACCATGTCTAGAATCTGCTGCAGTAATAATTGCATTTATAAAGCCCAAAAAATTACATTTTCCCTGCAAGCTGCCTTTATTTTGCTCAGCAACAGCTGGGGAGCCAGTGTGTATGATGAGGCCACAATTTAGTGCACTGGGAACAAGATTAGAGATTTTTTGGATAAATTAAGGTGTTACTTTGACTTTGGATAGAAGTAATGGGTGTGGAAAAATTGGGCTTTGGGTGTTGGTGGTGCCTTCACACCATAACCCAATAGAGGTGCTCTTTATGAAGGCAAGAACTGGCCTTTCTGTAAAAAAATTGCAATGATATGCACCTGTCAAACAGGTACAGAAAAATTGGTCTTTGGGTGTCGGTGGCGCCTTCCCACCGTAACCCTATAGAGGTACTCTTGATGAAAGCAAGAATTGGCCTTGCTGTAAAAATTGCACTGATATGCACCTGTCAAACAGGTGCAGAAAAATTGGTCTTTGGTTGTCAGTGGCACCTTCCCACCATAGCCCTATAGAGGTGCTCTTGATGAAGGCAAAAAAAATTGCAAAGATATGCACCTGTCAAACATGTGCGGAAAAATTGGTCTTTGGGTGTTAATTGGGCCCATGAAACCTATACCAAAAACATTCTTTCAGTTGAAATGATTGAACACCCTCAAAGCTAGGCAGCCTCGAAGTCCTGCAGAGATTCCACATCCCAAAAACACTTAATCTGTTACATCAGCATCAAGGGCTTCATAGCTGGTAATCCAGGACTGATTAATTTTTATCCACTTCAGCCCCGGAAGGATTTCCCACTTTAGGACCAGAGCACTTTTTGCAAGTCGGCACTGTGTCGATTTAACTGACAATTGCGCAGGAGTGCGACATTTTACCCAAACGAAATTTGCATGCTTTTTTCCCCACAAATAGAGCTTTCTTGTGGTGGTATTTGATCACCTCTGCGTCATTTCTTATGGCCACTATAAACAAAAAAGAGCGGCAATTTTTCAAAAAAATAAAAATTTTCTTGCTTTTTGCTAAAATACAAATCCAAAAAAAAAAAAAATATATATATATAAAAAAACAAATTTATTCATATTTTGGCTGATTTATATTCCTCCTCATATTTTTGGTAAAAAAAAAATCGCAATCTGCGTTTATTGATTGGTTTGCGCAAAAGTTGCCGCATTTGCGGATGATGAGAATTCATTTCTGGGGTTTTTTTTATTCTTTACTACTAATGGTGGCGATCTGTGATTTTTAGCGGTACTACGATATTGCAACGGACTTGTCGGACCATTTTGACACTTTTTTGGGACCATTGGCATTTATACAGCAGTCAGTGCTATAACAATGCACTGATTACTGTGTAAATGCCATTGGCAGTGAAGGGGTTAACCTGGAGGAGGCGCTTTAAAGGTTAACTGTGTTCCGTCAGTGTGTTCTGACTGTATGAGGGCTGGGCTAGGAGGGGGAGGGGAGTGATCACGGCTTCCATATACAGGAAGCCTGTGATCACAGCCCATCCCCCTCTGTCAGAACAGATATCGGTGTTTACATACACGGACGTCTGTTCTTTCACTGCGGGGGGCCATCGCAGGTAGCCGGTGGTGATCGAGTCCGCACTACCCGCTCCCTGGTCCCCCGGTACACAGTGAGCGCACGAGCGTGCCTCTGGCGGCATGTGCGTGCTCACAATACTAGTTATCGCGCTCGCCACCAGGTGACTGCGGTTCGCGATAACGAGCCATGTTGCCGCCACCGCGGGCAGTCGGCAAGTGGTTATAAAAGTTGAGCGGTCCACGGAGTCTGTGGACAAACGTGTTCTATGATCAGTCACAAAACCTCCTGCAGCACTGAATGGCCATTCTGAAAGCACGCTGGATGCAGGGCAGCCCAGCAACTCAATAGCATACTGGGCAAGTTCTGGCCAGTGGTGTATTCTCATGACCCAGTAAGCCAGTGGATCGTCAACTGGAAAGCTGTCCATCTCTGTTTTGGCCCCAAAGTAATCGTCCACCATGTGATGCAGACGCAGCCGATGGGATGTGGAAGCTGACAGCCGATGAGGACTAAAAAAATTACGAAATGCATCACTTAGGCGGATGCCTTCTCCAACGCTCCTCTCTTGACCAACAGAAGACTCATAACTACATTTTCCACGACACTGTAACCTACTGGAGTCGGGAAAAATGTTCAATAAAATCCTCTTTAACGTGTCCTCAAGAGATTTTATCTTCTTCACTCTCTGTGGGGATGGGATGACCTTCCCCCTATAGCAGTGGTCAAGGAGGGTTGCCAACCAGCAATGATCATTCTCTTTTATGCCACATATTCTTGGGTCCTTTCACAGGCTTTGAAGCATGAGGTTGCCCATGTGCCTCAAAGGCTTGAGAAGTAGACTGCTCGGGGTCACTCAGGATGACAGCATCTGGAACTTCCTCCTCCCAGCCACATACTACTACCAAGGGTCCTGGGGTTGGAAAGCCATCTCTTACAGATTGGCGCATGTCTTCCTCTTCTTCGAAGCCTATGAAAGTACCAGAATCCTCCTTCTCATCATCCTCCCCTCTCTCCTTCTGTTTGTTCTGTGACATAGGAATGACGGTGTCTGGATAAAGTGGGCCTTGAGAGGAAAGGGAGTCCTCCTCTTCCTCCTGCTGCTCTGCCTCCAGTGCCTTGTCCATAATGCCACGCAGAGTCTGCTCCAGCAAGTACACAACAGGGATTGTGTCACTGATGCATTCACTGTCACGAATCACCATCCTTGTGGCCTCCTCAAATGGTGACTGTAAAAGATCAGCCATTGGCGTGGGGAAAAAAAAGCCGAGGCGGCCTGAGACTGTCATTGTGCCATGTTCACACAGGTACTCATTGACGGCCCTCTGCTACATGTACAGCCGCTGCAGCATTGCCAATGTCGAGTTCCACTTGGTGGGCATGTCACAAATCAAGCGGTTTATGGGCAGGTGGAATTCCCACTGAATTTCAGCCAAGGGAGCACTGGCTGTGTATGACCACCTGAAATGGCTACAGACTCTTCTGGCCAGCTTTAGCACATCTTCCAATCCTGGGTACATATTAAGGAAAAGCTGCACCACCAAATTGAGGACATGTGCCAGACATGGCACATGTGTCAACTTTCCCTGTCTAAGGGCGGACAGGAGGTTTGAGCCATTATCTCACACTACCATTCCAGGCTCCAGCTGGTGTGGTGTGAACCGCCTCTGGGCCTGTCCCTGCAGAGCTGCAAGAATCTCTGCTCCGGTGTGGTTCCTGTCCCCTAGACACACTAGCTGAAGCACTGCTTGGCACCTTTCAGCCTGACTCATGGAGTAGCCCTTTGAATGCTTAAGGGGTACCTGATTTTCATAGGACAATTCTGCAGAGGAGGGCATGGAGGTGGCGGAGGAGGGGCTAGAGCTCACAGGTCTGGCATCATCACCGCCAGCTGTATGGAGACGTGGGGCACAACAAGCTGCAGCACCGAGCCCTGTCCTGCATCCTTCTACAGGTTACAAGCAGCGTTACCTAGTGTGCTGCGAATAAAATATATCGTCCCTGCCCATGCTTGCTGGACCACGTGTGAGCAGTAAGGTGGATTTTACAGCTGACTGCTTTGCCAAACAATGCCAGAACATTCCCTTCCACGTGATGATAAAGAGATGGAACGGCCTTATGAATGACATGAAATGTAGTAGTGACTGGGAACCTGCCATTGTGGTACAGCACATTGTGCAAATTCATGGAAGGGGCAGAATACACCAGGCTGAAAGGCCAAACATGGAGAGCCAACAGCTTTGACAAGCTTGCGTTTAGACGCTGGGCATGTGACATTTTTTTTTCCACTGCAGCAGATGCCGGCTAAAGTCTACAGCTGGTGGTGTGCTGCTGGCAGATGTGCTGCTAGGACCTGGGACACCCTGTGCTATACCATCATCCCTGTCAGTGGAGGCTGCTGAGAGGTAATGACTCAGTATAGCAGGGGCAGACTGAAGTGGGTAAAGAGGAGGAGGAGGGACAGATTTGTGCCCCCTTTGTGTGGCTTTTAGGTGCTCATGCCAACAGGCTGAGTGGTTGGACGTTAAATGTTAAGCATGTGGTACCCAAATGGCTGGTGTTTTTGCCATGTTTGATGTGCCTGAGACATAGTTTGCAGCAACAGTGCGATCTGCTGCAGATGTGCTGAAAAAGGCCCAGACAGATGAGCTTTGGGAAGTGGGCCGGTAGATAACAGCTGCAGAATGTGATGGAATAGGGTGGCTGCTCTCTACTCTCTCTTGATGTCGGCCTCCTTGGGGTTGTGCCGCCTCACATTCAGTTTCCTCCTCTGCTCTATCTGGCACCCAAGTCACATCAGTGATCTCATCATCATCATCATCTCCATCTCCTCCATCTTCATCATCATCGTTATCACTGGAGACAACTTGGCAATACACTGTGGCTGGGGGAACATGAATGCCAATTTGTCTACCAGTGTTCTCCCCTCTCTCTAGGCTCATGTTCCTGTCATCCTCAACCTCAGAACCAACATCTGAATCCAATAATGGCTGGGCATCATTAAGGAGCAAGTGGCTGACGCTGTGGTCAAATAACTCAGCTGACTCCTCCATGGCTGATATTGGGGCTATGGCAGGAATAGATGTGGACAAGGAGGCAGGTTTATCCACTCTGGCAAGTGCAGGGGACTGCACACTTGTCTCTGCTTGCGTGACAGAGGATGAGGAGGATGAGGAATATTTAGTAAGCCAGCCCAACACCTCCTCTGCATGCTGTGGCTGGATAGCACGGGCAAACTCACTAAACAGAGGAAATGATGCCCTGCCTGAGGACTGACCACCACATCCAACTTTGCCTGTGGACACATTTGTTGCTGGCCCCCTTACAGTGCCAAGGGAACATCTGCCATTCCTTGTTGTCCTCCCAGACATTATTGGGAAGGAGGGGGCAGTGTTTATTAGCAAATGTAAAGAAGAAGTGGAAATCTGTACATAGATGCACTTTAACCACTTAAGAACCGGAAGGATTTCCCACTGTAGGACCAGAGCACTTTTTGCGATTCGGTACTTTAACTAACAATTGCACGGTCGTGCGATGTTGTACCCAAGCAAAATTGACAGCTTTTTCCCCCACAAATAGAGCTTTCTTTTGGTGACATTTTGATATCTTCCTCATATTTGTGGTAAAAAAAATTGTGATCTGCATTTATTGATTGGTTTGAACAAAAGTTGACGCGATTACAAACCATGAGAATTAATTTATGGCTTTTTTACTTTTTTCTTTTTTACTAGTAATGGTGGCGCTCTGCGATTTTGATCAGGACTGCGATATTGCAACGGACATGTAGGACATTTTTGATACTTTTTTGGGACCAATGGCATTTATACAGTGATCAGCAATTTAAATAGCCACTGATTACTGTGTAAATGTCATTGGCAGTCTAGGGGTTAACCTACAGGGGGCAATCTAGGGGTTAACTGTGTTCCCTAGGCGTGTTTTAGCTTTGAGGGGGCTGGGCGGCCAGGGGCATAAGAGATCTAACTGATCCCAGTGACAGGGATCAGTAGATCTCTTACATGCCACCTGACAGAGCGGAGAACCGCCATGTTTACATCAGCGGTACCCTGTTTTTTCTTCTGTGCCAGGCAATCGTGGGAAGCCGGCAGACATCGAGTCCACCTGACCCGTGGCCATACTGCTGTAGAATGCGGCAGGCATGAAAGCGCGCTGCCAGCGGCGTACTCCCGCCCACTGACTGTGCACGAGCGAGCCGCCGTTTATAGACGGCGATTCGTGCTACAGCGCTACTCTGCAGCAGTAAATGTATGTGAGGCGGTCCGGAACTGGTTAATCAATGTAAAGTGGTGTGTGGTGCACTTTAATTTGAGTACTCACACTTCACAGATACACTCCACAGATACACTATAATATACTGCACTATAATATGTCAAACGTACAGTGATGCCCAGAACTATATGGTGTTAAACTTGCAGTAACACACACAGAAGTAAATGGCGTTAAACTGGCAGTAACACACACAAAATTATATGGCGTTAAACTGGCAGTAACGCACACAAAACTATATGGCATTAAACTGGCAGTAACACACACTAAACTATATCTCGTTAACCTGGCAGTACGCACACAAAACTATATGGCATTAAACTGGCAGTAATGCACACAGAACTATATGGCGTTAAATTGGCAGTAACGCACACAGAACTATATGGCGTTAAACTGGCAGTAATGAACACAAAACTATATGGCGTTAAACTGGCAGTAAGGAGCACAAAAAACTATATGGTGTTCAACTGGCAGCAAAGCACACTGAACAATATTGCATTAAACTGTCAGTAATGCACACAGAAGTAAATGGCGTTAAACTTGCTTTAATGCACAAAACTATATGGCGTTAAACTGGCAGTAATGCACACAGAACTATATGGCGTTAAACTGGCAGTAACGCACACAGAAGTAAATGGCGTTAAACTTGCAGTAATGCACAAAACTATATGGCGTTAAACTTGCAGTAATGCACACAGAAGTAAATGGCGTTAAACTTGCAGTAGCGCACACAGAAGTAAATGGCGTTAAACTTTCAGTAACGCACAAAACTATATGGCTTTTAACTGGCAGTAACGCACACAGAAGTAAATGGCATTAAACTTGCAGTAACTCACAAAACTATATGGCGTTAAATGGCAGTAACACACACAGAACTATATGGCGTTAAACTGGCCGTAACACACACAGAAGTAAATGGCGTTAAACTTGCAGAAACACACACAGAAGTAAATGGCGTTAAACTTGCAGTAACGCAAAAAACTATATGGAGTTAAACTGGCAGTAACGCACATAAAATGATATGGCGTTAAACTGGCAGTAACGCACACAGAAGTAAATGGCGTTAAACTGGCAGTAACGCACACAGAAGTAAATGGCGTTAAACTTGCAGTAACGCACACAGAAGTAAATGATGTTAAACTTGCAGTAACGCACAAAATGATATGGCGTTTAACTAGCAGTAACGCACACAAAAGTAAATGGCATTAAACTTGCAGTAACTCACAAAACTATATGGCGTTTAAAACTTTCAGTAGCGCACACAGAAGTAAATGGCGTTAAACTTTCAGTAACGCACAGAACTATATGGCGTTTAACTGGCAGTAACGCAAACAGAAGTAAATGGCGTTAAACTTGCAGTAACTCACAAAACTATATGGCGTTAAACTGGCAGTAACACACACAGAACTATATGGCGTTAAACTGGCCGTAACACACACAGAAGTAAATGGCGTTAAACTTGCAGAAACACACACAGAAGTAAATGGCGTTAAACTTGCAGTAACGCAAAAAACTATATAGAGTTAAACTGGCAGAAACGCACACAAAATTATATGGCGTTAAACTGGCAGTAACGCACACAGAAGTAAATGGCGTTAAACTGGCAGTAACGCACACAGAAGTAAATGGCGTTAAACTTGCAGTAACGCAATCAAATAGATGGTGTTCAACCGTCACTACACTGACACCACCTGAACTATCCCTACTGTAGCTATACACTAATGTAAAGATTAGTAACACGGTCTCGCTACACTACACTGAAACTCTCTGAGCTGTGCCTACTCTACATATGCACTAATGTATGTATGAATGACACGGTCTAACTACACTACAGTGAAACTATCTGAGCTGTCCCTACTCTAGCTGCACACTATGCAAAGCTGAATGACGGTCCTCCTCACTACACTCACACTATCCCTGGACTGACACTAAATGAATATTCTACACTGACAATTGAAGCACAATAGCACAGTATAGCACACTAACTAATAGCACTGAACAGAGCCATGTTCTATCTCTCTCCAGCTGAAATCACACTGAAAATGGCTGCTATTAAAAGAATACTTTTATACTGTGGAGCAGGAATGAGCCATGATTGGATAAAGTCATGATGACAGTGTCCAGTCATGACTCTGACAGTGTTCTGTGCCCTGATTGGCTGAAGCGTTCACTGCTTCAGCCAATCAGGGCTTGCAATGCACTGTTCAGTGCAGCATTGCATTTTGGTCGGTTCGGGGGGCAGAACAAACGGTCAAAAACCTGTTTGTTCGGCTATTGAACGAATGACCGAACAACAGAAGTTTGGCCTGAACTTATTCTCGGGCTGAACCGTTCACCCATCGCTAGTCCTTGACAGGGGTTGATCATTGCCATCTAGGGTTGCACCGATACTGATACTAGTTGTGGTATCGGTGCCGATACCGAGCATTTGCATGAGTACTTGTACTCGTCCAAATACTCCAATGCTTGACCCGATACCTGGCAGGAGTCCAGTACACCCTTCATCCTCAGTGTAGTGGGGGGGGCCGGCCAGCCTCACAGATGATCGGTGCAGTGGTGGGGGCAGTTACAAGCACCAATCTCCCTGTACAGCTTTTCTGACAGCCGCTTCTCCTTTTCTCCTCCTGCGGCTGTCAGGGAGATCGGTGCTTGTATCTGCCCCCACCGCTGCAACGATTATTCCCGATTGCCTCCTGTGTCCTCCTTGGCTCTCCGGGTACTCTTCCGGCTTCCCCCTCATCCTGGATCTGTCAGGATGGAGAGCAAGGAAGGAGCCGGTAAACGACAGATCTCCTTTTCTGAATGCAGTGATCACTGATACTGCAGGGTGTTCTTCCAAAAAAGTGGGGATCTAAATAAGTAGGTACTTCCGCTCTTGCAGCCATCCATCCATCCATCCATCTGAATACTTCTTCTCTCTTTTCACAGGTATGTCTGCACTGATGGTCACTCCACCCAAAAACTGAAACATTGCTATCTGCCTTTGTTTATGCCTTTTAACATTGGTATGTCTGCACTGATGGTCACTCCACCCAAAAACTGAAACATTGCTATCTGCCTTTGTTTATGCCTTTTAACATTGGCATGTCTGCACTGATGGTCACTCCACCCAAAAACTGAAGCATTACTATCTGCCTTTATTTATGCCTTTTAACATTGGTATGTCTGCACTGATGGTCACTCCACCCAAAAACTGAAACATTGCTATCTGCCTTTGTTTATGCCTTTTAACATTGGTATGTCTGCACTGATGGTCACTCCACCCAAAAACTGAAGCATTGCTATCTGCCTTTATTTATGCCTTTTAACATTGGTATGTCTGCACTGATGGTCACTCCATCCAAAAACTGAAACATTGGTATCTGCCTTTGTTTATGCCTTTTAACATTGGTATGTCTGCACTGATGGTCACTCCACACAAAAACTGAAACATTGATATCTGCCTTTGTTTATGCCTTTTAACATTGGTATGTGTGTGTGTGTTTTATACCAGCTTCACCTTCCTTAAACTGAACACTGAATGACTGTTTAAATGTGTCTTTGGTAATCTGCTTTTTAACACTAACACTACTGCTCTTTAAAATACATCTGTAGGCATGTTCCTAACATTATGATGTTTATTTAGCCTATAGCCTTACCTAAATTATGTTTTGTCTTATCTTTACAATCTTGCCCTCCTTGGCCTTTGTTGCATTTTGATTGCAGTGTTAGACATTTGCTGTGATAGGTGTGTGCCTAATATCATCTCTTAATTGATTAATTGTTCACTTCCACCCCCACCCATCACAGTATAAAACAAAGCTTTGCTTACAGGGGATAGCATTGCAGGGAGTTCTTCCAAAAAAGTGGGGTTCTTTAAATAAGTGGCCACTTTGGCTCTTGCACTTCAGCAATTTGCACAAAGTGCATACTAACAAGAAACTACTTTAACACCAGACTACAGGTAACCTAATTTCCAAAAGAACACACTATCCTCTGTAGAACATGCATACCTTACCTCTCCTTTTCACAATAGCAGCCTCTCTCCTCAAACTATCTTTTCTTCACCCCTCTTCCCCACCCCACAATCTGTACATATCAGCCTCACTTCTGCCCTCTCCCTGTTACTGCACTCATCATCTCTTTCTAACTCTATGCCCACATGATAATAAAACCAGGATGCTCAAGCATGTCCCCTGATATAAATCATATTCCCACGTTGCCTCCCTCTCTCTTCTGCTTCTCCTAGCCTCTGGAGATATTTCCCCAAACCCTGAGCCTCTCTCATTTAACCACACACATCACCACCACCCCACACCCTCTGGCAGTAGTCGCAATTTACGCAATTTAATCTCCATCCCCCTTCTTGCCAAAACCAGCCTCCCCTTCCGCTTTGCCCTCTGGAACGCCCGCTCTGTCTGCAACAAGCTCACTGCTGTTCATGACCTATTTCTCACTAATTCCTTTCATTTACTTGCTATCCCCTCCGACCAAAACCGTTCTTCCCCCTACCTCTAATTTAACGCATTTAACGCTGATGACGGTCTCCCACACCCCACCACCACTACACACACCAATTTACTCTCTCCGAGTCCCAAACCCCTTTATAGAGGTCTCCGATCCTCTTCGTCTTCTCTCTCCCTCCGTTGCACCCTTATACTAAATATAGTCCCCTGTACGAACTCGTAGGACCAAAATAATAGTACACCCGTATCTCAATCTTTCTCTACTACTCACGTCATTGTCCCTCTCCCGTCTTCACTCCGACTATACATGTCTAACACCCCACCCCTTCTCCCCACTTCTTTTCTATCAAACTCCT
>BLSH010162783.1:719140-733824 GCA_018402905.1 Glandirana rugosa
AAAGTGTTTTTATTTGCGGCCAGGACTGCAGTCCTTTTTTTGCCTGCAAAACGAACCGCAAAACGTAACTGCAGTTACGTGCAAAAAAGTGCGATCGAAAAACGCCACAAAAGACGGAGATAAGTTTTAGTTACCAAGGGATACCCTCGGGTAACTAAACATCTGCCTTGATGTCACACCACTTTCTCAAGCTCAACTTGTCCAAAACTGAACTCATAATATTTCCTCCCCCATGTGCGGTTTCCCCCGACTTCTCTGTCAAGAGCAATGGCACAACCATCCACCCATCCCCACATGTCAGGGTGCATGGTGTTATCCTGGACTCTGAACTCTCCTTTTGGCCCCACATCCAATCACTTTCTAAGGCTTGCCGCCTCAATCACCACAACATCTCTAAAATACGTCCCTTCCTAACCAACAAAGCCACAAAGCTCCTCATTCACTCCCTGGTCATCGCAAGTCGGATCACCATGATCCGACTTCTGGTGCGGCTCCTATTCAAATCAATGGGCTCCCATAGGGAACCATTGATTTTGAATAGAGGCAGAAAACACCGCAAAAAGCTAGCGTGAAAAAACGTGCATTGACGTCAATGCAAAACGCCAAGCAAAACGTCCGTTTTTTTCCTGACGTCAGGACCGGCGTTTATTTTTGTGAAAACGCCCGTGTGTATGAGGCCTTAGAATTAAGATACTGCAGAGGATACAGCAATGTAAAACTGGCCAGCAGCAGGACAGTTGTAAGTATGGATACTAGGGCTCACTGGTGTATGCCTAACTTTTATTTTATCTGTTGGGATAGGGGGTGCTGTGAATGTTAGTCACATAATATGAGGTAGTTTAGGCGCACACTGTTTTTGCAGTTTTTTCTTTCAATTATACAGTGGCATGCTGCAAACAAGAACAGACCGTTCGTAACAAGTGAATGCTCCACGTTAGACAACCCAAACTTAAAAAAAAACCTTATCAGAACAAACAAAAGGAAAACCCCAATGCAAAAGCACACTTTTTTAAAAGCAGTTTAGCCTAAAAAAATGACCTATCAACAAGAATACCAATATACAGTACCCCAAAAAATAAACAAATAATACCCCTTGAAACAAAAGCATAATTTCTTTTAAGGGGAACTTTGGCAGAAAAACAACAGTTTACAACCAACATAAAGGCCCTATCAATGTATGGACAGGACAGCAGCTAAAAGTAAAGACTCATCTCAAATCAACTAGAAAATAAAATTAAAGACATGAAAGTCTCCAAAAAATTGAAATAAAAAAAAAGCAAAGGTGTTGATTGCCCAAAGAGCTAGCAATCACAATTTAAGTACAGCTTCCTACTTGACTCCACTTTCACCCTATGCAATTTCCCCTATTCTTTCCCTACAGCAGCTTCCAATTCACTGACACCATGGCTGCTCTGTGCCCTCCTCCCCTTTTTAGTGAGGGGACTTACTTATCCAGAAATCTCCATCATTGGCCCCTTTAATCATGAAGACCATGCAGTGCTTTATGGTTTAAACATTTCTTGCAGACGGATCTTCACAGATCTTGAAACTGCAGAATTCTCCTTGAACTCATGGTAGCAACAATCCTGAGCCCGGTCCCTGTGCACTGCCTGCTTAACCACTTCCAATAAAACATGTAGCACACTTCTCCTTTTTCCTTTTGACATCACTGGACTAGAAGTGAAGGTATGTTTCCAACCTGATTTCAGTTGCATATTGTGAACCATGACTGATTTAAGGGTATCACAAATGCTGTTCTTCATCTGCATCAATCTACTTATCAATCTGTCTACCAGAATGAGTTCAGGATGTCATCTGCATCAATCCATTTATCTATCTAGCTGAGTGAGTTCAGGGTGTCATCCACATCTATCTATTTATCTGTCTACTAGAGCAAGTTCAGAGTGTCATCTGCATTTAACTACTTATTTGTCTCTCTATCTTTCTGTATACAGGGAACACAAATTTATACGGAGGGTCCAAAAACTGTTTGCCATTTGGTGACTTTTTGTACCACCCCATCCCACATTTTAAATTGAGGAGCACATCACGCCTGGATAAAAAAGGAGGCTCTTACTGTATCCAGAGAGTTATAATAATAAACTAATTTGCTGATCAGTAATAAATGCACAAGAATCCTCCATCTAGTAACAGGGAGGAACATGTTAACTTCACCTCAACTTATACTGTACACAGTAGACATGTGCAGTTAGTTTTGTTCCGAATTAAAATTAGTTGTATTCTATCTTTTTCCATTCTATTACTCCCCTTTCCACTCCACCACATTCTCCTTGGAAATTCGAAAACGATTTGAAAACAATTCAAATCAGCAAACTATTCGAATTTGAGAACTAATCGAATTCCAAAACTTTTGGAATTCGAAAACTATTCAAACTTGATTTGAAAACTTTATGAATCAATTCAAAAACTTTTCTAATAGATTTGAAAGTGAATAAACTAAACGAATTCCGAAAATGAATGAAACAAATCTAGCTAAACAAACTTATGTAAAAAAGGAATCAAAATGAAACTAAACTAAACACATTTTTTTGCTCTGCACATGTCTAGTACACAGATGTGTCTTTTTTTGTTCACAAGCCCTTATGTAGGCCATTTTAAAGTAGGGCAAGATAAACTCGGTTTTCTGTAAAAATGTCAACCCTTTGATTGTGACCCCTGACAAAAGCTTACATGTATGTAGATGCCTACAATGTAATTTAGGCAAGAGTGCAGTAGTTATCAGGGCATGGAGTGTTTAACCAGAGTCATAATACAGGAACAGATCAGAGCAGAAACACAGAAGAATACAGAACACAGACCAGGGTCATAGCCAAATTAGCAGTTAGAATTTCAAGACAGAAAGGTGTGAAAATAAACCACCAGGGACCTTAACGCTGTCTTAGCACACGACAACAACCTTTTTCAACCAAGGTCCCTTCAGGTTTCTTCAGAGGTGACTTGGCAAAATGCCTAAAAAGTTGCCCATAAATTGTATAAAAACCAGCAGATGGATCAAACCTGCCTTTTAGTTACAAAAAGGCATAGGTTTTCATTGTGCACCATTACAACCGCCCAGCTGCTGGCATCATAACAACCATTGACATCATTTGTTGATTTAAAGGGCATCAGGCACCAGCACAGCATCTTAGTTTGCCCCTCCCCTGCCCCTCTCTGTCAGCACTTGGGTCACATTAGCTGAATGAAGAAGAGAAACTGATGGAAAAGAGAAACAATGGAATACTAGTCAGTACCAGCGTGCAAAGGTGTGTTTGCTTTGAAAGGGTAAATCATCTCTAACGTTGGAAACACACAAACCAGAGCGCTAAATGAAAAAATAATCAGAAGATGGTGCTGTAATGTATACATATATCAGTTCATTGTAATGGGATCTCACAAATAAATTGTACAGTATCTCACAAAAGTGAGTACACCCCTCACATTTTTGTAAATATTTTATTATATCTTTTAATGTGACAACACTGAAGAAATGACACTTTGCTACAATGTAGTGAGTGTACAGCTTGCAAAACAGTGTTAATTTGCTGTCCTCTCAAAATAACTCAACACACAGCCATTAAACTCTAAACCGCTGGCAACAAAAGTGAGTACACCCTTAAGTGAATGTCCAAATTGGGCCCAATTAGCCATTTTCCCTCCCAGGTGTCATTTGACTCGTTAGTGTTACAAGGTCTCAGGTGTGAATAGGGAGCAGGTGTGTTACTTTTGCTGTTATCGCTCTCACTCTCTCATATTGGTCACTGAAAGTTCAACATGGCACCTCATGGTAAAGAACTCTCTGAGGATCTGAAAAAAAATGTGTTGCTCTACATAAAGATAGCCTAGGCTATAAGATTACCAAGACCCTGAAACTGAGCTGCAGCATGGTGGCCAAGACCATACAGCGGTTTAAAAGGACAGGTTCCACTCAGAACAGGCCTCGCCATGGTCGACCTAAGAAGTTGAGTGCACATGCTAAGCGTCATATACGGAGGTTGTCTTTGGGAAATAGAGATATGAGTGCTCAAACCATAGGCCGCACACTGCATCAAATTGGTCTGCATGGCTGTCATCCCAGAAGGAAAGATCTTCTAAAGATGATGCACAAAAAAAAAGCAGACTAAGGACATGGATTACTGGAACCATGTCCTGTGGTCTGATGAGACCAAGATAAACTTATATGGTTCAGATGGAGTTAAGCATGTGTGGTGGCAACCAGGTGGAGAGTACAAAGACAAGTGTGTCTTGCCTACAGTCAAGCATGGTGGTGAAAGTGTCATGGTCTGGGGCTGCATGAGTGCTGCATGAGTGCTGCCGGCACTGGGGAGCTACAATTCATTGTGGGAACCATGAATGCCAACATGTACTGTGACATACTGAAGAAGAGCATAATCCCCTCCCTTTGGAGACTGGGCCGCAGGGCAGTATTCCAACATGATAATGACTCCAAACACACCTCCAAGATGACCACTGCTCTGCTAAAGAAGCTGAGGGTAAAGGTAATGGACTGGCCAAGCATGTCTCCAGACCTAAACCCTATTGAGCATCTGTGGGGCATCCTCAAATGGAAAGTGGAGGAGTGCAAGGTCTCTAACATCCACCAACTCTGTGATGTCATCATAGAAGAGTGGAAGAGGACTCCAGTGGCAACCTGTGAAGCTCTGATGAAATCCATGCCCGAGAGAGTTAAGGCAGTGCTGGAAAATAATGGTAGCCACACAAAATATTGACACTTTGTGCCCAATTTGGACATTTTTACTTAGGGGTGTACTCACTTTTGTTGCCAGTGGTTTAGACAATAATGGCTGTGTGTTGAGTTATTTTGATGGGACAGTACATTTACACTGTTATACAAGCTGTACACTCACTACTTTACATTGTAGCAAAGTATAATTTCTTCAGTGTTGTCACATGCAAAGATATAATAAAATATTTACAAAAATGTTAGGGGTGTACTCACTTTTGTGAGATACTGTATATGCATGTGACCCAAAGGTAAAAAGTTTATTTAGGTACAAAGAACAGCATCAAAAGTCTTATAGGTTAAAAAAAGTTTACAGCAGTGAGCTTGCATAAGCCTGGGTAGTGGGAGCAAGAACATTAGATGTTGCATACCGGCTCATCGATATGGGGATTACCAGGGAGAGCAGTAGGTGTGTAATCCAATTAATGACCCACACACTGGAAGTGACATCATGGCGTGCCGGAAATGACCTATCAGGAACTGCTAGACGGCCAGAAGGAAACCACAACAGCTGGAACAGAGCGAGGCAAGCTACCAAACTACCATTTCGGCCAATATAAAAAGAAATTGGAAAAGGTGGTGTTCAGGGCTCAAAAACAAGGGATTATAAATAAAAAAGAGGTGGCCTTCCTTGTTCCAGAGGCTCCCAGAACACCCATAATATATTATTTGCCGAAGGTCCACAAGAACCCCACTTGCCCCCCGGGGTGTCCGATAGTCAGTGGAATACACTCTGTGACGTCCCGGTTGGGGAAGTATATAGACCATTATCTGCAACCCTTGGTGGCCCGGATGCCCTCTTATGTTAAAGATAGCATGTCGGTTATCAATTTAGTGGAAAATTGCCCTGTAGAGAATGGTTGGTGGTTAGCCACCGGAGATGTCACATCCTTGTATACTATTATTCCCATGACTTGGGGTTTCAAGCAGTACAGTATTTTTTGGAGCAGGGTAGTGAATTAGCCCTGATTCAGAGGGAGTTTGTGTTAGAATTGCTTAAATTCGCTGCCACCCACAACTATTTTTTGTTTGGGGGCAGCTATTTCTTGCAAAACAGAGGGGTGGCTATGGGGGCTAAATATGCCCCCAGCCTAGCCAATCTCCTTATGGCTAGGTGGGAGGAGGACATCATTAATTCCCAGAGAAGGCCTGATTTGGCCTTCTGGTTTCGATATATCGATGACGTCCTCCTCCTGTGAAAAGGCGATCAACTGTCCCTTTTGGAATTTGTAGGGTCTCTGAATCAGAATGACAGGGGTATCATGTTAAACTTTGAAATTAGTCAAACTATGGTGCATTTCCTAGATTTAACTATTAAGATAGAGGGTGGTAGGATGTCAACATCTACCTGCTTCAAGCCTACAGATGGGTACTCCTTCATCTCCAGGGACAACTGTCACCATGCACCCTGGTTGGAAGGAGTTCCCAAGAACCAATTACTCCGTATCAGGAGAAATTGTACCAATATGAAGGACTATGACACACAGGCAGAAATACTCATTAATAGATTTGTTGAGAAGGGATACGAAAGTGACCTTTTGCAGAGTACAGCACAATTAGTGAGAAATACAGATAGGAACTCACTGCTAGTTAGGAGGGACCGTCTAGCCAACCCCCAAAATGAATCCAATCGAGATTTCACTTTCATTACATCCTTCTCTACCTAGCATAGGGCAATCCAACAATTTTTTCTGAGACATTGGCATATTTTACAGAACGATAGGGTCCTAGGATCAGTTCTACCCGCTCTCCCCCAGATTACCTATAGGGTCCCATCCCTGAAGAACACATTGGTATGGAACATCATCGACCCTCCCTCTAGTGCACCTCTTTTTCACAACCTGAAAGGTTTTTTGGCAAATGCCAGGCTTGCAATATCAATCAGTGCCGAAGGAGGAAAATCACTGAGTTCTCCTCTACCATTACGTCCAAGAAATTTGAAGTTGAATCGTTCATTACCTGCAGAACCACACACGTGGTCTATTTACTTCAGTGCCCGTATGGCCTGCAGAATCTAGGCAGGACCACAAGAGCACTTAATGTTAGACTCAACGGACATCTAGCAAATATCCGTAAAGGGTATAAAAATCACAATATATCAAGGCACTATGATAGAGAGCATGCGAGAGATCCTACTGGCACTTTATTGGAATTGATTGCTTTTTATCCCATTGGAGAGGCAGTTTGAAAGTCAGGGAACTCTCTAGGATGGAATCCAGGTGGATTTTCCGTCTCAAGAGCCATTCGACCTTTGGGCTCAATATTGATCTGGACGTTAATTGTTTTATAGATAATTCTTACGATTAGTGTATGCAGCCTTGTGATTATATATATGAATCCATTTTTTAAGATATTGATACAACTAATACATGTATTGTATATTTGTTTTTGGTTCCCGCCTCACACATTTAGGGATTTTATGATTTGGGTTATATTCATTAGTTTGTAGTATTGTTATTTTTACTAAAGTTTTACATTTTATAAATGTGTCCCATATTGATGTATATTTCATGGGCAGTAATGCCGCCTTTGACTGTTCTTTTAAAACCAAGGGGTGGTATATACAACTATGGGAGGGTTAATTGAAAATTGTGGTGAGACGCATGTCCGGCCACGTATGGAACACAAATAGAGATAGCTTTGTTTCTACTCACGTGCGGTCGTGCTAACGTGGCTACGCACGTCCGGTCGCACGAACGTGCGATGTCCAGAACGAGGGTTGGTCCAGGCGGTCGGGTTCCGGTGCGATGATTGTCCCAGAGATGCGCTGGTGCCGGGATTTAACGTGGTGATGGAAAATAGCCTTCATGCCCCGGAAGAAGTCCGTTTGATGACGAAACCTGTAGGGCGGAAATGCTGTTTCTGAGTCACCGTTCGTTGTTGTGGATTGATGCTTGTTTCGCTTGAATATCATTGGAACTCTGTAAGTGCAATATTTTTATTAAAGTACTCGAATTTTAAAATGGTATCACGCTATTTGGCCCTTTTATCTTTATGGAGTATAATGCATTGGGTGGCATATTCTGAAGTCATCAACCCTTGGGGCTGAGTGAAAGCCTAATATCCACACAAGCGTTCCCTGACCCCGTAATAGGTGGTCTAGGGGCTCTGGTAAGGGCATATCCAGTTTGGTGGAGGATTTATCTCACACACATGGTGGTTTGGTGGACTGCAGATGCTGTGTTGGTGTACACCTTAAGAGGAGGACTCACACTTTCTTATCGCACTGGCATCACCATAGTGGAAAATCACTCTGGACTTTTTTGCATTTATGGTTTATGCATGCTATTATTGCACTATATATTTTTTTCATACAGTTATACAGTTATCTACATATGTGGTCTTATGCACATAGATTGAAATATTTGTGCTACACTGAGATTAATATGGTTATGATTTTCTGATTTTTTGATACACACGCGCAATATATTTTTTATGATTTTACTCAAAGTGAGGAATTCGCACTTTATATTTGCAGCTGTGTTTTTGATTGTTTAGTTCTCTTGTGCAAGCGGGTAGCGTGGCCATTCGCCGTTTTGTACCAAATTACCATGGCAATGCGTTTCGCAGTCCTGTTGTTTTATCACAGCCCAACGCTGTAAACCTTTTTAACCTATTAGGCATTTGATGCTCTTCTTTGTGCCTAAATAAGCTTTTTACCCTTGGATCATTTGCCTATACAATTGATTTGTGAGATCCCATTACAATGAATTGATATATGTACACATTACAGCACCATCTTGTGGTCACTTTATCATACAGCGCTCTGGTTTGTGTGTTTCTTTAGATTATCATTCCACAACTCCTAGTGGAATAGTCTGAGCAGCTGGGTTAGTGACTTTCACCTGTTTTGGCTACATACTCTTGATTACAAGCTGGTAGCGCCTGGAAGTTGGTAGTTTTTACCTTTAACTTTGGATGTGCTTGGTGTGGATGTTGCCGCATGCTGTAAAACTATTAGTTTAGTTTTTTGCATTTTAGAATGGGGTGCCTCGAGATTTGTGCAGAATTTTAAAGGGTGCTTTGACTGAAAAAAGGTTGAGAAACACTGCACTACAACCATCCACTGGCTTCACAAGTACACTTGATTGCATCTATGCAGCATTCTGCATTTCAGCCTGCAAATGGCACTGATGCATGCCTGGGAACAGTACACAATTGAGAAATCTGCCAGGGTGCAAGAAGAAAATAGGCATGGTTTAGACAAAATTTTACAATATTTATATCAAAGGGCCATATAACCGTAAAAGCCATGAATTTAGCATACACTTAGTTTTCCATGCTTGGATAAAACAGAAAAAAAAGATCTTATGATTTAACTAGTGGCCTTGCAATATTTTTATATTTTCACAGAAATAAAATCTCTAGTGATTACAGGTGGCTATTGAAGTTCCAGGTATATAATTAATAATTCAAAGGTTGAAAGAGTTAATCTAGTCCCTGAGACTCATGGTGAGCTTATCCAGAGTTGACATATTGCTGACCTCCTATACCCTGACAAAATAAGGCAGACTCCAAAGCAGATGTCTCTTCTCCAAGTCCCATTCTCTCTGGCTCTGTGGGAATCCCAACGAATGCTATAAAACAAATCTATTCCAACTCAAACTGCTGAGGATGCTAATTAGACTTAACACAGCCTGACAATTAGATCAAATCTTATCTCCAAAACAAAGCACATGTATTCTGTGCCAGAGAACATTTTCTTGGGTCTAATCGAGCTGAGTATGCTGAAATAACAATTGCTGCAAAATATATGTATGGAGGCATATAAGCACTGACACTTCCGCTGCATAGCTCAGTACACTCTATTTATACGTATAGATGTTTAATATCCCACCAGGCAGTCTCCTCTAATTATAGTAATTCTCTTCTAAAGAGATTGCCATCGATACAAAAGATATGCCTTGAGTGATTTCACCAAAGGTACACAAAACAGGGAACATGGGGTGGCTATTATATTGAACAGTGACAGCATTCAAAAACCTCTTCTCTTCTCCTTCTTAGCAGAAAGAACACGTCTATTCAGCAAGGTGTAATGAGTTTGGAACCATTGAGATTAGCGGGAAGGAACTCAGTTCCCCAGACACTGAAACAAGATGTGATACATTGAGGCTCTACGGTTCTTTCTTGTCATTTAAGGGTCATTCCTAAAGGATGAGTTGACCATCAGCTGATGATTCCGTTTTTGGATTCCAGCTTTCTGAATCACACACCTGACATACTTCCCATCTCCAGACGCAGTGGTGGTCATGGGTGTGCTTATGCAAAATTCTGAATATTCTGTCCTAAACTAAGGCTTAACTCCAGACACATATTTAAAAAAAACTCAGATTGACACAATTATGTATTCTATTTAGAATAAAGTAATTTTTTTCAATGCAGCTTGTGCAAGTCCTTGGCGTCAGGCTCCTGTAATCATCTGTACAGCAAAACTAAAGCTAGATACACACTATACAACTTTTGTTGTTCGATTCCCTTTAGATTTACCTTCAACTATATAGTGCTAGGGCCTGCCTGCATACAAATTGAAAGTGTTTAGGTTTTACCTCATATTAAATGGTTTTGGTAAATCTAAAGGAAGAAAATTTGCAGAAATTTGTATAGTGTGTATCCAGCTTTAGACTGGTAGAGGGACCAGCATCTCTACGAGATCAGGTATGCTGCATTCACATGTGCTGACAGTTAGAAAATACAGAGAGAACAGAGGGTTGACCTGATGCAGCTCCTCCACTGTGTTCACAAGCTGGGACAGTGAGGTGACATAGCTAAAATCACCAACATGGTAAGGTTGTGTGCATTCCAGGACTGGGTGGACAGAAATGCAAATCCTTTGGCAAGTAAACCCAATTGCACACACTGTATGTATTTCAAATATATATTTAGCTTTTTTTGCTGGCGTTCAATTTTAAGAACTGTGCAAGCTTACCTATAAAATATGTACACTTGCCCCTTTATTCATTTTACTTACCTTACCTGGGCTTGAGGCTTGCTGAGAGTCAGGGGTCAAAGGTTACTTGAAGTCTGACAGCTGCTGCCCAGTCATTTTTACAAACAAGTGGCCAGTGCCCTTACCTATAACTGACCTTTGCAGCAAGGAGAACTTGGAAGGGCAATGCATGTCAAACAAAACCAAAGAAAATTCCCAGCTCAACTTACCGACCAGTCTGCAACCAACCAAATTATCCTGTCAGCATCCTGTATTCATTAAAAACAGGGGTTTCGTTTGCACAGATTTGCAAATACATGCGTACGCTGCAGAGCCACTTCACGGCACTCCAATATTATCTGCAGTCGTAACTCTAAATTTTGAGAGCCTCCACAGTGGAAGAACATGCATTACAATTCTTTCTTAAAGGCACAGGGGCACAATGGACACCCAGCATATAGCACAATGGCAGAAAAGGTATCCAGTGCATCCCCTCACCAGTATTCCAACAATACAAACAAATTTGGTTGTACTGTGCAAATGAAATCCCTGTTTTTAACACATACTGTTAGACAGGATAATTTGGTTGGTGCAGACTGGTCGGTAATTTAATCTGGGAATTTTCTTTGGTTTTGCCCAGTCAACTTGCCTGCTTTCAGGCTCACAACTGACAAGCACAGATAATAGCCTTCAACAACAGAACCAGTTTAGAGTAATGTTAGCAATTACTGGGCTCTGACCGGTCTTTGGGTCCTGGCAGAGCCCTGTGGCACATCTGCACACATGCGAGGGCTCAAGGCTTTGATCAGGGGAGCACAAGGTTCTGATTGACCTTCGGTTCCTGGCAGAGCCCTGCAGCACATCTGTGCACGTGCGAGGGTAAATTTTCGGGCATGCGCAGAAAAGCAAAATGTTGGCATTTCTATATGGGATGGGTCTTCACACATGCATGGGAAACCCACATATGCACAGGTGTGCTGTAGGACTTTCCTGGGACCCAAGTCTGCACACATACAGAATCTGGGGGCAAATGTCATTCTCGTCTAGGCAGGAAAGATGGAAATGCTGCATTGCAGCAGAAAGGCACTATAAAGTAAAAAAATATATATATATCCAAAAGTGGGAGAGAAAAGGGGTTAGAAGACAGGAAAAGGTAAGTTTTTATTTAGGGCAAAGGTCTGCTTTAAGCACAAAAAATCAGGCAAGTTAAAGGAAGATAAAAAAGAGAGTAAATATAAATCTATTGTAAGGCACACCTATACAATTTTAATAAAAGACTATTAAGATTCATGAAGAAACCCTATCATGACCGGTTGTCTTCAAAGAGTAGCTCAGTCTTCAAAATAAATCTTTCAAGAGGATGATATAGCAGGTATTGAGATTCACTGAGCACAAGAGCAAGACTTGGTTTCAGGGGTTGACAGAGCTGGGATTTTAGCACTAGAATCTTAGAATAATATAAAGAGCCAAATGATTCACCATACCATCTATCTGACCTTTTCCCCAAAAAGTTTCTTGTAGGACATCTATTCTCCTCCATATTTCTCAGATGAAAGGGCTAAACTAAAAAACCTACACTATACGCTGCAAATGGCACTATATTTTTCCTTATAAGACACCTGATCAGTTAGTTTTTCTGGACGATTAACAAGTCATCTTCTACAAAATGGAAAGAAGTTGTGTGAAGTGTACATAAAATGTTGTGGCAAACTTGAAGTGCTGCCTGCATTCTGATTGTCACCAAGGAATACGCTCTCCTTTTAAAAGCTTGTAATTGATTCACAGAGTCTAACATTAAACCCATTAGGAGGATGGAGAAGATCAGGCAGCAAAATCACATCAACAAGCTTCCTGGAGGCATCCATTTCAACTGACAAGTGTTTGTAAATAATTAAAAAATCTATCTGGAAAGTAGAACCATGGCCAATAATACCCTTTCTTCTCCATGTTTCCCCCTTAATAACCCTGAAAATATGACTAAAATCAAACCAAACTGTAAAAGATTTCATCTCCCCTCAAGAATGCTTCTACAAATCCATCAACTCAAGAGGCATTCCACGCCGTCAATCCGAGTTCTGCAGTATACAGGTGCAGAGGGTATATTTATCCCTCAGAGGTAGTCTTGGAGGCAATATACTGTAAGTGAAGGCACTTCCATACAAAACATGAAAAACAACTGTGATGGAATAATAATAATCATAATAATAATAATAAAAAATAAAAGAAGAAATAAAGATAATAATAATGGTAATACTAGTGATAATAATATTACTAATTGGGCTTGGGAAAATCCCAAGAGCAAGGTTACAACGTACAACCTAACTTTTTAGTGCCTTTTTTTATTGTTGTTAGTGGCGTACGAGGGAGGGCAAAAAATGCACAATGACCCCAATGGGCAGAGTGGACCGTGAATTCTATATTGATTTTGACACTCATAATAATATGAAAATAATATGAATCTTACTTCTAAAGATATTATATATAAGATGATATTCTTAAGTAATTTTGTTTGCATATTTGATACAATTTAAAATAAATAAAATCAAAATAATAAAATATAATATATAAAAATATTAAATTCTAATGCAATTTGTACAATGTGTAAATATATATATTCATATTGCACATTATAGATATCATTAAAAAATATTAAGAAAAAAATAAAGTAATAACTCAATCAGCATTATTATTTTATTCATGAAACCTCAAAAAAGGATATAATGCAGAAATGAGTTACTAGGCTAGAGAAAGCAGAGAGGATAAGCAGATGTTTACAAAGACTGACTGTACCTGTCCTTTTCTTGTTTTCCTGCAGTTCCTCAATATGATGGTTGGGTTGGAGCATGAGACAAAAGGCAGCATTGATCTGCGCTAGCTATCTCCTTGCAACTAGCAGCCCAGTATGAGCAGATCCAGAGTGGAAGGGGAGAGGGTGGGTTATACCTAGCAGAACACGTGGAGCAGAAGGAGGAGGCAGATGCTGATGCAGGGGTTCAGTGAGGGACTGCTGCAGTATTTCTATCCGCTATCTGTGTGTGGAGAGGAGACGCTGCTTTATAATGAACTTGCATGTGTGCTTCTATTGCTGTCATTGTTGGATGGACTGGCAGTGCTCCTGCTGTGCATCTGTACAGTGACAGGGAAAAGCACAGATTGCAAGAAGTTCTCCCTGTAAGTGGGCTCAGAATTTGAGTGGCAAAGGAAGTGTGACTGATGCTGATCAGTCTGTGTTGTTTTTTGTTTTAAAGGGAAAACACATTTATACATATAGGTGTACTCCAATGTCATATAGAAATACATAGAATATGTGCCCAGCATGTACTAATAAATATATGTAAATGTTTTTAAACTCAGTGACCTTGTAGCATATTCCAAACCACATATCATATATACAAAAAAATAGAAAGAGTGCAAACCAAAAGGAAAGTTCTCGTTCATTGGTATCCTGTGCAAAATATCAGTGCAATGCAACCATATATTAAAGAGGAAGTAAACTCAAAGGTAGATTTTGTACCTATAGATACGATTATAATAATTATTTATAAATAGAGTTGAGCGAACCTCTGGAAGTTCGGGTTCTGCTGGTCCGTCCGAACTTCGGGACAAAGTCCGGGTCCGGGTCCGGACGGAACCCGAACGATCGCACGGGTAAAAAAACATCCCGTGAACGGGATGGGAATGGGGGTAAAATGAAGGAAAACGTCGGGAGACCCCGAAAGGTCCTGAAACAATGTCGGTAAAAACACGTATTTTCAAGCCCAGGGGTAACTAAAGTTACCCCAAGCAACAGGCACGCTAGCAAGCCCAAGGCAGGCCTGGGCCTGGGCCTGAAACAGGGCTTCAAGCCTGCCTGGTCGTCTTGGGCTTGAAGGTCTCCAAGCGAGTTGAGATAAATATTTATTAATAATATTAGCATAGATATCCATGTTTTAGATGGAAACTCAAATGAAGGAGAAATTATATACCAACGTAACGTGACTATAAAACGTGTCCTATGGTTACTTGCTCTTGAAAGGA
>BLSH010162783.1:738324-749201 GCA_018402905.1 Glandirana rugosa
CAATCTGATCGTAGAGCACGATCGTAGCGATCGTTGTTCTATGCAGAGCTTGATCTGCAACTCAAAGCAGCGGTATGTGAAATCTCTAATTTCTGCTATCTGTCCTCAGAGCAACAGCACAGACAGCAGTAGTAAAGTAATCTATCTCAGGATGCAGGATCAGGTCTTAAAATGGCTGAAATCTGTCCCTCACGCCGTCAGCTACCTTTCCCTACACTAACCCAAGGAGCATGTGACTGCAGCACTGTGACTCCAGCTTATAAAGAGGCTGGGTCACATGATGCACTGGCCAATCACAGCCATGCCATTAGTAGGCATGGCTGTGATGGCTTCTAAGGGCAAACCAGTGAAACGCTTGTTGATTGGCTGCCCTGCAGCTTCTCAACACGTGGAGTAAAATAGCAGAACCCCGGACCGAACCCGAACGATTTTTGAAATGTCCGGGTCCGGGTCCGTGCCACGGACACCCGAAAGTTCGGTACGGACCCGAACGTTACAGTCCGGGTTCGCTCAACACTATTTATAAATACTGTAAATATCTCCCAAACGTGTACCGTTTAGGAGCTATTTACATTACATGCAGCCAATGACATCATAAGCGCATGCACGGGAGTGACGTCATCGCGGCTCCAGCCAGTCACACAGCCGGAGTCCACGGACCCGGAAGGAAGACCAGATGAAGATGGATGCTGTCTCCAGCGATTACATCACATCGCTGAAGGGCTTCGTTTTCAGGTAAGTTTTACACAATGCGACGCATACTAGCACATTATGCCTTTATCTTGCAGGCCCGAAAAAAAAACAGAGGTTTACAACATAAGTGAAACCATAAACAAGACACATCAGCTCAAATAGCCAATGTAGTAAATACAATGTCTGAGTCCCATGTATAAGAGCTGTGTAACATATAATGACAGTTCATATTCACTATATTAGCAAAAGTATTGGGATGCCTGCTTTACACGCACATGGACTTTAATGGCATCCCAATCTTAGTCCATAGGATTCAATAATGAGTTGGCCCACCTGTTACAGCTATAACAGCTTCAACTCTTCTGGGAAGGATGTCCACAAGGTTTAGGAGTGTCTATGGGAATGTTTGACCATTCTTCCAGGAGCGCATTTGTGAGGTCAGGCACTGATGTGGACGAGAAGGCCTGGCTTGCAGTCTCCGCTCGAATTAATCCCAAAGGTGTTCTATTGGGTTGAGGTCAGGACTCTGTGGGGGCCAGTCAAGTTCCTCTACCCCAAACTCGCTCATCCTTGTCTTTATGGACCTTACTTTGTGCACTGGTCCAAATCATTTGGTGGAAGGGGGGATTATGGTGTGGGTTTTTTATTTTCAGGGGTTGGGCTTGGCCCCTTAGTTCCAGTGAAGGGAACTCTTAAGGCATCAGCATACCAAGACCTTTTGGAGAATTTGATGCTTTCAACTTTGTGGGAACAGTTTGGAGATGGCCTCTTCCTGTTCCAACATGACTGCGTACCAGTGCACAAAGCAAGGTCCATAAAGACATGGATGAGTGAGTTTGAGGTGGAGGAACTTGACTGCCCTGCAAAGTCCTGACCTTAATCCGATAGAACACCTTGGGGATGAATTGCAGTGGAGATTGCAAGCCAGGCCT
This sequence comes from Glandirana rugosa, assembly GCA_018402905.1. Taxonomy (NCBI): domain Eukaryota; kingdom Metazoa; phylum Chordata; class Amphibia; order Anura; family Ranidae; genus Glandirana; species Glandirana rugosa. The sequence continues at coordinate 739,950 of BLSH010162783.1, forward strand.
TCTCATCCAACATCAGTGTTTGACCTCACAAATGTGCTTCTGAAAGAATGTTTAAACATTCCCATAGACACAGTCCTAAACCTTGTGGGCAGCCTTCCCAGAAAAGTTGAAGCTGTTATAGCTAGGGTGGGCCAGCTTAATATTGAACCCTATGGACTAAGACTGGGATGCCATTAAAGTACATGTACGTGTAAGGGTGGGTGTCCCAATACTTTTGGTAATATAGTGTAGTAATGTCCAATGCACCCACCACCTCCAAATAAAGTGCCTGCTCACCTCCAATAGCCTTAGTGAACTCCAGGTGCTGGAACACTCCCCCTACTATCATTCCTGAATCACACTACTTTACTTCTTGGTACCTGATTGGCACCAAAACACAGTGGACAGGCAAAAAATTTGTGCGAACATGCGAACCCTATTAAAGTCAATGGGACACAAACATGAAAAATCAAAAGTGCTAATTTTAAAGGCATATATGGAAGTTATTGCCATAAAAAAGTGTATGGGGACCCGGGTACTGCCCAAGGGGATATGTATCAATGCAAAAAAAGTTTTTAAAATTAAAATTTCTTTTCAGGAGCAGTCATTTTAATAATGCTTTAAGTGAAAAAATAAGAATGAATTATTACTTTAAATATCGTGCCTGGGGGGTCTCCTTAGTCTGCCTGTAAAGTGGTGCATCTGTATAATGTTTAGAACAGTGCCGCAGTAAAATTACATTTCTAAAGGAGAAAAGTCATTTAAACTCACTCGCGGATGTAATGTTTTGCTGGCTCCTGGCAATAAAGATGAAAAAAATCAAGGAAAAAAACAGGGTATGGCCCCCCCGGTCCATACCAGGCCCTGGGGGTCCCCCCAAAATCCATACCACCCCCACCCCAAAGCACCTTTCCCCATGTTGATGGGGACAAGAACCTCTTCCCACAACCCTGGGTAGTGGTTGTTGGGGTCTGCGGTCGGGAGGCCTATTGGAATCTAGAAGCCCCCCCAGATCCCGCCCCCCCATGTGAATGGGTATCGGGTACATTGAACCCCTACCCATTCACCAAAAAATCAGTGAAATGTAAAAAAACAAGATTCCATTTTTGAGAAGTCCTTTATTAAAAAATAGCTTTGTCTTCTCCCTGAGCCATCTTCTCCCGGTGCCGTCTTCTCCCTGATCCATCTTCTCCCATGCCCCTGTCTTCTCCCATGCCGCTGTCTTCTTCCGCGCCACTGTCTTCTCCCTCGTCACCAGTTATCCGCTGAAAACAAAAAAGACGCTCTTCTCCTGATGCTGTCTTCCTCTGTTGTGACGTCCTCTGCTTTGTGACAGTTCTTATGTAGCCATGGGGTGTGGCCATCCAATGATGTCACCCGGAGAGCCCACCCCCTTGTGACATCACAAGGCTACATAACGTCACAACGGAGGAAGACAGCATCAGGAGAAGAGCATCTTTTTTGTTTTCAGCAGATAACCGGCAGCGAGGAAAAAGACAGCGGTTGCAAGGAAGAAGACAGTTGCATGGGAGAAGACACATGCACGGGAGAAGATGGCTCAGGGAGAAAACGGCACTGGGAGAGACGGCACAGGGAGAAGACAGATCGGGGAGAAGACAGGGCTATTTTTTTAAATAAAGGACTTGTCAAAAAACATTTGTTGAATGGGTAAGGGTATGATCATAGGTGTGCGCACATAGGGTGGCATCAAAGCCCCCCAGCAGGGCTCCTAAAAGAAATGTAAAAAATAGTCAAACATATTATTGTAAAAAAAAAATAATAATAAAACAAAATTGTAAAAAACAAATAAAAATTACCTATTGACACCGTCCTCTGCCCTACTGGCACCGTCCTCTGCCCTTCTGACATATATACACACACACACTCATGTGTGTTTGTGCTTTGTGGTGCACAACCTAATGAAATAGGCTGCGCACACCTATGGGTAGGATGTACATGATACTCATTCACATGGGAGGTGGGATCTGGGGGCCTCTTGTTAAAGGGGACTTCCAGATTCCGATAATACACCCTCCCCATGTTGAGGGCATGTGGCCTGGTATGGTTGGGGGGGGGCGCTCGCTCGTCCCCCCCTATCCTGACCTGCCAGGTTGCATGCTCGGATAAGGGTCTGGTATGGATTTTTGGGGGGTCCCACGCCATTTTTTAAAAAAAATTGGTGCGGGGTTGCCCTTAAAATCCATACCAGACCAGAAGAGCCTGGTTTGAATTTTAGGGGACCTCCACGCCATTTTTTGTGGGGTTCCCCTTAACCACTTCAATACACTGTGTTATATATACTACACTGACTGTACTATATATTCTCCACTGTATATACTACAATGACTTCACTATATACTCTGAACTGATATATATACTATACGGACTGCACTATATACTGTGAACTGCAATATATATACTATGCAGACTGCAATATATACTCTGAACTGCAATATATATATACTATGCGGACTTCGCTATATACTCTGAACTGCAAAATATATACTATACGGATTGCACTATATACTCTGAACTGTATTATATATACTACGGGGACTGGACTATATAAAACAGATGCAGAAAAATTGGACCTTTGGTGTTGGTGGTGCCTGAACACTGTAACCCCCTCACAGTTACTCTTGTTGGGAGTGCAGGAATAGGCCTTGCTATTAAGAAGGTGCAGAAAAATTGGGCCTTGGGTGTTGGTGGTGCCCTAAACCAAATATATTGTTGGAAGCCAGCATCATCAAGATTGAGGAATAGGATAGGCACTTAGGCAGCATATGCAGTCAGTAACATCAGCATCAGGGGCTTGATAGCTGCTGATCCAGGACTGATTCATGGGGGGCTATGGAAGTTGTAACTGTGGACAAGGAGCCAGTGGAATAGGCCACTTTGGCAGCTGCGTTGGAAGGCAAACTAGTATGAGTCTGGATGACAGAGGATGGCTTAGTTATCCACTCCACCAACTCTTCTGCATGTTGTGGCTCAATAACACGGCCATCAGCAGAAAAAAAGGACAAGCGGGATCCACTTGCAGAGGATAAACCATGTCCACCACCACCACTCTTCACTGTAGACACAGAGGCTGCTTGCCCTCCTTTAGTGGGCTGTGAGCGTCTGTCAAATTGGAGTGGAAGAGGACCCCAGTGGCAGCCTGTGAAGCTCTGGTGAACTCCATGCTCAAGAGCGTTAAGGCAGTGCTGGAAAATAATGGTGGCCACGCAAAATATTGACTCTTTGGGCCCAATTTGTACATTTTCACTTTGGGGTGTACTCACTTTTGTTGCCAGCGGTTTAGACATCAATAGCTGTGTTTTGAGTTATTTTGAGGGGACAGAAAATGTACACTGTTATACAAGCTGTAGACTCACTACTTTACATTGTAGCAAAGTGTAATTTCTTCAGTGTTGTCACATGAAAAGGTATAATAAAATATTTACAAAAGTGTGAGGGGTGTACTCACTTTTGTGAGATACTATCTATATATATATATATATATATATAGCCTAATATATATATATATTGTGACGTTATGCGAGGTGCAATAGTGGACGGGCAATATTTGTCGATGACATCATGGAGCTGGTGGATGCTAGAGACCTTGCGCTACTCCATCCTCCATTTGAGGATGACCCACAGATGCTTAATAGGGTTTAGGTCTGGAGACATGCTTGGCCAGTCCATCGCCTTTACCATCAGCTTCTTTAGCAGGTAGTGGTTGTCTTGTAGGTGTGTTTGGGGTCATTATCATGTTGCAATACTGCCCTGCGGCCCAGTCTCCGAATGGAGGGGATCATGCTCTGCTTCAGTATGCCACAGTACATGTTGGCTTTCATGGTTCCCTCCATGAACTGTAGCTCCCTAGTGCCGGCAGCACTCATGCAGCCCCAGACCATGACACTCCCACCACCATGTTTGACTGTAGGCAAGAGACACTTGTCTTTGTACTCCTCACCTGGTTGCCGCCACGTATGCTTGACACCATCTGAACCAAATAAATTTATCTTGGTCTCATCAGACCACAGGACATGGTTCCAGTAATCCTTGTGCTTAGTCTTCAGCAAACTATTTGTGGGCTTTCTTGTGCATCATTTTTAGAAGAGGTTTCCTTCTGGGTCGGCAGCTACGCAGACCAATTTGATGCATTGTGTGGAGTATGGTCTGAGCACTGACAGGCTGACCCCCAAACCCTTCAACCTCTGCAGCAATTCTGGCAGCACTCATACATCTATTACCCACAGACAACCTCTAGATATGATGCTCAGCACGTGCACTCAACTTCTTTGGTCGACCATGGCGAGGCCTGTTCTGAGTGGAACCTGTCCTGTTAAACCACTGTATGGTCTTGGCCACTGTGCTGCTGCAGCTCAGTTTCAGGGTCTTCACGATCTTCTTATAGCCTAGGCCATCTTTACATAGAGCAACAATTCTTTTTTTCAGTTCCTCAGAGTTCTTTGCCATGAGGTACCATGTTGAACTTCCAGTAACCAGTATGAGAGAGTGAAAGCGGTAATACCAAATGTAACACACCTGCTCCCCATTCACACCTGAGACCTTGTAACATTAATGAGTCACATGACACCAGGGAGGGAAAATAGCTAATTGGGCTCAATTTGGACATTTTCACTTAAGGGTGTACTCACTTTTGTTGCCAGCAGTTTAGACATTAATGGCTGAGTGTTGAGTTATTTTGAGGGGGCAGCAAATTTACACTGTTATACAAGCTGTACACTCACTACTTTACATTGTAGCAAAGTGTCATTTCTTCAGTGTTGTCACATGAAAAGATATAATAAAATATTTGCAAAAATGTGAGGGATGTACTCACTTTTGTGAGATACTGTATCTATTAATACACTGCCTGCACTGACTGTATATATATTCTACACTGCCTGCACTGTAATATATGCTACACTAATATATATTACACACTCTATCCACTAACTAAACTGCCTAATCTCTCTCTAGTTCTCCACGTTAACACACTACATACGGCCGCTGTGTAAGCAGCCTTATATAGTGTGGTGGCGTAGACTTAGCCCCCTGAGCCATGATTGGCCAAAGGCACCTTGCCTTTGGCCAGTCACCTCTAACATTTGGAATGCTATGTGTGTGGGTGCTGCTGCATTATGTAAAACTGTTAGTTTAATTTTCTACATTTTAGAATGGGGTGCCTCAAGATTTTGGAGAATTTTAACCACTTGCCGACCGCCCGCTGCAGTGTGACGGTGGCAAAGTGGCTTGTTATCGTGAACCGCCGTCACCTGACTCCAGCTGCGATAACTAGCATTGTGAGCGTGCGTGCGCTGCCGGAGGCGCGCTCGCGTGCTCCCTGTGTTCCGGGGGGGCCAGGGAGCGGGTAGGGCGGACTCGATCTCCGCTGGCTACCCGCGATGGCCCCCTTGCAGTGAAAGAACGGAGGTCCGTGTATGTAAACACGGATCTCTGTTCTGACAGAGGAGGAAGGGCTGTGATCACAGGCTTCCTGTACATGGAAGCCGTGATCACCCCCCCACCAGCCCAGTCCCCATACAGTTAGAACACACTGAGGGAACACAGTTAACCCTTAGAGTGCCCCTTCAGGTTAACCCCTTCACTGCCAATGGCATTTACACAGTAATCAGTTCATTTTTATAGCACTGATCACTGTATAAATGCCAATGGTCCCAAAAAAGTGTAAAAATGGTCCGACATGTCCACGGCAATATTGCAGTACCGCTAAAAATTGCAGATGGCCGCCATTACTAGTAAAAAAAAAACCCAGAAATTAATTCTCATCATTTGTAAACGCGGCAACTTTTGCTCAAACCAATCAATAAACGCCGATTGCGATTTTTTTTTTTACCAAAAATATGAAGAATATAAATCGGCCAAAACATGAAAAAAATGTTTTTTATATTTTTTTTTTGGATTTGTATTTTAGCAAAAAGTATGAAAAATTGTTTTTTTCTTGCAAAATTTTCGCTCTTTTTTTGTTTATAGCGGCGATCAGAAATGACAAAGAGGTGATCAAATACCACCAAAGGAAAGCTCTATTTGTGGGGAAAAAAAGGATGCAAATTTTGTTTGGGTACAACGTCGCACGCCCGTGCATTTGTCAGTTAAAGCGATGCAGCGCCGAATCGCAAAAAGTGCTCTGGTCCTAAACTGGGAAATCCTTCCGGGGCTGAAGTGGTTAAAGGGTTCCCTGACTAAAATTAGGTTGAGAAACACTGAGTTAGACCCTCTATATTACATTTTGTGTCCCTATTGGGGAGTTTCACCCCCCTGGTTTGAAGTGCAAGATCATCATTGCCAAGTTATGAATCTAAGGGGAATTCCAAAATTTTAGATTTGTCCCTAGAACAAGAGGTAAGGAAAATCTTCCAATGGAGATACCTGTTGCAGGGACAACTGTCTAGGAAGGGAATTCCTTTCACTTCGGGAGATTTCCTAACTTGCTGTGTCTCTGAATATGAAGGAAAATCTCCTTATTAGGATACATACAGCAAATATAGACTGGCAGGGGTTTCAACTCTTGCTTATTCTACCTAAACTAAACGGACATACATGGGTCGAAATTTGGCCAGTTTGGCAGGGACTGGGTGAGTTTTGGGCACTGAAATTGTACAGAAGACAATCTGCCAATTGACAACCACCCAATCATATTTTCCCTGCCCAGTCAGCACTGCAGGCTATAGTCTGCAATGCTGATCAGTGTATTCTGATGGTGGGGAAGGGTGTTGTACTGTGCTAGTAATTGACAAAAGTATAATTTGGTGATAAATGGTAGTATACCTGTGAAGTGCCCTCTGGTTTCTGGTTGCAGCACATTACATTGGGGGGGCGACAACCGATACAGATGTAAGGGGCCCTGAGGCCCGGCACGACCAGGAGAAGATAGGAGCGGGTGAAGGGGAGCCTCTTGGGACCTGGCTGTACTGTGCTATATAGTGTGAACGGCTGCAGCTCTCTGTGTCTCAGCAACATGTCAGTTTTCGGGAAACAAGAGCAGCTGGGACTAGGAAGGAAGACCTCATTTACAAGTAGGGGCTGTGAAGGACAGGGAGGGGGCTGTTTGTGTACAGGGAGGGGCCAGAGCTGTGTGTTTACAAATCTGTGTATGTGGGGGGGGACATATATACAGGTGTGAGGGGGGGTGGCTGACAAAAATACAGGTGTGGGGGGGCTGACATACAGTATCTCACAACAGTGGGTACACCCCTCGTATTTTTGTAATTATTTTATTCTATCTTTTCAAGTGACAACACTGAAGAAATTACACTTTGCTACAATGTAAAGTAGTGAGTGTACAGCTTATATAACAGTGTAAATTTGCTGTTCACTCAAAATAACTCAACACACAGCCATTAATGTCTAAATCGCTGGCAACAAAAGTGAGTACACCCCTAAGTGTAAATGTCCAAATTTGGCCCAAAGTGTCAATATTTTGCGTGGCCACCATTATTTTCCAGCTCTGTCTTAACCCTCTTGGGCATGGAGTTCACCAGAGCTTCACAGGTTGCCCCTGGAGTTCTCTTCCACTCCTCCATGATGACATCATGGAGCTGGTGGATGTTAGAGACCTTGCTCTTCTCCACCTTCCATTTGAGGATGCCCCACAGATGCTCAATAGGGTTTAGGTCTGGAGACATGCTTGGCCAGGGCTGGGTTGACATAGGGGCTATTGGAGCTGCAGCTCCAGGCTCCTTCCTTAAGATAAGCCCAGCCCAATGGTGTGAGTGAATCACTAATACTGCCCAGACCTGTATACAGTGTATTGATATGTAATTAGTAATTAATTTGTTTTAACAAAAATTGTTTGCATTTACATTTTATTTCCATAAAAAGGCCCACCAAAATCCTTAGCACCAGGCCCATGATGCTCTTAATCTGGCCCTGTGCTTGGCCAGTCCGTCGCCTTTACCCTCAGCTTCTTTAGCAAGGCAATGGTCATCTTGGAGGTGTGTTTGGGGTTCTTATCATGTTGGAATACTGCCCTGTTGCCCAGTCTCTGGAGGGAAGGGAGCATGCTCTGCTTTAGTCACAGCACATGTTGGTATTCATGGGTCCCTCAATGAACTGTAGCTCCCCAGTGCCAGCAGCACTCATTCAACCCCAGACAATGAAACTCCCACCAACATGCTTGACTGTAGGCAAGACACACTTGTCTTTGTACTTCTCACCTGGTTGCTGCCACACACATTTGACACCATCTGAACCAAATAAGTTTATCTTGGTCTCATCAGATCACAGGACATGGTTTCAGTAATCCATGTCCTTAGTCTGCTTGTCTTCAGCAAACTTTGTGCAGGCTTTCTTGTGCATCATCTTTAGAAGAGGCTTCCATTTGGGACAACAGCCATGCAGAGCAATTTGATGCAGTGTGCAGCATATGGTCAGAGCACTGACAGGCTGACCCCCCACCCCTTTAACCTCTGCAGCAATGCTGGCTGCACTCATACATCTATTTCCCAAAGACAACCTCTGAATATGATGCTAAGCATGTGCACTCAACCTCTTTGGTTGACCATGGCGAGGCCTGTTCTGAATGGAACCTGTCCTGTTAAACCATTGTACGGTCTTGGCCACCGTGTTGCAGCTCAGTTTCAGGGTCTTGGCAATTTTCTTATAGCCTAGGCCAGGGGTGTCAAACTGGTGGCCCTCCAGCTGTAGCGAAACAACAAGTCCCATCATGCCTCTGCCTGTGGGAATCATGCTTGTAATTGTCAGCTTTGCAATGCCTCATGAGATTTGTAGTTCCGCAACAGCTGGAGGGCCGCCAGTTTGACACCTGTGGCCTAGGCCATCTTTATGTAGAGCAACAATTCTTTTTTTTCTGATCCTCAGAGAGTCCTTTGCCATGATGCGCCATGTTGAACTTCCAGTGACCAGTATGAGAGAGTGAGAGTGATAACACCAGATTTAACACACCTGCTCCCCATTCGCACCTGAGACCTGAGGGAGGAAAAATGGCTAATTGGGCCCAATTTGGACATTTTCACTTAGGGGTGTACTCACTTTTGTTGCCAGCGGTTTAGACATTAATGGCTGTGTGTTGAGTTATTTTGTGGGGGCAGCAAATTTACACTGTTATACAAGCTGTGCACTCACTACTTTACATTGTAGCAAAGTGTCATTTCTTCAGCACAATAGTGAGAGTGAGAGAGTATGACCAGTGACCTTCAAGTTGTACCGCGTAGTACCGTTTCCTGAGAGACTCCTAGTCTTTTTTTTCTTAACAACGAGATGTATTTCTACCGGATCCGGTGTCCACAGTTTGACCGCCGG
>BLSH010162783.1:751813-781461 GCA_018402905.1 Glandirana rugosa
ACAAGTCGGGGGAGGAGTGTGGACATGCGCAAGTCGGGGGAGGAGTGTGGCCATGCGTGTGAGGAGGGGGCTGAACGCGTACAGGTGTGAGGAGGGGGCTGAACACGTACAGGTGTGAGGAGGGGGCTGAACGCGTACAGGTGTGAGGAGGGGGCTGAACGTGTACAGGTATGAGGAGGGGGCTGAACTGAACGCGTACAGGTGTGAGGATGGGGCTGAGTGCGTACAGGTGTGAGGATGGGGCTGAACGCGTACAGGTGTGAGGAGGGGGCTGAACGTGTACAGGTGTGAGGAGGGGGCTGAGTGCGTACAGGTGTGCGGAAGGATTTGAGGATTTGATGCATCAGTTGACGGTGAGGTGGGGGACACATCTGATGATGTAGTGGTAGTTGTCGGGATGAGGGAGCCATATCAGTGATATCAGAAGGATAGTTCCACAGAGGAGAAGGGCAACAGAAAATTTCCACACCACTCTTTTTTCCCTTTTAATACCATTACCAATGGCATTGGCCACAGTCAGTCAGCCTTTCTTGGTCTGGACTATTCGATAGACACCACAGTTGTCAGACTCATGACAATCAAAACCATCACATACACAACACACCTCTACTACATCCGTCTAAGGAAAGCTGTTTTTAATTCCTCTTAACTTTGTTTCTGTTGGTGTGTTAGTGAAATAATTAGCTAATATTTGTGTTTTTTTTAAGGTTTACTTAAGGTGTTTGGTGGTTAGCACTGACTTACTTCTCTTTCTCCAGAGCTTAAAAAGGACCAACACCTTTCCAGAGAAGTTCACAGAGTAGGTCACACCAGGCTAGAGAGTCAAGTCAAGTCAAGAAAAGCAAGCAAGGTAAGTGCTTCTTTAGTCTAGTGGAAAGGTATTAGTGCTTTGGAGTCCTGACTTGCAGCTTTATCTTGCCCACTTTGCCCACTTTGCAAACATCTATGGAAAGTCAGCCCTTTTTGGTAGCTGGATTGGAAGGCCATGGTTTATCTACACTACTCTATGCATAATTAAAGATTCCATTAATTACTGAGCCTATTGACAGAAGGAGTGACCAGAAGAATTCCATATGCTTTTTGTCAAACCCCCAGTCCCAGCCAGCATCTCTTAAAAAAAAAAAAAAATCACCACACCGTCCCCCAGCAGACGAAAAATATAATGCCCATTTTGTTTAGATTAAATAGAGGATTGCTTATCTTACTGCCTACCCCCATAGCAGAAGATAGGAGTAACCCCCACAGGTACTTATGGGACTTTAAAGGCAACAAAAATAGAGAAAATGTTTATATAAAAAATGACTTTATTTGTACATCATAAAAAAGTATAGTATAGCATCAATAAAAAAATCAACAGTGTCTTGATTGGGTAAGGAAGATACACAACTAGAGGACACTCTCCTCTAGATACCCAATGCGTTTCAGGAAGATTTCAGTCCTTTTTTCAGGGTTTTTTTAAAGGAGGTCACAAATATTAAATTCTAGAACAGAGCATAATAATTAGCAAACAAAAAGCAAGAAAATGGAGGAAAACATAAATGATGATGGGTAACATGATTGAAGTATACCATCCTTAAAAGTATGGCATATGTAGATCATTCCAAAAAATCTCACTGTGCCACAGAATTAAGGCGTCTCAAATGTCCCCTATAGGGTAGCCAGGGCCCCACATGTTTCATACAAGGATCCCTCTAGAGACCATAAGGTATGGCCACAGCTAGCCGGATAGGAGGAGTATGCAGAACGCTGGAAGTCCTAAGATCTATAGAAAAATGAGGGGCAGATAAAAGATACCAAGTGTGTCCATAAGAAGAACTGCAGTCTAAATCATAAAATATGTAATGCATATTGGAAGCAAAGGTTACCTTAGGAATAGGGTTGCCACCTTTTCTTCAAGTCAAACCCGAACACCTTCACGGCGCCCAACAATTTTTTTTTTTTAATAGCATAGAGTTCCCTTACACTGTAAGGGGGGGACCTCTGCAGACTCTGATGTAAGGGAGAGCTCAGGGGACTTCGACATAAGGGATGCTCTGGGAACCATGATTTAAAGGGGAACACTGAGAACTCTGATGTACAGAGAGGACTCTGATGTAAGGGGGAACACTGTAGCCTCTGGTGTAAAGGGGAACTCTGATGTAAGGGGTGCTCTGAAGACCCTGATTTATTTTTGATGTACTCACTCAGCAGCAGGAGAGAATGGGGGGGAAGGGGGGACTTCAGTCACAGACAAGGGTGGATGGTGAATTCACTCACCCCTTGGCAGTCAGCACCTCTAACCCAGATGCACGTGCGACTACTGGACTTCAAATTCCCCGCCTTCACTTGCCAAGGATTGGAGTGTGAGCAGATACAGAGGGGTAGGGGGTGGGAGGAAGAGAAGCAAATTGAGACCTCTCTCCTCTCCTGTCAGTGTGGAGGTAGGGGTAACTGTCAGAGCTGGCTTTGCACAGCGTGATGAGAGTGTAACAGACACTCTTGGCTTATAAAACAGCAGCTAGCAACCCTGCTAAGAAGCCATAGTCCGATCTGAATAATGTGTCCGGGTTTCAGGTGGTCTGAAACCCGGACACATGATTCAAAACCCGAACTGTCCGGGTGAATCCCGGACAGGTGGCAACCCTACTTAGGAACCTCCAAACTATGGCCATGCAGATAACCCCATAGAATCCAGAGATGTCCACTGGCTTGTAACAAGTGCTACTGGAGGAAAAGTATAGAGAATAAATCCCATGCCCAATTTCTATACTATCCAGCCCTATGACAGCCACCAGTCCTTTCCTCCTCACTCCAGTGCCAGAATGTGGGCAGGAACTGTTACATAATCATATAAAATGTAGGACCAGCAGACATTCATAATGTCAATGAGAAAGTCTGCAAAAATATTAGCCAGAGAGGGGCAAGGAGAAGAGCTTTGAGGGACCAGTTGTCATAATCAAAGCCATTGGGGATAAAGATTACCTGGACCATAAAAAGTAAGTAATACTCTGTTTTAGATGATCCCCTGAAAAAAATAGCATTTTAGGTTGAACAAAAAACCCACAAAGACTAATTCTGGTGGGGTTTTTTTTTTGCTGATTTGTAAAACAGATTTTCATTGCTGACCAAAGTTTTGAGTCATGTTCCTTTAATTGGAGGCAGAGCAACTTTGATGATTTTGTGCACCTTTAGTTCTCAGTATGCAGTTTCTATCTGCAAGTACAATGTTTGCATTTACAACGTACCTTAAAGTTAAAAAAATGGGCATAAAATTAAAAGAGGATGTCTTTGAACCTTTAAAGCTCCCATGGGCAATGGAGAGGTATAGGAAAAGTGAGCACAAGGTAATAATGACATCTTGCTAATCAGAACAGAGCTTGAAAACTAGCAGTTGTCAGTTGAATACTGGTACTGAAGGGTCTGGCTACGAACTACTAATAGTTTACCTGCCAATCAGATCTGAATTTGTTAAGATCATTTCTGTTAATAATATTGTAATACAAAAATGTAATTTCAAAAACATAGATGGGGCATGCTTCAGTGCTTGAAAACATTTTTATATAACATTATCATGAAAGTTTAGTTTTGATGTTAGAAAGATAGATCTATTTGATGAAAGACTAGAAGTAGGAAATGAAAATGAAATAATAATAGCTTTGCTAGTAATGTGACAGCAGCAGCAGATAAGAAGCGTGCAGGCTGTAGGGCTTCATACTGGAAAGGTAATGTTGCAGAGTACTCTTTCTTATACAGTGTCTGGTCTCGGAGAGCAATTTGGGATACCGCCAAAATCTATTTCCCCTGGGATATAGCAGCAGCACCTTTTCTAAAAAATGACCTGTATCTTTCTGCAGTGCTCGACTCACTCTTATTACTGTATTATCTCGGTGATAAAAGAGGTGAATATATGAAAGAGCACCTGTCATGCAGTTCTGAAATTCTAACAGCTCATAGCAGATATTACAACTTCAGTTTGCTCTTTCTTTGTATTAAAGTGGTAGTAAATCCTTACATATACCCATATGAAGTGACCGGCCTCAGGTGATACACAGAGATGAAACAAATCTTCCTGTTGGGCATTAAATGACGAAGAAGAGATATCAGTGGGGCTCTGGCCTAGGACTCAGTAGAACTACACTAAGAGAGCTACACCTTGAGACTTGGTTGCTCTAAGGACTGCAAGAGAAAGGGTTTGCACATCGTATAGAGAGGTATCCTGCTCTGTAGTAGTTTAGCACCAGACGGCAAGGTTTAGCTTTGCTATTTTGTTTGTTTTATTACTTGCGACCTTTTACCAAATAAAAATGGCAACCCGTCATATTTTAAGAAAGTTTGACTTCAAGCTGCCTTCTTCCCAGGAAAGGTGATCCTCACACTGTCTATTTGCAGTCTTCTCTTAAGCCAAAGTCCAGAATTTATGCAGCTTGTTTGAGAATTCCGAAAGCAGGGGGCACGGAGCTGAAGTTTCACTCTGCCGAGCTCAGTTAGACTCACTGGACTTAGCTTTGCTCAGCGGGATATTGCTCCACTGATCCTCACTGAGCAGGCGGATGACAGGTCCGTATCCTCTCACTGTGCTATATGCTCTATGGGGAGATGGTTGGAATTACATTCCTACACACATGGAGAATAAACATAGCCATCCTTTACAAATTTGGGGATTAGAAAGAGGCTGGAAACAATAGACTAGAAGGGATTTTTTTGAGTTGAGAACACATACAACACATAGAATTGTTTTTAACCCAGAGGTTAGTGTCACTTTAAATTATACATAAACCGTTAAAAACAAACATTGGTCAGATGGTAGTGCAAACCCCAACCACCCTTATTTCTCCTTTAGTTTCTACTTTTTTTCATTGCAGATTTCTTTTGCTTATCTTTGGTGATCCTAGTTGTGGGTGGCGCTTAGGGTACTGCACTCGCTAATTGCCTAAACATAGGCAGGTGAAATCAACATTAGGGCAGAGATCCCTGAAAATAGGCATTTTAGACTTGGCATCCCGGGGGGGGGGGCATGTTCACGGGGGTGGTTGATGACCACCGTGCTATTGAACTCTCAATATGGCTTTATGGCTGGAACAGGCAGCCTCCCATTGAGCTCCCTCTCCTGCTTCCTCATTGGTAGGAGGAGAGGAGCCAATCCAGGAGGGACAGCAGGGTGCAAAGGATCCTGGGACATGTAGTCCCGAAGACCAGACGGCCCCATTGCAATCCCTAAGGGGAAAACTACACACCCCAGCAGTCCACAGACACAGGGGAGGAATCTTACACCTACAGGCTGCCTGAAAGCAGGGAAGACCATGAGGCAAGGGAGCAGACTGGACACTGGGGAAGGGTGATGCGGTCCTGAGTTAGCGTGACTGTTCCTGCCACAGCTCCCAGGTTGGTGACTGACATCCCTCTAGAGAGAGAACCCTGGCTGCATCAGCATCTCGCAGGCTTTCAGCAAGGTGCTGCATCCGCATACACTGAAGGTGGGAGGTGCAGAAGGCCTCCTTAGCAGGTAGACTCAAAATCAGTTTACTTCAGCAGATCATGCAGCAATTGCAATTGGATGCCAGAGTTTACAGCCTATCATTATCGCTCAATGACTGGTTGCTAGAAGTTACAACACAAAATTTCTGCTGCCGATTGGTTGCTAGAGGTTACTGCACATCATTACCACTCATTAATTGGTTGCAAGAGATTACAGCAGATCACTACTGTTCACATCATTACCCCTCATTGAGCAGAGGAACAATACCAAAAAAATGAGCAAGTAAAGTGGCACATTAATACACATACAACAGGAGAGGGTCAGAGACTGCAAATATACTACATGTGCGGGCCAGATACTGCAAACATACTACATTTGAGGGTCAGAGACTGCAAATATACTACATGTGAGGGCCAGAGACTGCAAATATACTACATGCGAGGGCCAGAAACTGCAAATATACTACATGTGAGGGCCAGAGACTGCAAATATACTACATGTGAGGGCCAGAGACTGCAAACATACTACATGTGAGGGCCAGAGACTGCAAACATACTACATGTGAGGGCCAGAGACTGCAAACATGCTACATGTGAGGGCCAGAGACTGCAAATATACTACATGTGAGGGCCAGAGCCTGCAAATATACTACATGTGAGGGCCAGAGACTGCAAACATACAACATCTGATGGCCAGAGACTGCAAATGTACTACATGTGAGGGCCAGAGACTTCAAATATACTACACGTGAGGGCCAGAGACTGCAAACACACTACATGGGAGGGTTAGAGACTGCAAATATACTACATGTGAGGGCCAGAGACTGCAAATATACTACATGTGAGGGCCAGAGACTGCAAATATACTACATGTGAGGGCCAGAGACTGCAAACATAATACATGTGAGGGCCAGAGACTGCAAATATACTACATGTGAGGGCCAGAGACTGCAAATATACTACATGTGAGGGCCAGAGACTGCAAATATACTACATGTGAGGGCCAGAGACTGCAAATATACTACATGTGAGGGCCAGAGACTGCAAACATACTACATGTGAGGGCCAGAGACTGCAAACATACTACATGTGAGGGCCAGAGACTGCAAACATACTACATGTGAGGGCCAGAGACTGCAAATGTACTACATGTGAGGGCCAGAGACTGCAAACATACTACATGTGAGGGCTAGAGACTGCAAATATACTACATGTGAGGGCCAGAGACTGCAAATATACTACATGTGAGGGCCCGAGACTGCAAATATACTACATGTGAGGGCCAGAGACTACAAACATAATACATGTGAGGGCCAGAGACTGCAAACATACTACATGTGAGGGCCAGAGACTGCAAATATACTACATGTGAGGGCCAGAGACTGCAAATATACTACACGTGAGGGCCAGAGACTGCAAACATACTACATGTGAGGGTCAGAGACTGCAAGTATACTACATGTGAGGGCCAGAGACTGCAAACATACTACATGTGAGGGCCAGAGACTGCAAACATACTACATGTAAGGGCCAGAAACTGCAAACAGACTACATGTGAGAGCCAGAGACTGCAAACATACTACATGTAAGGGCCAGAGCCGGCAAATATACTACATGTGAGGGCCAGAGAATGCAAACATACTACATGTAAGGGTCAGAGACTGCAAATATACTACATGTGAGGGCCAGAGACTGCAAATATACTACATGTGAGGGCCAGAGACTGCAAACATACTACATGTGAGGGACAGAGACTGCAGACATACTACAGGAGGCTGTCAGAGACTGCGAACATACTGCAGAAGATGACCAGAGACTTGCTACATGAGATTACCAAAGACTGCCTGCATGGTACAGGAGATTACCAGAGATTGCAACATGATACAGGAGATTACCAGAGACTGCGGCATGGTACAGGAGATTACCAGAGACTGCGGCATGGTACAGGAGATTACCAGAGACTGCAACATGATACAAGAGATTACCAGAGACTGCGGCATGGTACAGGAGATTACCAGAGACTGCGACTTGGTACAAGAGATTACCAGGGACTGCATGTATTGTATCTTCCTCTAACTCAGTCCCTTTGTTGTGTTGCGAGCCCCATTATTTTAATAAACTTTACATACACCCTCTTTAAGACACTTCAGACCAGGCAAAGCAAGTAAACAATATCTTTTACTTAGGTAGATGCTGGTAACAGTACAGTTTTCAAAAGACATTCTCAAAACACTCTCTCTAGTGCCCCATAAAGTGTGCGTACCTTAGGCAATAGACAATCCCATAAACCAATCCTTTTTAAGGCATGAGTCCATTTAGGTAAATCATTTACAAGAGGTAGTGCAAGTCTTTGGAGTCCATGATTAGTAATAATCCACAAAGGCAGTAAGTCTATTACTGGCAGCTATGAGTCCATGAGGGTCTATAGGCTCAAGACCCCACCAGGAACCCCCACTGGGCTCCTATCACACTTCCAAAGGGCAGAGTAACAAGCTGCTCCTCTCTGGCACTCAAGTCTGGAGCTTGGAACGAGTCCCATTTATGTGGGTTGACCTGTAGGGGGATTTCCTTGCTAAAAATGGTGGGAAAAGCGTTAATCCTTAAAGCTTAGTTACCTCCAGCTCCCAGGTCAACCTAAGAATACAGTGCAACATCAAGACATTGTAACATTTTGCACCTGGCTGGTTCAATTAACATGAGGGCATGAACAAAAACAAGAACTCACACAGGAAGACATGTTAACCCTCTTGTAGGCTATTGCCTACTTGCCAGTATAGGCCACTGGTGGAACTTGTAGGGTGACAACACAGCCTTACTGTGAAATTAAATCCTGCATTGTCAACCTAGGAAGCTGTAATAAAATCAGCTTTTTTTTTATAGATTTGGCCCCTTTTGATTGTGGCAGAATAATGGCATTTGGATTGCCCAGCTTTCCTGAGGTGCACCTGTCACATCATCATGAATGGCTATGAATCAACTTAAGCAGGTGTACAAACTTAAGAGCCAACCTTAGGAGCTGTAGTGACATGTCACAATTATTTGAAACAAAAAAAAAGTTTGCAAGCAAAAAAAAATAGACCCTATACCATGTTTATTGTTTATATTACTTTACAGTATTACTTTTTTTATACCATTCTGCTATGATATAATGATACTTTAAAGGGTAGCTCCACTGTTATGGGAAAAAAATAGCAAATAAAAAAAATATACTGTATATAGCATATTTCAATTGCTATACGAGTCATATTGTAATCCAATGCTATTAAAAATGACTTTCCCTTTTCAATCTGCAGCGCTGTATTTTTCTGTAAAATGCAATGCAACATGGCACTCTGGAGGCGTTCTGTACACAGAATGTAATTTCCTACTTCTATGATTGGCTTACTGATTTCCCAGAAGTCTGCACTAATATACAGTTTAGATTTTGGCCATATTCTACAACAAAAATGTAATCTTTGAGGTTTTTCCAAAGGGAAATAGTTGAGTCGTTTAGCCTTCTTTCCATGTCTAATGCACGCAAACACAGGAATTGGGGAGCAGAAAAATTACAGCAGATGCTCTGGACTAGACCTGTGCACTGCTGAAAAATGTGTTCGTTTTCGTTTGATTAGGGTTTTTTTTTAGTTTTTCGGGTCAAGCGTTATGACAGTGATTTGTAAATTCGAAAATGCGTAAAATTGAAAATTCATAAATTCGAAAATCTGACAATTCAAAATAATAACTAACTAACTAATAATAGCTAACTATTAAATTATAGGTATTGGAATTTACTTTCAAATTTGGCTGTTAGTGAACATAACGAATACGAATTTATCCGAAGTTACAAATTATTTGAAATAACAAATGCCGCATCTAAACAAATGGAACAGAACAAATGAATAATAAATAATAATAAAATGTTTTTATTATTATTATTGTTATTTATTATTATTATTAATTTGTTACATTCCATTCGTTTAGATACAGCATTAGTTATTTTGGATAATTCCTAACTTCGGATAAATTTGTATTTGTTATGTTTAACAGCCAAATTTGAAAGGAAATTCCAATACCTATAAATTTAAGAGTTAGTAATAGTTAAGTTATTATTGTTAGTTATTATTTTTTTGGGGTTTTCGAATGTTTGAATTTACGAAGTTAAGAATTTACGGATTTACGAATTTATGAATATTCGACTATTCGAATTTATGAATATTCGACTATTTGAATTTACGAAAATTCTGAAAATTTTGGTAAACGGAATTTCGTTAATTTGGATACTTCTGAATTAACAAATTTGTCCAAATTCATTAAACTAATTCAGAACAAAATAATAATATATTGATGATTGTCTGCAGGTCAGGAGCTCTCCTGCTCCTCATTCCAGGATCCTGGGTTAGGCTGTGATGTTTTCCTTGTCTGTCTGTACACCTGCAAGGTGATTGATGTGGCCAATCTCTGGGTGGAGACCAAATATGATTTAAGCCAGCCAAGCCTGCAGTCTCATGCTTGTGATACTGCATTTGTTACATGTGCTCCAGCTTTCGGTATGTCTGCCCTGCTCTGCTAGATTGGATTCCTTCATTGATGACCTTGGATCTGATTTCATCTACTCTCTGAACTCTGCCTGCCTTTTGACTACGGATTTGACCCTAACTATTCTGAAACGTACCTGCCTTGTAACTGGACTGTCATGGAACTGTTCTGCCTGTCTGCCAACCGCAAGTACCTGCTTGCTGTGCTCAGTTTGCAACTGCTCCGGTGTGGTAGTCATTTACATTGTGTATAAGTCCTGGGGGCAACCGAGTACCGGTAGGCCTGCTTGCCTTATGGGAAAGGGGGCTGCTACAGTTGAAGAACACAGAAGCCAGCTATAGTGTCTGACTACCTGTGTTGGGGGTAAGCATGACAAGGCAACAGTGAAACATGATGGAGGTTCCTTGCAAGTTTGGGGCTGCATTTCTGCAAATGAAGTTGGAGATTTGGTCAGAATCAGTGGCGTCCTCAATGATGAGAAATACAGGCAGATGCTTATCCATCATGGCATACCGACAGGGGGGTGTGTGATTGGCCCCAAATTTATGCTGCAGTGGGACAACTACCCAAACATACAGCCAATGTCAATAAGAACTATCTTCAGTGTAAAGAAGAACAAGGAGTCCAAGAAGTAATGATGAGGAATCTCAACGTCATCGAGTCTGTCTGGGATTACATGAAGAGACTGAAGGATGTCAGGCAGGCTACATCCGTAGAGGATCTGTGGTTAGTTCTTCAAGATGTTTGGAACAACCTACCTGCCGAGTCTTTTCAAAACCTGTGTACAAGTGTACCTAGAAGAATTGATGCTGTCTTGAAGGCAAAGGGTGGTCACACCAAATATAGATTTGATTCAGATTGCTCTTCTGTTCATTTACATTCAATTGTGTAAATTGATAAATATAAACTATTAACATTTCTATTTCTGAAAGCATTCCTAATTTACAGACTTTTTTCACACCTACCTAAAACTTTTGGACAGTACTGCATATTTTACATATTTCTACCAGGCCGTCTATTTCTCTATCTTGATCATGTTCAGAAAATGCAAATATAAATTTTGAATTCGCACTCAGTGATTACCGCTTGCTCTGATTATTTATTCACAATATCCATGAAACAATCATAGAAAGCTTATGTTTATACTAATCCGTTCTTAGTAATAAAGAAACACTTCTGTGAATACTGAAAATATGTAAATAATTTTATATATGGGATTTGGATCAAGGATGCTGGTTTTGTAATATAATATGAACAGTACATTGTATTTATTTTTAAGCTGTGTCTGTTATTGTACAAAATTCTATAAAGCCTTATTTTACATTTCAAGAAATGAATAAAAAAAAAAAATCTAACCCTGGTCAATCATCATTAATATACTTCATACATATTTTGTTTTATCTCTAGTGTTTAGGTTAAACAGAGAACTAGATGAATTTGCCACTGGAAAAAATAATCAGAAAATTTCATCTTTCTAGTTTTTTCTTCCCAAGATGATCTACTGTGCACATACTTGTGAAAATGTTCAATTAAAACAAGCGTTGTCTCTGGGCTTGCTGTGTTTTTCCATTTGAATCAGCTGTGCTATTATTCTTGCATTAAGATGGAACAGGACATGAACACAGCGGGCAATAAGAGAGGCACCAATTTGCAGGCCCCTCTATATATTTCCCTTTAAATATTCTTAATACAGATTTTTAATATTAGATAAACTAATGAGATAATACATTATGCATATTTGCTTACTTAATAATCCTAATAACCCTTAAAAAACACTTTGTCACATCAAAAAATAAACAGTCTGTAAAAGAAAAGCAATATGTTTTTGTCTGCTGCCTGTGCTCTATGTCTGTGATCTTTGCTCTCTTGCAGATCTGCACCATGCGAACAATCATCACTACTGTATATAACACACCAGGTGTGTTGGAAGCCTGCATCCCCTGCTTGGCATTGTGGTGCCACTCACTGGCCTTATGTCAATAATGTGCCCTGGGTTTGTTTATAACCCATTAAAGCTGATCTCCATCATTACTCTCACTTTAATTAGATTGTTTGGGCCAAGCTGGACCTCAAGAACAAAAAATATACATATGCAAATCCCACAAAAGACTCCCCTATTAAACACACAAAAAAACAATAAACAATAGAAAAAAATACTACAAATAATTGTCAACATCCAATCAACACCTGAAACAAACTAGGTAGTTATTACCTTGTAAGGACAATAGCAGAAGATAACTGGTGTAATTGGAGGCTACTTGGGTTCCAACATTCCAGAAATAGCCTATCCCTCAAATTGTATCATGGGAGTATGGTACTTGCATTCCTTACTAAATTCTTCCCACAACAGAGCTAATAGCATTGGCATTGTAATGCCCATACAGGCACCTCATTACACATTTTTTTGGGCTGGTGCTTTCTGAGCCTTTCCTGGCAAAAGGTCTCCCACACAACTTATGGACATCTCTCTTTCTAACAGCCTTACAGCCTTTGATCAGTCCTGAGGCATAATTAGAACCTTCAGGGCCCCAGTACAAGAAATTATGAAGGGTCCCCTGATCCCTGGCCAGGGCCCTTTCCTCTTCCCACTGATTCTGGGGCCCTTTACTCCTATTGCGGGATCCCTTTATTACGGTACCGCAGCGGGGCCCTTTCACAAGTTCTGCAGCAGGCCCCCTTTCTGCCATCTTCGGGCAACCTTTGCAATCCTGGTAGTTCCCTCACTGGTGTCAGTAGTTTTTAATTTTTATTTCAATTACATTTTTTTTTTTACTATTTCATTTTATTTCTTTTACAATTTTATTTTTACAATTTATTTTACGAGCTCTGTTGGGGGGCTTTGATGAGATATCAGGGGGTCTAAACAAACCTCAGCTCTCAATTTCCATCTGTGTAGCCTCAGCTGCACAGAATGAATGGACAGGAATAGCTGTGCTCCGAGCCTCCCATTCATTCTGAAATGGAAGTATAGTAAAAACAGTTTACTATGCTTCAGTTATGAATGAACCAATTGGTACCAATCACTGACTTTGTCCATTCAGAAAAAGAAGGAGCCGGTAAATGACAAATTTACTGACCCAATCCCATCTCTCCACTATGACACATCTTCTACAGCAACTGGCAGGAGAGAGGAGGGGGAAAGACAGCAGCACTGGGGGGGGGGGGGGGACTAGGGAAGCACACAGGGATCCTGGGAACAGCAGAAGACAAGTAAACTGGATAGAGGAAAATCCAGGAGATTGGGTCCTCTAAATGCCACCCCCGCCATCCCTCCTATTCAGGTGTACAAGGGAGGAACATGGCCCCCTGGACCATGGGGCCCGGTTGCAATTGCAACCCCTGCAACCCCTATCGTTACGTCCCTGGATCTGTCTCTGCTGTCAAGGAAATGTTATAAAAAATCCCAGTGTCTGGAGACAAACAAACCCAACCACCTTGAGTCAATGTTTTGCCAGGGTGAATGATATAGAGATTATGGAGAACCTCACTTCTGCCCTTAGGAATAAGTCAGAGCACATGTCTAGTTGGTTCTATTGGGAACAGTTCTGAGCTGTCCTTGTCCCTTGTTCCCTAACTAACCCCCCACCCCCATTTTTCTTCCTTTTTTACATCTTTCTTATATGTTTTCTTTCCTACCGTTTCCTCTCCCTACCTTACCTATAACCCACCACCCTGTTAATTCCACGACCCCCCCCCCCACTCACATTCCATGATTTGCACTTAAAGTGGTTGTCAACCCGTGACAACCGCTTTTACCTACAGGTAAGCCTATAATAAGACTTACCTGTAGGTTCCCTGCATATCTCCTAAACCTGGACGGTTTAGGAGATATACAGTGTACTATCATTGCCGACATCATTCGGCACATGCGCAGTGAAGAAACGGCCCGCTGTGTCGTTTCTTCACTTCGTTCGTGCCGTGACTAGCGGCTACTGCGTGCATGCGTGGGAGTGACGTTATGCGACTCCGGCCAGTCACAGAGCCGGAGATCGTGGCCTCGGATAGAAGAGGGACTGAAGATGGACACTGCCTGCACAGGTGACATCACAGGCTTTGTTTGCTGGTAAGTGACACATAATGGGCTACTATGCGATGCATAGTAGCCCATTATACTTTTACTTTGCAGGGGAATATAGAAGAAGTAAACTCCCATCAGGGTTTACTTCCTCTTTAAAGTGATACTAAAAGTTAACTATTTTTTGAATAGCAAACATATCACACTTTCCTGCTCTGTGTAATGGATTTGCACAGAGCAGCCTCAATCCTCCTTTTCCCGGGTACCGCCTGCTGAGTGCCCCCAAAGCGTGCTCACTCCCAAACCACCTCTGTGTGTCTATGGCTGTGATTGACAGCCAATGCCTCCCGCTGCTGTGTCCCTACTGTGCTGTGCCAATGTGGAGGGAGAGATAGAGATGGAGCTAAGGTAAGTATTAGGGGGGTGCTGAGGGGGGAGCTGTACACTGAAGTTTTTTTACCTTTATAAATAGAATGCATGAAGGTAAACAACCTTCAGCCTTTGGAACCACTTTAAACCCAAAAGCAAACATGTATCTTATTGCAGATAACCAATTCGTAGATGTGATGGCTGCATTCATTATGTTTTTAGGCTTTTTTTCTTCTATTTTCATTTTTTGATCCAGCTAGTAAGGCAGGCTATAGACTATGCATTTTTGTTTCGTTCAACCAGTGGGAAAAAATAAATGATTTGATTTTCCCACTCAATGTTAATGGTGGAATCCCTTCATCAGAGCTATTGTATTCTGACAAAGGGGAGAGTTTCCCACTGTCAGAATACAATGATCAATGTTGCTGGCTATGAAGTGATAAAGTGAAAAAAACCTGACAGGCTGGTGGTGCAGAAGTCGATTAAGAGATTGACTTCTGTACCACGAGCCTACCCATAGATAGATCAAAATTGGATCCATATATGGCTGGCTTAAGTCTGTTGTTTTTCAAAAGAGCAAGCTCTCCAGCAGAATGTATTGGTTACAGAGATGAGATAAACTATTTAATACTGACAGGGGTGTTTATCTATGTAAAACCTTTATCCCAAAAAGAGAAAAAAATATTTACTGTAGCTGCTTATAAAGTGTCGAGATCTGTACACAGGAGCTGAATGTCGACAGACATCAGCTGGTTCAATAAAAAACGTCCAACATTCGGCCCTTGTGTATGTCTGCCGGTCCAACAGAAGCCGGACGTTTGACCGGCTTCTGTAGGATGAGCATGCTGGAAAACCAGCAGCTAACCGACTCCCAATCAGCATTCTCAGCCAATGGCTGAGAGTGCTGCCCAGAGTGTTCTGGCGGGGGCTGTCCTCTTGTCAGAACACAACAGTTCAGCAGGGGAGATCACTTTACTAACGATGGATTATGCTTTAGCTGGAGTTGGGTTTCAATTTGTTAATGTATTTCAATCTGCTGGTACATCTAACACTCCCTTTCCCCCAGACTGACCATGCTGCTGTCTAAAGGTGACCCCTGTGCTTATGCATCCAGATTGGAGGGGCTCTAATACAGGTGTGTTACTGGACAGATCACCAGGTGAAAACAGAGGGAGAAAAACCGAAGAAAAAAATTATGCAACTACCACATCTAATGATTGGCAAACTGTAAAATATTATATTTTTGATTTGGGGTTTAATACCAGTTCAACACTCATTAGCATCTCTCCTGAATGTTCCCCAAGTAGCTGCTTGGGTTCAATGCAGGTCATATATATATATATATATATATATATATACATATACTGTATATTGCTATTGAAGAGAAAAAAACAATATCTAATTTATATAAAAAATGCAACATGCACAGACACACATTTATACATACACCTTGCCATAAATTCTAAATCAACAACTTATAAGGAAAATGTCTGCCAATGAAGTTTTTTCAGTTGCAAATTAAATGTCAATTAATTACATTTCCTGAAAACTATAATTATCAGCGATGTCTTTTAAAATCCAGGCTGCCTCTAGGGAGCTGTGAAGGTTAATTGACCATGCAAACTGAATTACAATTAAAATGCTGTGGTAAGAGTTTTTTTAAATATATTTACGAAAAAGTCTTCATCAAGAAGTGATCGCATGTATTTCACTTGAAATATAAATGTCAAGAAAAAAAATCAATTGCATAAATATTGATGGAGTTCTTTATAAAGAAACTGAGGATTAAGTGGAATTTTAAACCTTTCAGTTCTGTGGAAGCTGCATTGTACATTCTGGTACAGTAGCATTAAATCACAATGTCCACCTTCAAATCCTAAGAAGAGTTCCTATAGTTTATGAACTTGATGAGAAAAGAGTATTTGGCAATATGGTTTTGCTTTATTTCAAATGTCAAGATAGACCTTGGACCCTTGCATGCAAATTTCCCAAAGTGTAAGACTTGTAAAAATGGTGGCACAACCAACTATAGGCTTCATATGGCCATTTAACATTGTGTTGCAATATAAAGGCAACATAAATAGAGTTGAGCGAACTGTAAAGTTCGGGTTCGTACCAAACTTTGGGGTGTCCATGACCCGGACCTGAACCCGGACAAAATCTAAACCAGACCCTTATCCGAGCACACAGCCCTGGCATGGCAGAAGGGGGTGGGGACGAGCGAGCGCCCCCCCCCCCTCCGAACCATACCAGGCCACATGCCCTCAACATGGGGAGGATGCTTTGAAGTCAGCCCCAAAGCACCTTGTCCCCATGTTGATGGGGAAAAGGGCCTCATCCCTACAACCCTGGCCGGTGGTTGTGGGGGTCTGCGGGCATGGGGCTTATCAGAATCTGGAAGCCCCCTTTAATAAGAGGGCCCCCAGATCCAGACCCCCCCAATGTGAATAGGTTTGTACCCCTACCCATTCACCAAAAAAGGTGTAGTGTAAAAAAAAACAATAGGCAGTTTTTGACAAGTCCTTTATTTTGTATTATAGCTCTTTCTTCTTTCTTCCTCCATCTTCTCCTGGCCCGCTCCTTCTTCTGGTCTTCTTCTAATTCTTCTTTTAGTCTTCTTGCTTCCCCTCTTCGTCTTCAATCTTCAACCTTCAGCTTCATCTTGATCTTCTTTCTTCTTTCCCCGTTGCCGCTTTCTCCGCTGGTGCAGTCCGGCCTCTGCGCGTCTTACCGAATGGGCTGTCTTCACCATGACAGTACTTTTATAAGAAGGGGCGGGGCCACCCAGTGACATAACTGAGTGAACACGCCCCTTCTGACGTCATGTGATGTCAGAGGGGGCGGGTCACCCATTTACGTCACAGGTGGCCCGGCCCCTTCTTACAAAAGAACTGCCATCGTGAAAACCCCCCCATCGGCAAGATGCGCAGAGGCCAGACTGCACCAGCGGAGAGCGGTGGCGGGGAAAGAAGATGAAGGTTAAGATTGAAGATTGAAGACGAAGAGAGGAAGCAAGAAGACTAAAAGAAGAAGAAGACCAGAAAAGGGACCGGGCCAGGAGAAGATGGAGGAAGAAAGAAGAAAGAGGAAAGAGCTATAATACAAAATAAAGGACTTGTCAAAAACTGCCTAATGTTTTTTTTTTTTACACTACACTACTTTTTTGGTGAACTGGTAGGGGTACAATGTACCCCAAACCTGTTCACATAGAGGGGGGTCGGGATCTGGGGGCCCCCTTATTAAAGGGGGCTTCCAGATTCCGATAAGCCCCCCCGCCCGCAGACCCCCACAAGTACCGGCCAGGTTTGTGGGGAAGAGGCTCTTGTCCCCATCAACATGGAGACAAGGTGCTTTGAGGTGGGGGGGCAGAGCCCCCAAAGCACCCATACTCCCCATGTTGAGGGCATGTAGCCTGGTACTGTTCAGGAGGGGGGCGCTCGCCCGCCCCCCCATCCTAACCGGCCAGGGCTGCGT
Organism: Glandirana rugosa; assembly: GCA_018402905.1. Classification (NCBI taxonomy): domain Eukaryota; kingdom Metazoa; phylum Chordata; class Amphibia; order Anura; family Ranidae; genus Glandirana; species Glandirana rugosa. Next base: position 769,641 of record BLSH010162783.1, read on the forward strand.
GCTCGGATAAGGGCCTGGTTTGGATGTTAGGGGTCCCCCACTTCAAATTCTTTTTAAATTTGGCGCGGGGTTCCCCTTAATATCCAAACCAGACCCGGAGCACCTGGTTTGGACTGGGGGGGGGGGGGGCCCTACGCACTTTTTTCCAGCGATTTTTTTGTACATTGCCGGGGACCGGCAATACATTACAGCTGCGATTTTAAATGACAATTTTTCCTATGGAAATGTCATTTTGCTCTGGCTATGTTCTACTCCTCACAGAGATGCGCCCTTTTACACACAGACTAAGGAGACCCCCCCCCACGCACAATATTTAAAGGAATTTTTCTTTTTTTCACTTTAAGCATTATTAAAATCACTGCTCCTGAAAAAACAATTGATTTAAAACCTTTTTTTGTAAATTAATACATGCCCCCTAGGGCAGGACCCGGGTCCCCATACACTTTTTTAGGGCAATAACATTGCATATAAGCCTTTAAAATTAGCACTTTTGATTTTTCCCTTGTGCCCGTTAAATGGACTGAAATTGCATGCAAAGACCATTCCTACCACAAAGAGCAGCCAGGAAAGGTTCTTGACTTTCCACATGTTCCTTTTCTCTTGGCAACAACCATAACATCACAACAAATCCACTGCTATCATAATGAATAGATAAAGATTCTTTGTAGTCACTGTGAGGCTCACTTCAGAAGGCAAACACAGCCAGAGGTCTTTGGATTTTAATCTTGTATGCCAATCATGTCGAACTTGCATTATTAAACTGCATACAATGCTCTCACCTCTTCCATATTGCCCTTGGCCATATCAACAATTCAAGTTGAATAAAGCCCCAAATGGTTCAGTGGCTTGTCAATGTTAAGCTTTCCTTTATAATTTTGCACTTTTGGTATGAAGTTCAGAAAACATTTTCTTGTTATTTCACCAAAATGTAGTATTAAAATCTGCAACTTGTTCCTAATAATATCACATGCAATCCATTGGTAAATAATTGATATGTGTGGTGGGTGACCTAACACTTATATACTGTATGCGTGCATAACATAATTATATATTGGGATGTAAAATCCTGTAGTGCCATAGTGGACTATTCATTAGAGTAAGTGTCCACTCCAAAGATAATTGCTGAGCTATCACACTAAATAATCCTGTGCATTTCAGGTTGTTTATTTCTTCCAATCTTGCCTGCTTGCTGTATGCATTACACTAGGATAGACATACAGAAAATTGTGTATATTGGGCTTGCAGCTCAATTTACAAAAAACCCCTATGGGTCTGTCCAGCAAATAAACAGTGGTTTTCGGTCAACAGATTTTATTGATTTTTAGAGAAAAGGAAAGAAAGTAGACAAGTGACAAGCAGGGGAAAGCAAATCTATGTTTTTTTCCCAGTATTTGATTTAAAGTAAACCTGCTATGAAAAAATTACAAGGGCTGACATTCCTGAAGCTGGGTTCACACTGTCTTCGGATGCGGCTTACAGCAGGGGTCTGGTGTGTTCCTGTTCTCTGTTTCACAGAAGAATCAGACCCAAATTTTTGCCTGAATTCAGACCTAAAACAGAGCCAAAGATGCACATGACCCCTGTGCAATCTCCTGTGCAGCCGCCACCGAGCTGTGTGAGAGCTAATCACAGTCTCCTGTCATGCCAATTGGATGAGGAGAGACCCACATCCAATTTGCATCAGTGTAAACCCAGCCTGAAAATGCTTATTGCCTACTATGCTGACCCTCTGGCTTCAGTGCTTTCTGGGCCACTGGCCTGGAACAAGTAGTCAACAAAGGAATGTCAGAGAGAAGTCAAGGGCCCTTATATACATTCTTGTTTGAACTAAAAAGTACTGAAGCAAAAGGGCAGCCTAAGAATCAGGTAGCTAGCATTTACAGAAGGAGAAGTCAGCCATGGGCAAGTTGGATATAGGCAGCCTCTGTACTATTGCAGATTTTCATGTTAGACGTAGAGGCTTTTTTTCTTAGAGTAGCATTTACCTCCAGAGGGGCCGATAGAAATAAAGCAGGTCTCCCTTAGCTGTTCAGAGGCTTCCAGCACAGGTACCAGCTCCAGAGCACACTGACATAATTCAGGCTCAGTCTAGGGGTGTCTTTTGTATATTTATAGCAGTACTTGAACACAGATGTGTAGAGGGATGAGAATGCAGGATACTCCAAAACACACACAGGTATTAGAGGGTAGATTCTCAAGCAAAGTCCTTCAATAGCTGCCTTAAGTAATGCTGGAGGTAGAGGGGACAGCCAGTCACTCCAAGTCTATGCAGACAGTCACACTTTTGTAGTCAATGCAGACAGTCGTAGTCTTGTAGCAACCACTGGCGTTATACCCTTAAAGTACCGGCATCCTTGGAGCAGTAGGCAAAAAGACTTACATGCAATGTCTATAAAAATCTCCCCAACCAGCTTCCCTGTGACACTCTTCAGTGAATGGGTTCCCTCTCCAGCCAAGCGTTCACAGGCAGTGTCTTCCAGAAACTTTCTTTAAAACCAAGTTCCTCCAAAGTCCTCAGTCAAGCACATGCTGAGGCCTAACAGCTCTTCTGTAACACACAGGTTGCCTCCCAGGGGGGAGACCCCAGGAGAGAAAGCTCTGATCAGATCCTCCAAAACATTTATCCTCTCCCCAGCCATACCCTCTGGGCCTCCCTCCCAGGGATTAGCTGAGGACAGATAAATATTCATAACACAGTGGCTAACCTTCCTACTCTCTTCCAGAGGCAGACAGAAGCAAACAACCACCAGGGTTAGGGATAGACCAGACCACCCCAGGAAAATAAGTATAGTTGAGCCAAAAAACTAAATTTAGCCAGCCTAGGGTAGGGAGCACTACATTAGCACGGTGAATGCTAATGTGTAGCACCTCATAGGGAACTAAAGTTTAATTTTAAACTTGGCTGGCTGAGTTGGAATATGTAGAGAACCATGGCCCCTTTAGAAGCTTAAAGAGGACCCCCCCCCTTACCTGTCATTTGGAGTTGTCCTCAATTCATATACTCACCTGCCTAGCAGATCCAGTGCTAACCTTACATGATCCACCACACCTTTGCCACACATCGTGTCCAGAACCACCATCTTTGTTCCTGATGTCATTGGGTGCCAGGTGTCTTTTACTGGTTCAAGTAACCCAACCCTTTTCTAATGTAGCAATTATCTATTCTCACAAGTGTAAAGAGACCAATATTTGTAAATGAAGCTACCAGTCTGTAATATTTCCTGTGCATATAAGCTTAGTCCAAAGTAATAACAAGCACTCAAGAACACTAGATTTCCTTTTAAATGCTTTAATTAAGAGCTAGTTGACCATTTGTTTGACTAGTGATGAGGGAATAATGTAAAGTTCCCTCCATCAGTATCGTGTGGGATCTCTACCACTTGGATTTTGAGAAGTTTTAAAGAGTTTTTTTCATTGTATATGCAGCCCCCCTTCTCTCCTATGACCTCTGTCATGCCCACTGCAGATCATGTTTAAAGAATTATTGTTTTTTGAAAAGTATGCTTAGTCTTCCCTTTTTGCTGCATCACACTCAGCACCTGTTTTTGGGCCTGTAATGTCTCCATAAATGGTACAAAGGAAGATACCGGGTGAGGGGGGGTCGTGGCCGGATAAAGTCAATCTAAGTGTTGTTTTGGCGAAAACACTTTTTTTTTTTAGATTTCTGGATGGAGTTATTAGGTGGTAGAGTTAGAACCTTTGCTAGGTTTTCGTTGTTGTCTGGGATTTGACTGTGGAATTCCCCAGCAAGATTACAGATAGTAAAACCAAAACAAATACATGGAGTTTATGTCTCTAAATGCTACTGTACTACTTTATCCTTGGCTTTTTATTTTTTCTGCTTCTGCTAATAAAATCTATTCCTGTCTTTGCATTTCAGCCCATGTGCATTTATCAATAGGTTATCCAGCAAGCCCTGTATGAGAAAAAAAAATACTAAAAAAGAAAGCTAGCTAAATAGCTAATCTAATTGCACTGGAAAGAACCACAGTGAAGTAACTGCTTAAAGTGTGACTAAACTCAATATCAAAAATGTAATGTATTGCAGCTTATCAGTCCTTAAATTCGGTTGATTAATTTGTTTTTTTCCAGGTTTTTTTTCTCTCTATTTTCACCTGGTGATCCTGCCAGTAATAAACTTCCTGCTCTAGGATGACAACACTCACTCACTGCACCGTATCTATAGAGGAGCAGCATTGTCACCCCAGGCTGCTTCCTTCCGATTTGGACTGCAGAACATGTTCTCTTCTCATCTTTTCTATAACATGGGCATCAGTTGAAATGTATTTCACAAAGAGAACTGGACAGGGCTGTTAACACTGCTTGGGGCTTTAGTGCTGCAGAAGCTCTGTGCTGTCACCTTACTACGGTATGAGCTTACTGGATTTCTGGCAGGATCAACAGGTATTTTTTTGCGCTTGGAACAGAAATACCAAAACACTTTCTGTTCTGTGTCATAGCCCTGTGCTACTTTCTTGATCCCTACTGACTGGCCATTGCTATTGGCAGAATGACCTAATGGAAGCCTGGGAAATAAATAAATTAATCTGATTATTAAATGAAATATAATGTAGGCCTGGGTTTACTATTGTGTCGTGATCTCTGCAAGACTTTTAGAGATGGCTAAAACAGGAGGCGTGGAATGTTTTATGACAGTGTTTCTCAACCTTTTTTCAGTCAAGGTGTCAAATTATGCACCCTCTCAGGTTACCTCATTCTAAAATGCAAAAAACTAAACTAATATTTTATATAACGTAACAGCATCCACACACATAAGACGCTCAACATTAGAGGTGATTTGTTCTTTCAAAACAAATACACCTTTGCACACTGGTACTGACTGGTATTCCAATGTCTTTCTTCTCCCTCGGTTTCTCTCCCTTGCCCAGCTAATATGACTCCAGTGCTTAAGGAGAGGGGCAGGGGCAAACAAGAGCACCATGTAATGGTGCACAATGAAAACATGGGGCTTTGTGTAACTAAAAGGCAGGCTTGATCTACCCACTGGCTTGTATACAGTTTTGGGGCAAATTTTTAGGCATTTTGCCAAGGTACCCTGAAGAAACCCCTTTATAGACGTTTCATTGGGCACTGGACCAAATCATTTGGTGGAGGGAGGATTATGGTGTGGATTTGTTTTTCAGAAGTTGGGCTTGGCCCCTTGGTTCCAGTGAAGGGAACAGGAGCAGGGTGTCGGACTCATACGTTTGATTGAGTTTTTTTTTTTCTTTAAAAGCCACATGATTAGAGCCTGAGGCTCTAATTGGATTGAAAAGGTTGGGCTCGGGGTGTAAAGCACTATGCCCTGAACCCACTCACTTGTGACAATAGTGAATTACTATTCATTATTGTCTTCCTGCTCTCCTCCCGGCCAATCAGGACAGGAGGCGGATCGGGTTGGCCAGGAGGAGAAGCTGAAGAAGTCATGGAATGGCTGAGTGTGGGGGACCTTTACCATGGAGAGGCTGAGTGAGGGAGTGAGCGCGGACCTGGGGGGAGGGTTTGTTTGCTGCCCCCCAAAAAAAAGTTTAGCACCAGCTGCCACTGGAAGGGAACTCTTAAGGCGTCAGCATACCAAGTCATTTTGGACAATTTCATGCTCCCAACTTTGTGGGAACAGTTTGGGGATGGCCCCTTCCTGTTCCAACATGACTGGTCTACACAGAGTCCTGATTTCAACCTGATAGAACACCTTTGGGATGAATTAGTGTGGACACTGCGAGCCAGACCTTCTTGTCCACATCGGTGCCTGACCTCACAAATGCGCTTCTGGAAGAATGGTCAAACATTCTCATAGACACTCCTAAACCATGTGGACATCCTTCCCAGAAGAGTTGAAGCTGTTATAACTGCAAAGGGTGAGCCAACTCAATATTGAACCCTACGGACTAAGATTTAGGATGCCATTAAAGTTCATGTGCGTGTAAAGGCAGGCGTCCCAATACTTTTGATAATATAGTGTATGTTGAAGGTTACCTTATGCCATACTTGGCAATCTATCCCAAATCAGTCATGCTGACAAAACTGTTAATATCTGTAAACACTGTCAACCAATCAGGTGTGTGCTTTCTACACTACAGCATATAAAAGCTCTGTGAAATGACAGCCATGTGTAGTTCAGCAAACTTCTTTTTGCTCACTGTTTAAGGCCAGTGGGTTTTGACTAAATTCCACAATAAAAACAGCAAAGGCATTACATGGGGGATATGTCAACCACCAAAATCATGAACACAAAGGGGCAAAATGGGGCAAAACATATTTTGTCATGGCATGCCAAAACTTTCCAGACTGAGTAGGTCCATCCACTCATCACTAATTTGAAAGCGTAATTATTCTATATATTTTTTTATTAGGTATATTAAAATAGTGTTTTCATAAAAATTAAAATAGCAGATAATAATAAACTGAAGCAATTTCGTAGTCTTACAAGCTGGCATAAACTGAATAAATCCTAATTTAAACTGACCTCCTGTATGGAGTAACAGGGCATGTCATCTGTCCTGCCAGCTATAATACAGACACAAAATCCTTGCAGACTTGTTGGACTCAGAGCAGTTACCAGAGAGTTGTACTGGTTGGAAATACAATCAGGAAGGAATTTTATAATCAGCTACAGAAAACGATGCGTTCTATAAAAATAGGATTTTATGTGCAGGACAGAGCATGAGTCACAGATCTCAGCCCAGAGGCTGCTGGGAAGTAAGATTAGAGTAAATGATTTGCCTGCCTTGGGGTGTTATGTACTCCCTGCATGAAATATTAAAAGTATGCATTTAAAAAAAAGTTGTTTTTTTAGTGTAACATTACATGCAACATTAATTTGAATGACTGCCTTTATGACATTTTCTGTGATATTTGCTGTTTTAAAAAACACTATAGTTTATTTGCAGGGCAAGTTGCCCTGTGCATTGAATTTTTCCCTGGAGCTTATTGAATGTGGTGACATTTCATTTTTCAAAGAATACCCAATCAAGTGCAAGGAAAATTAAAAACAAACAGCATTTTTGATTGCATGTGATTGGATGATGGAGGTCAGCATTCACTAAGCTCTGGGAAATCTCCATTACAAAGTGCAACTTCTCTTGCAAAGTGAATATTCTATTAGCCTTAAGTAAATCAACCCCACTGTCACCTGCCCTTTCAGGGTAAAATTTTTGCTAACAGCCCACCCCCCCAAGCAAAGCAAATTCCGTGATCCGCACTCACTCTTCACCTCCTCCCTGCAAAAGTCAATATTGAATAAGCTCTGGTGTCGGGTGATATTGGAACTTGCCTAGATAGATGGTGTCACTCCCATAAGCTGAATTGTTCGGGCCTGATGACTGGCAAGACACAGCATTCCTACTAAGCAGTTCTATTTTTAATCCTGGCATTTACTTGTTGCACCTGGCTTCCCTGGTGCCTAAATACCTGTAGGAACTATTATCAATTTTCCATTTGGTCATGAAAATGCAGACATATTTCACTCTAGGCAGGTTTGAATTGAATCATGGGCAGATTTGCCGCAAATCTGCCCACGATTTGACAGCGCTGATATGTGAATGGCAAGGAGCGGTACGCATATTAGAGATGCCATTCATTTGAATGACAGCTCAAAATGCGGTGAGGGTCTGCCATGGTTTTCAGGCAATAAAGCATGCTGCAATCGTGGCAACACGCATCGCGGGACGCATGTTGCCCCAAAGTAGCTACTGAACTATTTTTGGGCGACATGGGTCCTGCGATGCGTGTTGCCGCAATTGCAGCACGCTTTATCACCTGACAATCATGGCAGACCCGCACCGCATTTTGAGCTGTCGTTCAAATGAGTGGCATCTCAAATATGCGTACCGCACTTTGCCATTCATAGTTACATAGTTAGTCAGGTTGAAAAAAGACATAAGTCCATCCAGTTCAACCAAAAAAAAAACAAAAAACATTTATCTATCTATATATACATACATACACACACATACACACATACATACACATATACAACCAAATAATCCCATATACAATCCTTCACCCACAGTTGATCCAGAGGAATGCAAAAAACCCCAGCAAAGCATGGATCCAATTTGCTATAACTGGGGAAAAAATTCCTTCCTGATTCCCCGAGAGGCAATTGGATTCACCCTGGATCAACTTTACCTAAAAATGTTAGTGCCCAGTTATATTATTTACATTAAGGAAATAATCCAGGCCTTTTTTAAAGCAATCAACTGTGCTGGCCAAAACCACCTCTGGAGGGAGTCTATTCCACATTTTCACAGCTCTTACTGTGAAGAAACCTTTCCGTATTTGTAGATGAAATCTTTTTTCCTCTAGACGTAAAGAGTGCCCCCTTATCCTTTGTGATGACCTTAAAGTAAATAACTCCACACCAAGTTCACTATATGGACCACTTATATACTTGTACATGTTGATCATATCCCCCCTTAATCTCCTCTTCTCAAGTGAGAATAAATTCAGATCCTCTAATCTTTCCTCATAGCTGAGCTCCTCCATGCCTCTTGCATTCATATATCAGTGCTGTCAAATCGCGGGCAGATTTGCGGCAAATCTGCCCATGATTCAATACCCTGAGATGTGAATGCAGCCTGAATGGGCCCTTAGGCAGAATACAGGCGTTTTTCACCTTTTTACATTGCTGACCTTTTGACCTGTACAAAATCGAGGCAAAAAAATCGCAATAAAAATTGCTGCAAAAATCGCAGTAAAAATTGAGGTAAAATCATGCGACTTTTGATACACTCAGGTGTGAATGCAGCCTCAAGGAGGACTGACAGTTGGAGTTGGTCAGGGCTGGGCTCCTGCTACTTAACAAGCAGTTTTTTCTTCCAGTGCTCAGAAGCTGATCAGCTGTCGATTATTTACCAGCCACTCGTTGTTACCACAGTGACTCACCTGGTTATCATTAGTCCAGGATACAGCCAGCCTCTTTTTGCTACAGTAGCTTAGCTCATTTCCTCCTTGCCCTTGCATGGCCTATGATCTCTAAGTGCTTGCTTCCTGTGCTCCTGTGTATGACTTGGCCTGGCTGACTTCCCTTTGATTCCTGTTCCTGATTTTTGTTCCTGACTATGCTGACTTCTGGTTTCCTGACCATCAGCTTGTCTGATTACCCACTCTGGCATCTAAACCCTGGCTTCTGTTTTTTTAATACGTTCCTGAACTGTTATTTTTGTCATTTCATTAATGGTGTGATTTTAACTGCACTTTCTGTCTCTGTCTGGTTAATGACTCCTCACAGTGGCAGAGGGCGAGTTTCTTTGAGTATAATTGCTGGAAAAAAGGTGAGTATTGCAGAGCAAGCTGCATTTTTTTTAATAAAACATTTTTTTTGCAAGCTATTATTTTTTTAAGAAATAATAAAGTGCAGTTCTGCTTTATATATCTCTAGTAAATTTTATCACAGTTCAAATGTTTGCTGGATAGCAATAGCCATTCTTACTGATTGACTTGTTACTTGTAGCTGCTTTTTAAATGTGTGCTAAAAAAGCTACAAAGCTGCATAATTTATGGCACTTAGAATTTCCCAGTACAAAGAAAACACAAGTAGTATTTTTATGGTAAAAAGAAACAAATAACTGCTCATCTTAAAAGGTGCTCTAAGATGAGAGGGTAATTACAAAGTGGATCTACAATGAACTCTGAGGTTTTCATGTCTGCAAATGTATTAAAATAATTAATCTTCTGGAGCTTGGTTTATCCTGACGGCCTGATATGTAATAACTGCCCAACCTAGTAGCTGAAGGTTAAAGAGGTGTATTCTTAGAATGCCATCATATTTCTTCCAGTCAAGATTTAAATGGCACTTAAAAAAAAACAAATCTACAAACAGTCTGGGAGAAAAGCCAGGTCACCAGCACAGCTACATGACAGGGAGCCTAGTAATTCAGATATAAAACACTGTCAGATTCATTTCCTTGACATAACTTTTAATAGGTAATATTTCAAACCGGAAAAAATTACTTTATGTTATTCCATTCTTCTGAGAGCTACACACCACCATTACTGTTAAAAAATGACCTTTCCGATGGCAGATAAAAATGTAAAATGGATGTTGTTTTATAGGGCTGATAAAAAGTTATCTCTTCTGCCTGTTTGTTTTTATGGCGTGTTAATATGATTTTTTTTTTCAAATTACAATGTTTATAGAAAGGAAACAAATCACATGGAAAAGGAAAGCGATTACCTTGAAATTTTGTATAAGAATGTAAAAGTAACTCCATAAATAAGCCAGTAAACTGCAAATCCTGATTAGGAAACAGCAGCTATGTGAAAGTTTAGTTTTAATAGTCCTCATGTAGCCATATTTCACAAGCTGCCTTTTATCACATGATTTTGTCCTACGCAACCTTCTTCTGATTAAGCAATTAGTAGATTCAGAGACATAGACAGCTGAAGTTATATGCAAATCTCGGCCTTGACTGTACAGATCAAGCATAGTCCCACCTCCTAAGCTTCTTGGGTATTTCAACAGGACAATCAGTTTCACTGACCCATAGGAATGATGGAAGAGTACTGCTCCAGTCGCACTGCCATGCTGTATGGCAGAATTATAAATTCCTAAACAAGAAAAAAAAATCAATGGTGATATACAAAATGCCCACTGCAACCAAACCGATTTCAGTTTTTTGAAGTCAGATAGAGCCTAGAGAAACTTAATGTAAACAAATGACTAGGATCCAGCTGAATGGCGTGGAGCATATGTGGTACCAATTTACAAAAAAGGATTGAGATTTATACCAGGAAACTACAGACCAGTCAGCCTAACATCAACAGTATGTAAGGTATTTGGATGAATGGTAAGGGACTCTATATAGAAATTTGTGAAAGACTGTTCTTGACAGCCCAACCTGTTATTGTTCTACGAGGAAGTAAGTTAGAAATCGGATGGTATAGTTGTAGCATGAAAGGTTTTCGGGGGCGTGACCGGATGTCCGGGTGAACGGGTGTGTGGCGGCTTCTGGCCCTCTCCACGAGACCCAGACGATGGGATGCAGCAGAACGCCACCTAAGCACAGCGCAGCCGGACACTGAACCTGCAAGCCGAACGCCGGGACACACAAGGTTCTCCCGCTCCCTACGGACCCAGCCACGGGCGAAACATTACCCTTACGGAAAGCCGATGGTAAACAACTTACAGGACAGACGGGGAGAGGTGAAGAGCGGTACCGTCTTGGAGGTATGGTGGCTGGGGAAGAGGGGAGGTGAATTCTAGTCCCGTTTGGCCGAACAACACCCCCGACAGCCGAAAGGACCAAGAGTAGGTCAACAAATCGTATCTCCGTTCGGCCGGAATGTGTGAAGAGTATGGCGGGGGGGGTCGGTGGTATGGAGGTTCTGCCATGGCGAGAAGTGGAGAGGGGCAGACAGGACATTCAACAAATGGTAGCCGAAAGGCATTCCCATTACAAAGCGGGCACCGACCCAGGCATCCCTCGCCCTCTTGGAACACACAGGGCCGCAAGCCGAACGTCCAAGTCACAGGCCGACGCGACACGAATCCACCGCAAGACGACGTAGGGTAGCAGACCCAGAGCACCTCTCCCGGTCTTCGGCGGTGTGTGGGCAAGTGGGCCTGTAGGCCAGTGCGGGGGCTTTTGGAAAGTACGATGTTGATATGGTAGGCTAAAGATTGAATGAAGGAGCATCTTGTTATTGTCCAACCCGACAGTTCTTGTCAGAAAGTGTTTAAAGATATATCTCAGGGAATGGTAAGTAGGTTTATGGAATGTATGACAACTACAATCCGACTGACCAGACATCAAAGGACCATATTTAGAGTTAGGAAAAAACATTTAACCATGGTGTATACGAGGTGCGGTAAGTCGAC
>BLSH010162783.1:787104-813434 GCA_018402905.1 Glandirana rugosa
AAAAAAAAAAAAAAAAAGGTGAAGTCAGAAAGCGGTCAATTCTCATTAAAGTAAGACCAAAATAGTAGGGTCAAGACCGATGAAGTGTAGTAACACCGTTATTCATGTAAAAGGTAAATAAAAATAGGGAATGATATGAAGTAAGTGGATGGGTAAGGAGGGAGGTGGACAGAAAAAGGAAATAATTCACATATGGTTTTAAATTTTTTATGTAGTCCATATCTCTCGGTAGGAGGAGAAAGTGAGTAAGAAAGTAGACCAAGTAAGTGGGAAGAAGTTAGTCTCGCGTGGAGTGGACGGGACGTTAAGATTAAAAATTGAATAGAACGGTGAAGAATGAGGAATATATACAGAGAAAGAGAGGCAATAACAAACAACACAACGATAGATGGGGCCCCTGGATAAAAGAGATAGCAGGGAGCAAATAAATGGGAAGACAGGCTGTAACAGAATAAAATGAAAACCAAATAAAAATTAGAATTGCAGGGCAGGTGAGGTGCGCTCTGATTGAAGAAGGGTGAATGAACCAGATGAAAGAATGAGTGAAAGAGGAGGATGGCTCTCTATACCTGATGTATTTTTTAAATTTTGGTATACACTTAATAAAGGAAAAAGACAGGTGGAGGGAGGAATGGGTAGGTGAATGAAGTATAGTAAGGGATAAAAATAAATGGAAAATGTACTTATTGCCACAATGATGTGAAGTAGCCAGAACTGGGATGATAAAACCAGAATGAAATTACTCTTAACTGGCGAAAGACTGAAGTGGAAAAAAAAAAAAAAAAAAGAAAGAAAAAAAAAAGAAATCGGATGGTATAAGTCCACTGGATGTATTATATTTAAATTTTGTGATCGGAATTTGATATTGTACCTCCTAACCACTTATGTTCCAAGCCAATTTCTGACATGTGTTGTTTACAAGTTAAATCTGTATTTTTTGCTAGAAAATTACTTAGAATCCCCAAACATTATATATATATATATTTTTTTTAGCAGAGACCCTAGAGAATAAAATGGAGATTGTTGCAATACTTTATGTCACACCATATTTGCGCAGCAGTCTTACAAACTCAATTTTCTTTGAAAAAATACACGTTTTTGAATTAAAAAATAAGAAAACAGTAAAGTTAGCCCAATTTTTTGTATAATGTGAAAGACGAGGTTACGCCAAGTAAATTAATACCCAAGATGTCATACTTTAAAATTGCACATGCTCATGGAATGGCGACAAACTATGGAACTTAAAAATCTTCATATTCAACGCTTTAAAAACTTCTACCAGGTTACCAATTTGAAGTTACAAAGGAGGTCTTGTGCTAGAATTATTGCTCTCACTCTGACAATCGCAGAGATGCCTCACATGTGTGGTTTGAACACAGTTTACATATGTGGCCGCGACTTGTGTATGCGTTCGCTTCTGCGCGCGAGCGTGGAGGGACGGGGCGTTTTCAATTTTTTTTTCTTATTTATATTACTTTTTATTTTTACCCTGTCCCTTTAAAAAAAAAAAAAAAAGATAACTTTTATTCCTATTATAAGGAATGTAAACCCTTCTAAAAGAAATAATCAGGATGGGGCCTCTTTAATGCAAAATCTGAGATCAAAAAGACCTCAGATCTCACATTTACACTTAGCCCTGGTTCACACATGTTTTATGGAGGAACCAGCATGATTATAGAGCCGATCCCCGCATCGCAGTCTTCCCGCAGGCTGTTTATACTGCTTTCTGCAAACCGTTGCGGGTGTCATTACAAAGTTAATGACATCCCCCAGTTAGTGAATTAGATCGCATGGGTGAGAACACCCATGCGATGTGATTCTAGTGCAGGAAGAAAAAGGTACATGCACCTTTTTTTTTGCAAATCGAATGCGACTTTAGCCATACAACTGTATGGCTGAACACGTACTGCTCACCTGCAGTGTAACATGTAATTTTACTTTTATACAAAAAAAGGCTTTAAGGCTGGAGAGCGGAAGGGAGGTTTGATGTCGCTCCAGTCCTCCAAGGGCATAGAGTCGAGTGGGGGCCATATTGCCCTAATTCGACTTCCTGCACATCCGTCCAGTAAACACGATCATTTTTGGCTCCACCAACGTCTCCGGTAAAGCCTTGTACACACGAGTCGAGTACGACCGCAAGCCCAACTTTTGTCCAAATTGGCTGTCGGCGGTTTTGTCTAGCGTACTGATGGTAGTCAAGTAATTGTCCAACAAAGCCGAACGCAGTGGCGTGTTACGAGCGTATAAAGAGTAAGTTCAGGTGAATGTGATTTGTGAATTAGGAACGTAGGTTTACACGACTGAACACTTCCTGGATTCCGAGTATGCGTGTTTGCACTTCCAACTTTTGTTGGCCAACTTCTGTACACACGAGCCGAAAATTTATGCCAGATCACCTGCTGTGTAAAAAAAAATTGTATGCATGTGGATATGAAACTGGTTGAATGAACAGGTCCAGACAGTAGTAGTGATAAATGACTCATTCTCTGAATAGTCTAAGCTGTGAGTGGTGTACCTCAAGGTTCTGTCTTGGCCCAAAGCTGTTAAATATCTTAACAGTAATGGTGGTGTGTAGCTCTCAGAAGAAGGGAATAACATAAAGTAATTTTTTCCAGTTTGAAATATTACCTATTAAAAGCTATGTCAAGGAAATTAATCTGACAGTGTTATTAATGAAACAGAGGTTGGAATTGAGAGCTCAATTTTAGTGCAAAACATTAAAAGGGATGGAGGACCTCAACTATGAGGATCAATTACATAGATTAGAGTTATTTGTTTTGGATAAGAGGTGCTTAAGAAATGTGATTACAATGTAAAAATACTTTATATCAAAGGTGACTTCATTAAATGTAATAAACTTTTTGGTCTAAGGCTCCTGAAGAAGACATGTGGCCACAATTTGAGGTTAGAAGATAGCAGGTTTAACCTTAGATTGCATAAAGGATGCAATAAAAAATATAGATGGTTTCCTCAAGAAGCAAAATACACACAGCTATGGAAATGGTTAGAGAATAAAAACCACACACACATGCATACACTTAAGTTGAACTAAATGGACCGGTGTCTTTTTCCAACCTTATAAGCTATGTAACGATGTAGAAGCATGAAGAATGAGCCAATGGGTATGCTCCGAAACGCGTCCTGTTCCTTCTAACGTATCTTATGGGTCCTGCTTTCCACACTGGTCCCTACAGCAGCCATTGCTCTTCCTGCTTTTATCCTCCATGGTTCTCCACTGCTGGCTGGACTCAGATCCTTCCATCAGTGCTGCCGCCTGACGCAGAGATACCTTACATGGACACAGCCCGCTGGAAACCACTGTGATTCAGTGACCTTTATGACTCTGATGAGCCTTTACACCTACTGTTTCTAGTAAGTGTTTTTATCTCCTTGAGGCAATAAAGTACCTGTAACCACTGCACTTAGAAGCGCCTTCTGCTGTTCCTTTATGTAACCATGTAACTATGATTTCTGATCCAAAAGATATTGTTCTTAGTATATCCTTTGTTTAACTACTTTTTTAAATAGGCCATCTCTGTGTATCATCTGAGGCTGTTCACTTCACTGGGTATATAGTGGGTTTACATCCACTTTAATTTCATACATAAAAATACTTATATACTTAAAAAAACACCCAAGTAAATTCTGATGGGTATCCAATTAGGTAAGTCATGTTCCTCCTAGGTAAATTGGACACAGTTATATTTAATTAAATCCTTCTTTACAAATAGCATAAAAATATCTACATACTCACCACAGCCCTCAAATTTTGTACTTGCCTACTCGCATTTTACCAGTGCAAAAAGAGGGCTGGCGAGAAGATGAGCTGCCTGGGAGCGAGGGGGAGCGGGGGGGACGAGCACCGCCAGTGGGCAGAATGAATGGGAGCCTGTCTGTCACAGGCACAGGTCAGGAGGGCAGGATCTGTGTGTAACCGAGAGCTCAGAGGAGGGCAATGCTAATGTAAACTGTTATACAGTGGGCAACCCCCGCTCTGTGATCCTAGCCGACTCTCTTCTTCCTCCACACTCTATTGCACTGGGAGAACGGCTTTCATTTATCCCCAGGCACAGATGAGGTTGATTGATGGACACTAGTGAGGCTAAAATGGTAAGCACAGGTAAGGCTACAATGGTGGGCACAGGTGAGGCTACAATCATGGGCACAGGTGAGGCTGCAATCGTGGGCACAGGTGAGGCTACAATCTTGGGCACAGGTGAGGCTGCAATCGTGGGCACGGGTGAGGCTGCAATTGTGGGCATGGGTGGGGCTGCAATGGTGGGCACAGGTGAGGCTGCAATATTGGGCACAAGTGAGGCTGCAATGGTGGGCACAGGTGAGGTTGCACTAACGAGCACTGAAAGTTGTTAATATTTATTTGTGTAACTTAATTCTGCATAAAATTTTAAGTGTCATTTCATGAGAATTTATGAGGGCCAGATAGTAGGCAAGAGGAGATGTCGGGTAATTAAAAGAGAAGTGTGGGAATTTTATTTATGAATCATACTTATCCAGGTGGATGCTCCTCCAGACACCTGCTGCCCTAGTCCAGGGCCTCCAGACACCCCCTCTCCTAATCTGGGACCTTCAGGCACCCCCTCACCTAGTTCAGCATCTCCCATGTACCCCCCTATCCAGAGGCCTTTGAAACACCAACCACCATTTTCTAGGCAATGGCCTCCTCTGCACCCACCCCCCTAGACAAGGGCCTCCTCTGCACTTCTCTCCTAGTCCAAGGCCTCCTTTACAGCCCACCCCGAGTTAAGACACTCCTCTGCTCTCCGAGTCCAGGTCCTTTATCAATCCCACTTTTCAAGTCCAGGGCCTCCTCTACACCCCCCAGTCCAGGGCCTCCAATGTACTCCCTACCTAGTCCAGGGCCTCCTCTGCATCTCCCAGTCCAGGGCCTCCTCTGCATCCCCCAGTCAAGGGCCTCCTGTGTACTCCCCTTCTAGTCCAGGGCCTCCTCTGCACCCCACACTCCAGCACCTCCTCTGCACCCCCCCAGTCCAGGGACTACTCTGCACCCCCCAGCCCAGGACCTCCTCTTCATCCCCAAGTCCAGAGTCTCCTCTGCACCCCCAGGTCAGGGCCTCCTCTGCACCCCCCTCAGCCCAGGACCTCCTCTGCATCCCCCAAGTCCAGGATCTCCTCTGCACCCCCCCCCCAGGTCAGAGCCTCCTCCACACCCCCTATCCAGGTCCTCCTGTAAGCCCTCCAGTCCGAGGCCTCCTCTAAGCCCCCCTCAGCCCAGGGCCTTCTCTGCACCCCCCAGCCCAGGGCCTCCTCTGCACCTCCCCAGTCCAGGGCCTCCTCTGCACCCCTCCCAGACCAGGGCCTTCTTTGAAGCCTCCACTTCTCTGGGATGCCTCACAAAGAAAAGACATAGGGTGTTTGGGCACTGGGCAGGACTAGGAGGGAGACCTGCCTGTCCATTACACTTGATTGGGCAGCAGTGACACCTTTAGAGCAGCGGTTCCCAGTGTGGGTGGGGCTTCACCCCTGCCAGTGCCTAGATGCATTACCCAGGGCAGGCGCCCCCCCCCTAATTTCAGCCCTGAATCCAAGTGAGGTAAGCAAAGCTGCTTGGGTGTGTCAAGGTTTGAAAGTGAGGGAGTGAAAAAAGGGGAATATAGATTGACAGAGACACGAGAAAGGAATAAAAATAAATACAACAAGAAAAAAAAGATGTGAATGAAAATGCACTTCCCCCCAGTGGCTCCATGATGATCAGTGAAGCAACAACGCCCTGTGTTAGAGCACATGTTCCACCATGGTAGGCATTTTCATTCATTCATTTCATTTTCATTCACATCTTTTTTTCTTTTGCTGTTACATAATGTTTTATACCGGGTATTTTTATTCACCACCCCCTCCCTTCAGAGTTTATTATTCAGGGGTGTCTGATTTAGTTTGCTTTTTTGCTTATTTCCTTTTCACTTAACTTCAATTCCATTATAACCCTTGGATTTTGTTTTGTTTTTTCTACTCTGTTTTACACACTTATTATTCATTCATTTTTCATTCTTTGCCTTGTCTCTGAGTACAAGACATATTACATTCACCTCCGTCACCTTCAGTGATATTGATATACACTTGCACTTTTGGTTCAGCATTATACTCATTATACTTATTGCTTTCAGTCGGACACTATAGTTATACATTGTGGTAGCGAGGCCATTATGTTGGTTTGAGCCTGCATTCTCCCTGATTGGCCTGTATGACCATGTGTATCCCTTATAACAGTTTTGTAAGCATGGGCACAATATGGCAGTCCTTTAACGTTTTGACCCTATACAATTCATGTACCTTCTCCATTATACTTATACAGATTTTGCCTGGTAGATATCAAGTTTGCATCAACCCCTGAAGAGGGTGAACTGGTGTTCACGAAACATGTTGGATCACTAGGATGCATTCTTGTTCTTATTTTGGACTTTTGTTATGGAAAAAATTGTATTTTACTCTAATACTATATGTACAACATTACGAATCTGTTCATATACCTGACATCTGTTTGTGGCCACTGTAGATCTTGTTACAACAAATAAATCAGTTTTTTATGTCATCAACACCAGTGTCACACTTCATTTAAAGTCCCAAGGGCAAACATTTCTGTATTTGTATAAAAATATGGATGGAGGTGTGCCATGGGCTATACCAGGTCACACTTTATTATCCATATTTTTATGGACCTTGCTTTGTGCACTGGTAAAAATCATATGGTGTAGGGGGGGGGGGGGTTATGGTGTGTGGTTGTTTTTCAGGGGTTGGGCTTGGCCCCTTAGTTCCAATGATGGGAACTCTTAAGGGGTCAGCATACCAAGACATTTTGGACAATTGTATGCTCCCAACTTTGTGGGAACAGTTTGGGGATGGCCCTTCCTGTTCCAGTATGACTGCGCACCAGTGCACTAAGCAAGGTCCATTAAGACATGGATGAGTGAGGTGTCAGCCAGCAAATTAGCTATGGAGAACTTCCTTCTCCAGTAGATGGTGCTGAACCGAGTCTTTGCCCTGGGTGAAAGAATGTTTAACTTCACCACTGACCACCAATATGTATTTTATGCAGATTCCCTGTAAGCCATTTGTTGTGCTGCTAGTAGTAACAAAGATAATAAAGATACTAATAATACATAAAGATCACTCTGCTTAAATAATTTGATTACAGAAGTTTGAAGATGATGTAGCATAAAGCAGCAATTCAGCACCAGTCCAATCATGAAGCCCCATACACACATTGCCAACCCTTGAATATCAACAAGACTAACCAAAAGAACTGTAGCTTATTTATAGTACTTAAACAAATAGCTATGAATCAAACAACAATAAACACTGCCATTGGTTGAAGCAGTGGCAATTCACAACTTATGAGCTAGTGCAGAGAAGTTAATATAGATGATCTACAATACAATAATTTTTATAAATCATATTTCACATTCCAGAATCTGAACATCACTGTTACCTAATGAATAAGCAATTGTGTAATAGGATCAGTGTTTAGCTGAGCTATTATATTACTAGAGAGAGTACATAAATTAGTATTCATTTAAATGATGTTGTTAAGAACTAGGAGCGCAGAGAGAGCACACAGAGGCCGATCACACAAAAACCCGACACACAGGCGTTTATTGGAGAACTGCAGGGTGTGAACAACAGGAGAACTAGCTTACACTACACACAGAAGACACAGCAAGGGAAAGGGATCTTCAGCACGCAATCTGGGACAAAAGAAAAAGGGGGAAATAGTCCATAGGGCTAGCAATCCAGATGAAGCTTGGCCTGACAGGGGTGAGCTTGGCGGGAGTTAAAAGTCCTTGGCACAGGCAGGGGTTGGTACGGCAAGAGTTGAAGTCCTTGGCACACAGAGCAGGGTTGGCACAACAGGGTGGTAAGTAATCATCACAGGCAGGGAACAGGGGGTAAAGTCCTTGGCACATCCAGGATACAGGCTAGTACACAGGGCAGCAATGAGGTACAACAGGAGCACACTCCAGACTCATAGGTCAACGATCCCGGCACAGTGAGTAGCAGGCCACAAGCTGGTACAGCAGAGTCCAGAATCAAAATCCAGGCACAGTTATGGATAGGCAGCAATAGGCACAGCAAAGGTACAAAGACTCACCAGTCAACAACAGCCTCAGTGTGGAAGTCCAAGCCGAGCGGCAGGGGAAAAGAGGTCCAGAGGGCAGATGGCCTTCACAAACCCAAGGTAGGTCCAGGGAGGGCTGTGTGTCCTGGCCTCAGCTTCACTCAAGCAGCAGTTGAAGGACGAATGGAGAAAAGCCCCACGGAACTAGTGCAAAGAACAAAATCAGTCTCAGCAGTTCACCCATCATTTCTAGTCTCCTAAGGAGACTTGCAGCCATCATCTACTCTGTCCAACATGAAAGTAAAAATTGCCCAGTCTTCCCCCTTCATTGTTATCTGTGGTATTGTGAATTCAGTCACACACCTTCTGGTGCCAAGGCATCTGCCTTTATCCCCAGCAGGATACAACCATTTATTCCCTCCTTACTGAGGGAGCCACACGTCCGACCCCCTGTGGGGACACAGCAACTCACAAACCAAATTATGCAGATATGTTGACTGTGTTACACATTGCACCTGAATTAAGAGATTTGCCAGTTTTATAAAACGAAACAAATATTGAAAAGATTGAATATTTCTGACCTTCGTCACAGACGTGTATAAAATTAACCCTTGCATCCGCTACAATAGAAATGTTTTAAGGGAAATCAACAGGAAATTCTAGGTGTCAATTTTGGAAATTCACTAGTTTACATATTACTCATCCTCCCAGCTTCAGAAACTGGGAGAAAATTGTTATAATGTTACATGTAGAGATCTCAACAGCTTTGTCATATAAAATAATGTAATAGGATTTTTCTAGATTGGAGTTCTTCTTTAACAATAAAAAAGTGAAATTCTTTTAAATAAAAGTTCAGCCATCCAACTTTTAAGAGATCATCCCCGTTGTCTGGTCACACAAGCATTCACTGACGGACTTACTTTTTATTCTGCTTGAGATGGTGAACTCAGGTAACTGCTATCTTTGGCCACAGGGGTTTTATGTAAGAGGTTGTTAAAGTGTTTGCACAGGCTTTTAATATTAGCAGTAAAACGTGTCATGTCCTCCCGGAGTATTAAACATCAAAGGGAAGGCTATGGCTGCAGTAGGCACTGTATAAAATCAATGACCAGCAAGTGACATCCTTTTTCCTATGACAGAAGCATAATGGACATTCTGACAAGTATATCACAAACTCATTACATTCAGAAGGGTTACAGATAATATTTCTAATGTATATTCTGTGTGCTTTGTGCATTTTTTTTTGCTTTTTTCTGCTACATTTACTGGGCAGTTTATTACAAGGAATTCAAGCTTATGCCCTGATGCATTTAAATATAACACATATAAAATGTCACATTGACCACTATGTAAGATATACACTATCTTGGTAATTGTTGCCAATTGAATGGAGCTGTAGAACTTTATCATATGAATTTCACAATGGGGGCCCAGAAAAAGGTTGCCATTATGATACGAAAGTCAAAACAGAAAAGTATGGATGAAATTTTGGCTGCTTATATCATTGAAGAACAATTAACCTATCAGCATTTTTCTTCTAATGGTAACAAGGTCTGTGTAGATGAAAAAGCACGTGCTACGTGTTTCAAACTTTTTCATAATATTTGTGATGAAATTAGTTAATTTATGATTATTTTCGATACCACAAAAGTTACAAATAGGGTAATAGATTTTTGGCATAAAAGTTACACAAGATTTTTGCCCCACATAGAGGTCAAGCACAAACAAGCCCCCAATTGCATAGCTCCATTCCTACAACTTTCACTTTTGCTCCAAAGCTATTGCTTATAGGTCCCCACATTGATCCTACCCAACTCCTGCTTGTCATTAGTTTTATAACAGCCTTGTGGGCCTGATTTACTAAAGCATGAAGTGAGGTGAAGTGCAGTAAAACTTGTACAGGCTAGCTTGAGAAACAAGCTCTTAATTTCATAGTTCTCTCCCTACAACATCCAATTTTCCTACATAACTGTTACAAGTCCTCATACAGGCCTTACCTAGCTCTTGCTTGCCTGTGTGTAGGAAGTTGTGTTATAATAATCATGTAGGTCTGATTAACATATCCATAAAGTGCAGTTAAAGGACATCTGCCAAGAGAGAAAAATGAAAGTGGCCATTGCCTTCCTCAACATCTGAACTTCTGAAAACACTGGGTGCATGATTGTCATATTCCCCTTCTGGCTTCAGAGAAATTGCCCAAGACAGCAGTGTTGCCAAACGTCAGTAAATTTTGTCAGTTTGTAAAAAAAATGGGTACTTTTCTCCTGTTTGTAAATAACTGTAAACAGAAAAGCACCCGTAAATTTGCTGGCTTCTCCCTGGCTCTGTACTGCACATGTGCAGTTCCAGAGCCAGCAGATTAGTAGACAGCTGACCTTGGCCTGGCTCAGGCAGTGGGGCGGGTCTGGGAGGGTGCGTGGTGATGTCGAGGCGCTTTCCGTCTGTTTCCAATAGTTTGAAGACGACAGAAAGGAGGGGGAGTAGGATCAACAGCCTGTCTGAGCCCTCTTGCTGCCTGGAGATAGTGCCCTGCAGCCCATCTGAGCCTGAGCCCACCCACAGTGCTGCCATTGATTGTAAGCAGGGTTTGTGGGCAAATTTGAATTAGGCGGAAACCTGTGAACTCTGATGTAAAGGGGAACGCTGAGGAATCTGATGTAAAAGGGGACTCTGATGTAAGGGGGGTTCAGAATGCTGGTTAACACTTTTGTAAGGAGGGAATGCTGGGGACTTTGATTTGGGGGAAAATCTGTGTGCTCTTATGTAAAGGAGAACTCTGGTGTAAAGGGGAACTCTGATGTAAGGGGGGTGTCACGTACCTTGGTTGGAGGCTGAGTTGATGAGAGGGCTTCCTTGAGGCTCTGGTCCGAGCACCCCTAAATGTGGTGACAGAGGTACAAGGCTCAAAGAAGCACGGGTCCTAGTAGCTTGATATCAGGTGACTGCCATGGCCAGGGACGTAGCCAAGGTGAGCCGGGGTCATACGCCATGAGACAGCAGCGTGTTCAGGAGGCAGGCTGGGGTCGGTACAAGGAAAGCAGACAGAGCAAGGTCCAGTAGCAAGCCAAGGTCAGCACCAGGAGATCAGGCAGTGAATAGCCAGAACCACAGAGCAAGGTCAGGAACACTCTGGGTCAGCAGCAGAAGATCAGTCAGCACAAGTAGGAACACAGGAACACAGATCAGGGGAAGCTGAAGAACATCCAGCTGTTAGCATCCAGCAGGGTCTCCTTTAAATAGGCCATTTACATGTCAGTACACATTGGACATAAGCCTGAGCTTGCCTGTGTGGTGGTACATGTGCATGAGCATTAGCTGCAAGGGAATGAGCAGTAGCTGCAAGAGAATGAGCATTAGCTGCATAAGAATCAGTGTTAGCTGTATGAGGATTAGCATTAGCTGAACTAGCTTCCTAACAGGGGGACACTGATGTTCAGCTGGGGACTTAAATTTAGGGGGAACTCTGTGGACTCAGATATAAAGGAGCTCTGGAAACTCTGATGTAAGGGGGAATCCTGCGGACTCTGGCGTAAGGAGGGAATGTTGGCGACTCTAGTTTAAGGGGGAACTCTGCGGGCTCTGATGTAAGAAGGGGGCTTTGGTGTAAAAAGGGAACACTAAGTGAGGGCCTTTGGGGACACTGATGTAAGTAGGGAAGCTGGGCACCCTGATGTATAAGTTAATTGTGGGGACTTTGATGTAAGGGATGGGTGTGATGTAAGAAGGGATTGTGATGTAAGTGGGAATCTGCAGACTATGGTGTAAGGAGGAACTCTGGGAGCTCTAATGTATAGAGGAATGCTAAGGACTCTGGTGTAACAAGGGACTCTGCAGACTCTAATGTAAGGAGGGACTCTGGAAACCCTGATGTAATGGGGGATTCTAGAACTTTGATGTAAGGGAGGTCTCTGATGTGAACAGTAAGTTCTTCCTGACTTCTGCACTCTAAACATTATGTTGTACATTACATAGTCCTGGCAAAGGTGCACATTGTCACAACAATTGCTGCTTTTAATGAAGTTTCTTTTTAAAGCAGACTCAGACAGACAACATGATATACTTATTGTGTGCATAAAAGCATAGGTAATGGAAACGCTTAATTTTGGGGAAAAAAATGATCCTTTGTACTGAGGTTTATTTGTGTCTGTGAGGCTGTCAGTGTGGTACAGTAATTAGGGGTATTTTGTGGGTAGAAGGACTGTGTTATATGTGTGCAGTGCAGGGGCATATCATGAAATCAGTGGGCCCGTGTGCGAGATAAAAAATGGGCCCTAGGCATCGTAATAAAAAAATGTGCGCCACTGTGAAATGTGGGCGTGGTATAAATTGTGCAAAATAGTGGGTGCGACTTAAAGGGTTGTGGTTTAAAAGAGTCTGAGATGACTTTACATCACAGTTCTGCTTTACATCACAGTCCACAAAGTTCTCCCTTAGAACAGAGTCCACAGAGTTCCCCTTTACATCAGGGTCCGCAAAGTTCCCCCATGCACTATAAGGAAAATCCTGCAGATTCTGATGTAAGGTGGAATGTCGGAAGCAGACCACCT
Source organism: Glandirana rugosa (assembly GCA_018402905.1). Taxonomy (NCBI): domain Eukaryota; kingdom Metazoa; phylum Chordata; class Amphibia; order Anura; family Ranidae; genus Glandirana; species Glandirana rugosa. The sequence goes on from BLSH010162783.1 coordinate 799,744, forward strand.
TCCACAGAGTAAATACACTAAGATAAGTTAGAGTTACTGATATAAGGAGGAATCTTTATATTAGTGTCTCCCCTTACCTTAGTGTATTCACACCCCCTGATATCAGTGACCCCCCGCAGACTTAGTGTGGCCACTCGAGGCTGAAGCTGCTTTTCACTGACCTCCTTCATTGCTAGCTCGCATGCAGAGCAGTCAGGCACAATCCTTTGGGCAGCTCCTCTCATACCACCTCTGTCCTCTTCTCCACGTTCTCCTCCAGAGTCCATGTGCAGACCTCCAGTGAGTGACACAGTCCCAGCCAGGGCGGGTGTTAAGCCTTACCCCCCATTCCATCACTCACTTCTGCACCCCCCCGCCCATTCCACCACTCACCTCTGTTTCTACCTCTCCCCTATTCCAATGCTCACCAGTCTTGAGGTATCTTCCTGTCAGTGGGGGGTCTCTCTCCACCTCCATGGAATTTCACTGCCCTCCCTTCTCTTTGTCTGCTCCCCATCCATCAAAGAGTACAGAAGGAGACAAAATGATTAAACTACCCCAAAATACCTCCCAACACCCAACCAGTCCTCATACAGTACAGCATATTTTAATATCACCATCCTCTGTATTCTACCATCATCTCCATCCTCTACATCCTTTACCATAATCTCCATTCTCTGCCATCATTTCCATCCTCTGCCATCATCTCCATCCTCTGCCATCATCTCCATCCTCTGCCATCTTCTACCATTATCTGACATCATCTCCATCCTCTGACATCATCTCCATTCTCTGACATCATCTCCATCCTCTGACATCATCTCCATCCTCTGACATCATCTCCATCCTCTACCATTATCTATATCATCTACCATCATCTCCATCCTCTACCATCATCTCCATCCTCTACCATCATTTCCATCCTCTACCATCATCTCCATCCTTTCCATACTACACCATAATCTCCATCCTCTACCATCATCTCCATCCTCTACCATCATCTCCATCCTCTACCATCATCTCCATCCTTTCCATACTACACCATCATCTCCATCCTCTACCATCATCTCCATCCGCTACCATTATCACCATCCTCTACCATCATTTCCATCCTCTACCATCCTCTGACATCATCTCCATCCTCTGACATTATCTCCATCCTCTGACATTATCTCCATCCTGACATCATCTCCATCCTGACATCATCTCCATCCTCTGACATCATCTCCATCCTCTACCATCATCTCTATCCTCTACCATCATTTCCATTCTCTACCATCATCTTCATCCTCTACTATCATCTCCATCCTCTACCATCATCTCCATCCTTTCCCGTCATCTTCATCCTCTGCCATCATCTCCATCCTCTGTCATCATGTCCATCCTTTTCATCCTCTACCATCATTTCAATCTTCTACCATCATCTTCATCCTCACCATCATGTCAATTCTCTGACATCATCTCCTCTCATCAGAGATTCCTGGCAGCAGTGACACTGACAGCTGGGAGCACTGAGCAGACACACTGACTGCTCCCCATGTTGGATTCAATTAGTCCGCGCTGACTGAGGGCTGGATAGGAGTCGGTACTCAATGGGCGGGGCTTAGCAGATGAGACTCAGCGGGCGGGGCTTAGCGGGGGGACTCGTGGGTGGGGCTTAGTGGGTGGAATCAGGTGGGCTCAGTATCAGTGTTTTTTTTTTATGCAGCACCTTTAGCATAGTAGTCCAAGAATCTTAAAAGAAGCAGGCAGAGGAGGCAGGGCATAGGTGGCAGCCAGGTCCAGAGGAGAAAGTTCCTTTCTCCGCTAATTCATTGCTGGGGGCGGATCAACCACACGGCTTGCTAGCTTAACCACTTCAGCCCCGGAAGGATTTCCAGCCTTAGGACCGGAGCCCTTTTTGCGATTCGGCGCTGCGTCGCTTTAACTGACAATTGCGCGGTCGTGCGACCTTGTACCCAAACGAAATTTGCGTCCTTTTTTTCCCACAAATAGAGCTTTCTTTTGGTGGTATTTGATCACCTCTGTGTCATTTCTGATTGCCGCTATAAACAAAAGAAGAGCGACAATTTTGCAAAAAAAACCCAAATTTCTTACTTTTTGCTAAAATACAAATCCAAAAAAAAAATATAAAAAAACATTTTTTTTCACTGTTTTTGGCCAATTTATGTTCTTCCTCATATTTGCGATAAAAAAAATCGCAATCGGCGTTTATTGATTGGTTTGCGCAAAAGTGGTCGCGTTTACGGATGATGAGAACTCATTTTTGGAGTTTTTATTTTTTATTTATTTTTTACTAGTAATGGCGGCAATCTGCGATTTTTAGCGGTACTGCGATATTAGGGCGGACATGTCGGAACGTTTTGACACTTTTTTGGGACCATTGGCATTTATACAGCGATCAGTGCTATAAAAATGCACTGATTACTGTGTAAATGCCATTGGCAGTGAAGGGGTTAACCTGCAGGGGTGCTCTAAGGGTTAACTATGTTCCCTGGGCGTGTTCTAACTGTATGGGGGACTGCCCTAACAGGAGAAGGGAAGTGGTCACAGCCTTCATGTACAGGAAGGCTGTGATCACAGCCCTTCCCCCTCACACAGAGCGGAGGTCCGTTTTTACATACACGGACCTCCATTCATTCACTCCGGGGGGGGGGCACCCGCTCCCTGGCCCCCCCCGAACACAGTGAGCGCGCGCCGCCGTCGTATGACGGCGATCCGCATTACAGAGCCACTCTGTCGCCGTCATTTGCCGATCAGCCGTCGGCAAGGGGTTAACACAGGGTCACACAGTGTGCCACACAGCTGCTCAGCCTCAGCAAGAGCTTGTTCCTGACATCCACACTCCAGCAGCTTCCAGTCCTACAAGCAGCTCCTCTCTCCTGCTCTCCACAGACCGCCCTTAGAATTTATAAAGTGCGGCACAGCACAGCAATCCTGTCAGACATATCACTCCGCCAGTCACTAGTTTCAGTGGCTGTTGGAGGCAGCGGATCTATAGACCAGGCATTGGCAAATGCGGCTGCTGCCTCCGCTCGTACTTGTCAAATAAATAAAAAGTCCCAATGCTACCAGCCTGTCACCGCCAGATTGGAGCCAGAAATGTGCATTTTAGCTTTGGATGCTTTCTTACTCCATGTGGGCAGAGTGTGATAGGGCACAGTAGGGCCTCCCCTGCCCTTGGGGCCCGTGTGCACCGCACACGCTGCACCCATGGATAATACGCCACTGGTGCAGTGTATTAAGCAACTAGGCAAACTCTGGCTATACATAGCATTTGCCACGGTGTGCTATGCATGCTGCAGAACTTGTTTTTCTGTTTTATCCCACGGTGCTCCAGGCATTTCCTAATCCTAGTCTTGCTCACACTCTGTTTTGAGTTTTTAACTGTAAAGCCGGGCAGATTACTTGTTATGAGTATTGATAACATTTACATATTGTTTATACTGTTTAAATATCAATTCTCTTATTTATAATAAGAATTTCTGTCATACTTAACAAGATGTCAGTAAAAAAAGTCATAGAGGTTTGACAGGTATGCAGAAAACATTTAGCTAGTTTACATAGTTACATAGTTTGTGAGGTTGAAAAAAGACATAAGTCCATTGAGTCCAACCTGTGTGTATGCTTTTGTGTCAATATTATATTGTATATCTCTGTATGTTGTGGTCGTTTAGGTGCCTATCCAATAGTTTTTTGAATTTATCTATGCTCCCTGCTGAAACCACTGCTTGTGGTAGAGAATTCCACATCCTCACTGCTCTTTCCATAAATAACCCTCTACACAGTCTAAAGACAAACTGCCTCTCTTCTAATTTTAGTGAATGGCGTGTCTTTTTATATTCCCTTGCACAGAAAAGTTGTATCCCTATCGTGGGGTCACCATTGCTGTATTTGTACATTGAAATCATATCCCCTCTCAAGCGTCTCTTTTCCAGAGAGAATACATTCAGTTCACGTAATCTTTCCTCATAACTAAGGTCCTCCCGTCCCTTAATCAGCTTTGTTGCCTTCTCTGGACCCTCTCCAGTTCCAGTACATTCCTCCTGAGGACTGGTGACCAGAACTGGACAGCATACTCCAAGTGCGGCCGGACCAGAGTTTTGTATAGTGGGATAATTATCGATTTATCTCTCGAATTGATCCCCTTTTTAATGCATGCCAATATCCTGTTGGCTTTGCTTGCAGCAGCTTGGCATTGCATGCCATTGTTGAGCCTGTCGTCTACTAAGACCCCTAGGTCCCTTTCCATCCTAGATTCCCCCAGAGGCTCCCCCCCCAGTGAGAAGTTTGCATTCATATATTTGGCCCCCAAGTGCATTTTTTTTCATTTTTATACATCAAAGCGGAGTTCCACCGAAAAAGTGGAACTTCTGCTCGTCGGATTCCTCCCCCCGGTGTCACATTTGGTACCTTTCGGGGGGGGGGGGGGGGGGGATAGTGTCCTTTTCCCCACATTTGGGGGCCCGGTGTGAAGATGAAAGGCTACACTTCCGGGTTCCCTTACCCCCAATGGCGACGGCAGCTCTCGACCAGCCGATCCGAAGATTGGTGGTGATGCCGACATCGCTGGACTCCATGACAGGTAAGTGTCCTAATGTTAAAAGTCAGCAGCTACTGTATGTGTAGCTGCTGACTTTTAATTTTTAAAAGGACGGAAGCGGGCGGTGGACCTCCACTTTAAACCTCATTTGCCATGTAGTTGCCCAACCCATTAATTTGTTCAAATCTTCTTGCAAGATTTCCACATCCTGCGGAGAAATTATTGCCCTGCATAACTTAGTATCGTCAGTACTGAGATTGAGTTATTTATCCCTAGGATTGGTCCTAGGACAGAACCCTGGGGTACCCCACTCTCCACACCGAACCATTCCGAATACTCCCCATTTATCACCACCCTCTGGACTCACCCCTGTAGCCAGTTCTCGATCCATGTACTCACCCTTTGGTCCATGCTGACAGACCTTAGTTTGTACAGTAAACCTTTATGAGGAACTGTATCAAATGTCTTTGCAAAATTCATATATACCACGTTTACGGGCCTTCCCTTGTTTAGATGGCAGCTCACCTCCTCAGAATGTTAATAGATTGGTTTGGCAAGAATGATTTTTTATGAATCCATGCTGATTACTGCTAATGAAACCGTTTTTGCTACTAAAATCCTGTATGTAATCCTTTATCTTCCCCTCCAAAAGCTTGCATACTATTGACGCTAGGCTAACTAATCTGTAGTTTCCAGGGATATATCTTGGTCCCTTTTTAAATATTGGTGCTACTTTGGCTTTCCTCTAATCAGGTGGTACCATACCAGTCAGTAGACTGCTTGTAAAAATTAGAAACAATGGTCTGGCAATTACTTGACTGATTCCCTTAAGGACCCTTGGGTGCAAGCCATCTCTAATGCATGTATATCATTAAACATCCAATCATGGGCAAAAGAAGCTTTATTTTTAAACTCTCATGCCTGTGTTTGGATGCTTGTGCGCACTTGTTCTTATGACAGTGCACTTTATCATTCATCATTTGTAAAGCTGAAGTTTAGCTAAATAAAAATCCCCACAGTTTTTGTTAGAGGAAATCCTGCTAAAATGGGACTTATTAGCCGCTAATGCGCGTTTGCGCGTGTTCACGCGTGCCGGAAAAGGCGCCAAACGGCTCTATTTCAACCCTGCACACCCTGCAGCAAGTGCTGTCTGATCTACAGCGTGTAGTGTGTATTCCTGAGCAACCTGTATCTGATTCTCTGTTCCTGTGACCCGGCTTGCCTGACTTGGCTGATTTCTGCCTTCCGCTCCGGCCACGTTCCAACATCTGGTCAACGACATTTTCCGGGACTTCCTAGACATATTCGTAGTGGTCTACCTGGACGACATTTTAATATTTTCCTCATCCCTGGAAGAGCACCGCAGGCACGTCAAGAGTGTACTGAGTCGCCTGCGACAGCATGGACTTTACGCTAAGGCTGAGAAGTGCGCTTTTGAATGCTCTAACATCTCTTTCCTGGGCTTCATCCTCTCCACCTCCGGTATAACCATAGACCCCCAGAAGGTCTCTGCTATTGTGGAGTGGCCATCACCTACTGATAGGAAAGGGGTGCAAAGCTTTGTTGGCTTTGCCAACGTTTATAGGTAGTTCATTAAGGGGTTCTCTGCCGTTATCGCCCCCATCACTCAACTCACCAAGCAGAGTACACGCTTCCTATGGACCACAGAAGCCCAAGCGGCTTTTCAACAGCTGAAGAAGCTTTTCACCTCGGCACCAGTCCTCAAGCATCCAGACCCCACTCTGCCGTACACTCTGGAAGTGGATGCATCCAAAACGGCAGTGGGAGCTGTACTCTCTCAGAGACAAGGGCCACTCTTCACCCCATCGCCTTCTTTTCCCAGAAATTAACTCCCCCAGAAAGAAATTATGATGTGGAAGACAGAGAATTACCTGCCATAAAATCCGCCCTGCAGGAATGGCGGTATCTGCTGGAGGGACACATCCAGTTCTGGTGTTCACTGATCACAAGAACCTGGAATATCTGCAGACAGCTAAGAGACTGAAGCCCCGCCAGGTCCGCTGGGCCCTCTTCTTTTCCCGGTTTCAACTCCATATAACATACAGGCCTGGGTCAAAAAATGTGAAACCGGATGCCTTATCCAGGATGTTCCATAAGACAGGGGAGTCGACTCTACCAGATACCACCCTCCAAATCCTGGAGTTTCTTATTGACGCAAGAGGACCTCCTCTCGCAAATCAGGCGGTCTGTTGCCTGGTCCGTCAGCCCTCAGGACCCCAGGCTGACCCAACACGACGGACTATGGTGGCTGGGTGCAAGAATTTTTGTCCCGGAAGGACAACGTCTGGCAGTCCTGGAATTGTGCCACGACCATAAGCTGGCAGGCCATTCCGGGGGGGGGGGCGCAAAACTACGGAGCTCCTGGCACGCTACTTCTGGTGGCCTCGGGTGGACAAGGACTGCCGGTAATACGTTAAGGCCTGTCCCACCTGTGCCCGCAACAAGGTCGACTGGACCAAGGCCTGGGGGCTGTTAAAACCCTTGCCAGTTCCTGAGCGCCCCTGGTCGCATGTGTCCATGGACTTTATTGTGGAGTTACCTCCATCAGCTGGATTCTCCACCATCCTTGTAATAGTGGATCGTCTGACCAAGATGGCCCACTTCATTCCCATGAGGGGCACTCCTACGGCCATCCAAACAGCAGAAACATTTATCAGGGAGGTCATCCGCCTCCACGGAATCCCAGCTAATGTCGTGTCAGATCGGGGAGTGCAATTCACCTCTCGGGTCTGGAAAGCCCTCTGCTCGTTACTGGGGATTGAACTGGCAAGCTCCTCCACTTATCACCCTCAGACCAATGGCCAGACGGAGAGAATGAATCAGACATTGGAGCAATATCTCAGGTGCTATTCCTTGTTCTCTCAGGATGACTGGGCCTCCCCGCTGCCGGTAGCCGGGTTCGCCTACAACAACGCTGTCCACTCAGCCACAAACCAGTCACCGTTTTGGGCGAATCTCGGCTACCACCCCTCCTTTCTGCCTGACCTGGTACCCGAAAGTGCAGTACCCGCTGCTCAAGGCATGGCCACTTTCTTGGTGGAAAACACCAAACTCTTGCAAGAGACATTATCCCGGTCACAGGAATACAATAAGCAAACGTACGAAAGAGGAAGACGAGGGGAACTGGATCTGCAACCGGGCGACCAATTCTGGCTGGCCACCAAGAACTTGAAGCTCGCCTGCCCCTCTAAGAAACTGGGACCTAAATTCATTGGCCCCTTCCCGGTCAAGAGAAAAATCAACAGGGTGGCGTATGAGCTGAGCCTTCCTTCCTCTCTTCGGGTTCACCCAGTATTTCATGTAGCCCTGTTAAAACCAGTAACCCAGGACCAATTCCCCGGGAAGGAGAACGACCCCTCCGGAGCCAGTCATTATAGATGGTGAAGAGGAGTTCGAGATCGAGGCAATCCTCGCTTGCAGAGTGAGACGGGGTGTGACACAGTTCTTAATTAAGTGGAAGGGGTATGGACCAGAAGAGAACTCTTGGGTACCAGAAGAACATGCCAAGGAACGCGTTAGCTCATTTTGGTGGAATCACCTGGAACTGAAGGCCCGGTTGGGCACCTGGAGGCTGCCCCTTGGGGGGGCAATGTTAGAGGAAATCCTGCTAAAATGGGACTTTTTAGCCGCTAATGCGCATTCGCACGCGCCGGAAATGGCGCCAAACGGCTCTATTTTACCCCTGCATGCCCTGCAGCAAGTGCTGTCTGATAAACAGCATGTAGTGTGTATTCCTGAACAACCTGTATCTGATTCTCTGTTCCTGTGACCCGGCTTGCCTGACTTTGCTGATTTCTGCCTGCTCTGACCCCTGGACTGCCTACGACCACTCTCGTGCCTAGCCCTTCTGTACTTTGCCTGCTCGCCTGTTAACAACCCTGCCTGAACCCGTCCATCCATCTGCCTGCTCCTCTTGTACCGCACCGCCAGCCTGTTTCACGAACCGGCCTGTACGACCATTCTTCAAGTGCACGAGTGCACCAACGGACTTCTACCATCACCAGTGATCCAGTCCGACCCTCGTGCCATCCTGTAGTACCGAGCCACCTGTCTACTCTACCAGGGGTTCCCGAGTCAGGGTCGTAAGGGAGGTTACCCACTGCATAAGTCAGTCTCATCCACCAGGTAAGTGACCGTTTTAGTAAAAACACTTACATGTGATGAAGTGTATCCCATGTTGTGCAGGGATGCCCAGTCTTCGTCCTGTCTCTGAACTTCCGATGTTGCAATGGTGAACAGGGTCTTCAGGCAGAACAGCAGTACAGATTGTCCAACGGAGACACACCCTCTCCTTCCTCCTCCATTTTTCATTAATTACACTGCCTGTAACACTCTTTGTAAATGAAGGAGAGAATCATCTGATTAAACAGACTCTCCTCCAGGTCAGTGTGTCCCTCTGATATAAGAATGACAATAAGAAATACGAATTATGTACAACTACTAGAAAGCATGCCAATTTTAGGTTACGTGTAATCATTTGCTCATTTTATTATGCAAAATTTCCACATGTACTGCTGAGTGGGAATCTAGATACTTGTGCTAAAAGACTTTTCTCTCCCCCTCTGTGTATGCACATGTCCAGGTGTTCCCAGATCACCATATTATTGGCAATGGGAAGTTTGTGAACAGTGGTATGGCCTGGAAAAACACAATCAGCTACCTTGTTGCTTCTCTGTGAAAATCTATGCAGATGCTCCCTCCAATAGAAGTTAAATAAACATAACTTCTAGCAAGACCACAAATCTTGCTTAGCCAGATTCTACACAGTTTATCAATGAGCCCAGTCATAAAAATCCAATTGGATGCCATAAAACTGATTAGCTGGATGTCTTGTACTCCATATATACTTTAGCTTTAAAATATTGTGCTAAATAAATGAACATAAAAAGTCCACAAGTGATATGTTCTGATATTCCTGGTGAGTATCACCACCATCCACCACCTTGAATTGTGATCCTGTGTGTCAACACCACCACCAAAGGCTGACGGGATCACTTACTTAATTATATGGACCTCTCATTACAAAAGGTCACAAGCACTTGTGGCTCTATACCCAGCCAGGGCCTTTCTAGCCTTAGAGTTTCTTTCAAATTGACACATCAATCGTCCACAGGAAAGGTAAAAACTTGCATGTACATCAATAATCCACAGGGGAATATTTCCAACCATCAAGATGGCCAACCTCTGAACTTGGTAGCATCAAGTGATCCAGCTGATCCATGCCTTATAATAGGGGTTGTAAAATGCTTATTTGGTATGTGATTCCACCATGCACATCTATTATACTAGGGTTAGTGAACTGTACTGACTTACAGATGAGCTGCCCAGAGTTAAGTTTAATATAATTTCCATAATTAAGACTATTATTAACAAATGTATAAAAGGATCTCAGTCAAGACCAAACATAACAATTCTATAATACAGAAGGTTAAATGGTCACATTAAATGTCCTAAAAGATACAAACTTGCAATGCACATCTTGTTTAGTCTCTCTTAAATGGTAATTTCATTCTATTCAATAATACATTGGTTGTTGAATTTTAAAACTGCATAATCTAAAAAACTGATATGGTTAAAAAAGTGCCATTAAAGTAGGGTCCGCTGAAGTATGATCAAAGACTTCAACCTTCTTTCCTCCCACCCTCAGACTCTGTGATTAGTTTTGTCATTTCTGTAAATACCTTCTGAAAGGTTAACAAAAAAGTGTCTGCATGTGCAGCTCAGGGCTCCTGATTTTCCTTCAAAACTACCCACAGATGTGAAAGTCATTCTGAGGGCCAGTTACTTACACTGCTGATGGGACCAAAGACCAGGCAAATCCCAGCTTAAATCTAACTACTCTAAAAACTGTTCCCTCCTAACATCTTATATTTACTATTCTGTGTAAAAAAGATGTCTCAGCCAGCGTGGCTGCAGGGGACAGGAAGAAGTGCCAACTGTCACTGATCACTCCTGTGACCAGTTTTCAATTGATAGCAGGCTATAGACCGCTGTCGGCTGACATCACTCAGCCAGTCCAAGTTCTAAAAACATCCCAACCATATGGTCAGCATCCACCCAGATGCCTGGACCGGCAGCTGGCTCAGTTTCATAGCGATCCACTGAGAGCCTGAGTCAGCCGCTCTCACCCCTCCAGTGAGCGCTGGAGGGGCCGAGTAGAGAGCCAGGGACTGACAGCCATGGCTCTCTGCTCAGAGTGGAGGGGAGAACCAAGCGATCAGTGATGTTTGATCGCTCAGTTCTCAGTGCAGAGCCTGGGGGGTGACAAATGCAGCATCAGATTGATGCTGCATCCACTTAGGTGAGTATAAATGTTTTTTTGTTTTTTTAAAGACCATACTTCTCTTTTAATATCTTTTTTTTTTCTGTAAATATTTTTCTTGCACCATTTTTCTTGTCTTTTCATTAAAGATTTTTAAAAATTGTTAAGCTGATGCTCTAAATCAGAGTTTAAATAATTCTTGCCACTATGATGAACATTTCCAAGATTTAAGCTTAGTTTAATTTCTGTCTGGCATGGCAATGGGTGTCACAGGCATTTCTTAATTCCACTATAACAGATACTGTGAATGGTATGTGTTTCCGCTAAAACATGTGGGGGCAACTACTGTTTATGTATTTAAAGGGTTAAAAGCAGCCTTAGCCAATGAGAAGGGGGAGTCCCGGACAGGCGAGCCTCTTGTGCAACATTGTTGGATCGAGATGGGCTCAGGTAAGTATTAGGGGGGCTCAGGGGGGCTGCTGTACACAGAATGATTTTTTATTTTATCTTCATGCATAGAATGCATGAAGATAAAAAAAAAACCTTCTACCTTTAGAGCCACTTTAACCACCCCAGTGATGATTTAAGATGAGCTAAGGTTTGGGCCAAACTCGGTTCGGTCCAAACCTATAGAAAACTGTCCCATGATAACAGGTCCAAGCAACTGCAACTAGAGATATGCACCACAAGCAAATTTCTTTTGTTTCATTTCAGGATTCATTTGTTAAGTTAATCATTTCATGTTGTCATATTCATTATGCTAGAATGATTTTTTTAAAATGTATTTTGTATATTGGGATTTGTTTGGTATGTTTATTGTTCTGAATCGATTAGTAAATTTGGAAGTTATTTCGGAAGATTGGCTATATTTGTTATTTTGGGAGATTTCTTATGCACTCTGTTTGGGTTGGATGGAGGTGAATCCATCAGAATCTCTCAATCATAACATAACAAATGGAATGAAATTAATTTCAAATTCATTCATATTCAGAGATTCTGATGGATTTACCTCCATCCAACCCAAACACAATAAGAAGGAATCATCGTCTTATTTCACTTTTATACCTTAATGTATTTATTGCAATATGTTTCCATTTCATATGTAGTGCATTTTTTATAATATTAAAAAATGTTAATGCAACATAAAAGCAAAATGGTTCCATTATGTTATTTTGGATGCTTTAAACATTAACAAAAGGCCCAAACTATCATATCATGTCATCCAAATGAAACAAATGAATACGAATGAATTTGTTGTTTAGTTATTAATTTTTTAGATTTGTTGAAATTCATTACCATTGTGATTCAGGCATTCAGATGCATCCGCATCTCCGAATAATGAAAAATATGTCTGAATTTCAATTGGTAATTGCACGAATCGGAAATGTCTAACTGCAACCATGGAATTACCCACCTTGCTGCCGCAAGTAACAAAGGGACGGGATGCTAGTGACATCATTGGCCAAATATGACCATGTGGGAGAATATACACTGCTGGGGAAATATACTCCAATTGATTCTACTGTTTCTTATCATTCAGGTGAACATACTAAAATCAGTGACAGGTACAATATATTGTCAAAAGTATTGGGACACCTGCCTTTACACGCATATGAACTTTAATGGCATCCCAGTCTTAGTCCGTAGGGTTCAATATTGAGTTGTCACCACTCTTTGTAGCTATAACAGCTTCAACTCTTCTGGGAATGCTGTCTACAAGGTTTAGGAGTGTCTATGGGAATGTTTGACTATTCTTCCAGAAGTGCATTTTTGAGGTCAGGAACTGATGTTGAATAGTAAGGCCTGGTTCACAGTCTCCACTCCAAAGATGTTCTATCGGGTTGAGGTCAGGAATCTGTGCAGACCAGTCAAGTTCTTCCATCCCAAACTCGCTCATCCATGTCTTTATGGACCTTGCTTTGTGCACTGGTCCAAATCATTTGGTGGCGGGGGTATTATGGTGTGGGGTTGTTTTTCAGGGGTTGGGCTTGGCCCCTTAGTTCCAGTGAGGGGAACTCTTAAGGTATCAACATACCAAGATATTTTGTATCATTTCATGCTCCCAACTTTGTGGGAACAGCTTAGGGATGGCTCCTTCCTGTTTCAACATGACTGCACACCAGTGCGCAAAGCAATGCCCATAAAGACATGGATGAGTGAGTTTGGGGTGGAGGAACTTGACTGACCTGCACAACACGAGTCCTCAACCCGATAGAACACCTTTGGGATGAATTTGAGCGGAGACTGCAAGCCAGGCCTTTTCATCCAACATCAGTGCCTGACCTCACAAATGCACTTCTGGAAGAATGGTCAAACATTCCTATAGACACACTCCTAAACAGCCTGGATAGCCTTCCCAGAAGAGTTGAAGCTGTAATAGCTCAATATTGAACCCTACAGACTAAGACCGGGATGCCATGTAAAGGCAGGCGTCCCAATACTTTTGATAATATAGTGTATGTTCTCTGCTGCCTCTGCAACTAGTACACTGACGCTGTGACATAAATAGGATAGAGAAGGTGAGCAGCTCTTGTAGAGTTTACTCTTGATAGTTGCTCTTTCCAATTGCAGCAGGTCAGAAGTGCAGTAGGACAAAAGTGCATAGTTTTAAAAAAACAGTAGTTGTCAGACATCCCAAGTTATAACTCGATAATGTCGAAGTTGAGAAGACCCTTCCGATAGGTCCGACAAATCCTCACACAGATATCCTTACAAACTGGTAAGAAGGTCTTCACGTAAACACTCCAGTCCGTGACTACAACCTACTTTTCCGGACCGAACGTCAGAGGCGAGTTTAAGTAGGGTTTCCACAAGATAGCCCAACTCCTGAGCACAACACGTCCAGTCAGTTCAAGGAGGTGGGGTTTGAGTGAGTAGGTACAGAAA
>BLSH010162783.1:858718-869655 GCA_018402905.1 Glandirana rugosa
TATACACAATATTCTAAATCAATAATCTGCGCAATCAGTGCAAAGTGATAAACAACTAGTGTAAATAATACCTCAATATTGAAGATGCTCATAAATAAGATAAAAGGAATCACCATATATGTACTAATAACTAAATCTTATAACACATATATAAGTTGAACTGCTCTATTTTGGTTTCACGTTTTTTTGGTTTTGTAGTTTCACATTATGTATCCCTGACTTGAAGAAAGGGTATGCACTATACTGCACACTGTATCATTTTATATTTTTATGTGTTATAAGATTTATTGATTTAGTTATTAGTACATATATGGTGATTCCTTTTATCTTATTTATGAGCATCTTCAATATTGAGGTATTATTTACACTAGTTGTTTATCACTTTGCACTGATTGCGCAGTACCCCACTGACCCATCATTTATTTATCATTGTGTAATATAAATAGGTATTGCAGCAGTCGGAATCTATATTTACACATTTATTAATCATTTGCACTATCTATATTTAGTTATTCACTTTCACCACCGACACTCATCACCTTAAAGGGACTAATGCACAAATAGAAGGTTGACATCTCAGCGTCTTAGTTTATACATCTATTGGAGGATAGTAGCGCAGAAGATTTTATATACTAATTGTCTGCAATGTTTTGGGGCCTATCTAACAAATGATAACATTTGTAAATATTTAAACAAAAAGGCATACCTCCCAACCTTCTGAAATGACAAAGAGGGATGCCTTTTAGCACAAAGTGGGGTTGATTTACTAAAACCGGTGGTGCTGTTCATGGTAGCCAATCAGCTTCTAACTTCAGCTTGTTCAATTAACCACTTCAGCCCCGGAAGGATTTCACAATTTAGGACCAGAGCACTTTTTGTGATTTGGCACTGTGTCGCTTTAACTGACAATTGCGCGGTCATGCGACGTTGTACCCAAAATTTGGGTCCTTTTTTACCACAAATAGAGCTTTCATTTGGTGGTATTTTATCACCTCTGCGTCATTTTTGATCACCGCTATAAACAAAAGAAGAGCGACAATTTTGCAAAAAAAACAATTTTTTCTTTTTGATAAAATACAAATCCAAAAAAAAAAATATAAAAAAACATTTTTTTCATCAGTTTTGACCGATTTATATTCTTCCTCATATTTTTGGTAAAAGGAATCGCAATCGGCGTTTATTGATTGGTTTGCGCAAAAGTTTACGAATGATGAGAATTAATTTCTTGGGTTTTTATTTATTTATTTTTTACTAGTAATGGTGGCGATCTGCGATTTTTAGCGGTACTGCGATATTGCGGCGGACATGTTGGACTATTTTGACACTTTTTTGGGACCATTGGCACTTATACAGCGATCAGTGCTATAAAAATGCACTGATTACTGTGTAAATGCCATTGGCAGTGAAGGGGTTAACCTGCAGGGGGCGCTCTAAGGGTTAACTGTGTTCCCTGGGTGTGTTCTAACTGTATTGGTGCTGGGCTGGCAGGGGGAGGGGAGTGATCACGGCTTCCATATACAGGAAGCCTGTGATCACAGCCCTTTCCCCTCTATGAGAAAGCAGATCCGTGTTTACATACACGGACCTCCGTTCTCTCACTGCAGGGGGGCCATCGCGGGTAGCCCCCCCCGAACACAGTGAGCGCGCCTCTGGCGGCGCGCACTCACAATACTAGTTATCGCAGCCGTTTCACAATAACAAGCCATCTTACTGCCGTCACGCTGCGGCGGGTGGTCGTCAAGTGGTTAAGGTTTGACAAAAAAAATTGGAATCTCATTGGTTTCTATGCAGAGCTGCACCAGATTTTGCACTCTCCAGTTTTAGTAAATTAGCCCTGTGTGTAGGCAAAGGACACATCCCTGCCATGGCCAAGGTTACTTTGACCACAAGGATGTAATATGCAGAAAAGGAATTGCTAGGCCACGCAAGTGTCTTTCTTACCTCTATTTTACCTTTATATTGGCTTTTCAAGTAACAAATCCAAGAATACAGAACTTGGATAAAAAGTTTAGTGCAGCATAACACTTTTGGAAGTAAAAGAGTACATGTTGTATAGATATATACACAACAGACCAAAAAGAGAGACGACCGAGACTGCATGATGGACAGAGGGATTTGTTCTCAAAAGAGGGACAATCCTCGCAAATGAGGGACAGTAGGCAGCAATGTACACATAGCCCTATACTAAAATCACAAACATACACACATCACTACATTATATATACAAACATGCCTACACTATACATACATTCACAAGCCAGCCTTTCCTTTATGTCCCAGTAAATAAACCCTTGTGTGTTGGCAAATGACACATCCCTGCCACGGCCCAGGTTACTTGGACCATAAGGAGCTAATATGCAGAAGATGTCTAGCTAACCACACAAGTGCCTTTTTTACCTCTATTTTTCCCTTATGTTGGCTTTTACATACACACAGAACTACATTATATACACAAGCATGCCTACACTCTACATACATTCACAAGTCAGCCCCCTCTTCAGCCCCAACACTTACACATGAAGAAGAAATGTACACCCCGTCCCGCAGAGAGAAGAAGGTCAGTGGGGCCAGATGCTGCTGCGTCCTTTTCTTCTTTTTATCCACAGGAGCTGAGACTTTGCATCATTAGTGTGAGCATCAAATGACAGCTCCTCAGATATATGATGTCTGGGGGCAGGTGAGTCGGGACAAGGTCCTCTGGACACCCAAAGCGATAATGCCAAAATGTGCCCTGCCATAAGATTTTCAATTTGGAGCTTACAAATTAAAGATATCACAAATGTTTACATACAAACAGCAAATATTGGGGGAAAAAAGCCAAGGGAAGGTTTTATGGTTAAAAAAAAATAAAATTTTTCAGTGATTTGACCTTCTTATAAATTTGATACTATAGGCACAAACAAATGCTTTTTTTAACGTTTACATACTAAAGATTTTTAAACTTCAGCAAAAAAAAAAAAAAAAATACTAAAGAAGAAGGAAAGGAAGGAGGTTCATATAAATAATTATGGTTCACTAACCAACTAAGCAGCTAAGGTGTTTTTTTTCTTCTTAATTTACACATAACAGCAATTTTTGAATACAGTAGCTTTCATTTATAAATGAATGCAGAGCAAGACCGGAGTTGTCAAACTGATAGATTGAGACTTTTGCTGTGTAATCACCAGAGCTCTGTGACAGTTAGGTGCTGTTGCACAATTACTCAATTTTCTCCCCATATGCTGGCCCTGATGCTAAACACGCATACATATGCATGATCACTTGAGCCCACAATGCAAGCCTACTATAGCAATTTATCATGGCTCTTGGTTGTTTCCTTTAGTAAATAAGGCCCTGAGAATGCATGAATATTAAACTTTACATTTTTGGTCACATATAGGCTGGATGTCATATTTTATATAACATAGAGACCGAAAACAGTCAACTGCTTCTTGTAGGCCCCCAAGGAGGTTTCTCTAGAGCCATAAAGTAAGGTTAATGGTGCAATATTATGTAGCTGCATTGTTGTAACATATTACATAAGGTATCTTTAATCATCTGGTCCTCCTATTCCTGTAGCTATGTTAGCACATGGCTACATTAATCTTGGATACTATTAACTAGGAATTTCAATAGAAACCACTCAAAAGTATAATAATATGGGGAAACATGTGTTTATTCTGCGAACCAGGGAGATCCAGAATGTTGCAATTTCCTCAAAAACATCTAATCACCTAACCAGTTATGAAATACTGAATGCATATAGCACATCACAGGTTGCAGTTAGATGAATTCCTAAAATTTTGATTTCAAGGTAGATAGAGTTTCCAAAGTATTGGATTTAGGTATTTGGTATTTATACGCCAGGTATTGCAGAAAAACTGGATATTGTCATAAGCAGGTTCAGCTGCCAATGAACACGTGAGGGCTGGTTTAGTAAAGGCAAATAGGCTGTTCACTTTGCAAAGGAATGTCCCTTAGCTTAGTGAATGTGGAGAAAATTCATTTTGCAAAGAATACCCAATCATGTGTAAGGAAACTTAATAAAACAATATTTTTGCTTGCACACGATTGAATGGTGGATGTCAGCACAGATGAAAAGGTAACTCCACTTTCGTGGGGAAAAAAAATAGCAAACAAAGAAAAAATAATATAGCGTATACAATTGCGACACAAGTCATATTGTAATTGAATGTTATTAAATATGACCTTTCTTTTTCAATCTGCAGCCGTTGTAATTTTCTGTAAATGCCATGCAATATGGCTACCTGGAGGTGTTCTGTACACAGAATGTGTACTGACCACTCCTCAGAAACATCATTTCCTGTTTGTGTGATTGGCTCACCAATTTTCCCAGAAGTCTGCCTAACATACAAGTCAGATTTCAGACATCCCCTGAAACAAAAATGTCAATTTTGGTGAGATACTCCCAATAGGAATGTGTCCACTCAGCACAGAGGCACAGAGAACCACACAGGGATTTCTTCAGAATAACAAAAGGTAGGAATCTGCAACAAAGGTTGTTATAATCCTTGCAATGTACATAGATCACCAAGAGGGCAATGTTTTTTTCTCAACACAAGTGGAGTTTCGCTTTAACCTCATTCACTAAGCTAAGGGAAAATTCCCTTGCAATGTGAACGGCCTATTAGCCTTTAGTAAATCAAACACATAAGGCTCAATTTACAAACCTATAGTGCAAGGATAAGGCTCTCTAACTACTATACATTATCCTTTATTATAACCAACTGAGAAATCTCAGCGTTGTAATAAGAAAATTCACAATGTCTGCATACATTTGGATGAGCATGAGCCCTTAGGCCTGATTCACAGCATTGAGTTTCAGTAAAGTGTACTACCAAAACAAGTAGCAATGCACATGTACATGTTACATAGTCAGCGAGGTTAAAAAAAGACAGAAGTCCATCAAGTCCAACCTATGTGTGTGTTTTTTTTATGTCAGTATTACATTGTATATCCCTCAATGTTGTGGTCCCTTATGTGTGCATCTAATAGTTTTTTTAAATTATCTATACTCGCAGCAGAGACTACTGCTTGAGGAAGAGAATTCCACATCCTCACTGCTCTTACCATAAAGAAACCTCTACGCTTTTTAAGGTTAAACCACCTTTCTTCTATTTTTAGTGAATGGCCGTGTGTCTTTGTGTACTCCCTTGTGCGGAATAGTTTTGTCCCTGTAGTGGGGTCACCAGTACAGTATTTGTACATTGAAATCATATCCCCTCTCAAGCGTCTCTTCTCCAGAGAGAATAAGTTCAGTGCTTGTAATCTTTCCTCATAACTAAGGTCCTCCAATCCTCCAATCCTTTAATTAGCTTTGTTGCCCTTCTCTGAACCCTTTCCAATACCAGGACATCTTTCCTGAGGACTGGTGCCCAGAACTGGGCGGCATATTCCAGGTGCAGCCTCAACAAATACTTGTATAGTGGGAGAATTATTGATGTATCCCTGGATTTGATCCCTTTCTTGATGTATGCCAACACTTTGTTAGCTTTGCTTGCATCAGCTTGGCATTGAAGGCCACTGCTGAGCCTGTTCTCTACTAGGACCCCTAGGTCTTTTTCCATCCTAGATTCCCCCAGAGGCTCTCCCCCTAGTAAGTAGTTTGCTTTCCTGTTCTTGGTACCCAAATCTCATTTGCGACTTGTCTGCCCACCCCATTAATTTATTCAGGTCTTCTTGCAAAGTTTCCACATCCTGCAGAGAATTTATTGCTCTGCTTAGCTTGGTATCATCCGCTAATATTGAAATTGAGCTGTTCACCCCGTCCTTCAAATCGTTTATGAATAAATTGAATAGGATTGGTCCCAGGACAGAACCCTGGGGAACCCCACTTTCTACACCAGACCATTCTGAGTACTCCCCATTTATCACCACCCTCTGGACTCGCCCCTGTAGCCAGTTTTCAATCCAGGTGCTCACCCTTTGATCCATGTTGAGGGACCTTAGTTTGTACAGTAAACGTTTATGGGGAACTGTATCAAATGCTTTAGCAAAATCCAGATACACCATGTCTACAGGCCTTCCCTTATCTAGATGGCAGCTCACCTCCTCATAGAAGGTTAATAGATTGGTTTAGATTGGTTTGACAAGAACGATCCTTCATGAAACCATGTTGACTACTGCTAATGATACCGTTCTTGTTACAATAATCTTGTACATCCACTTACACACTGCCTACCGTATATTTACGGTGGCAGTGTGGATGTGTCCCGCAAATCGCCTTAAATTAAGTGGAAAATAAATAGAGTGGCAGCTAGAGGGTGCGCACGCGCCGCCGGCGGGGTGCACATGCGCCTGCCATACTCTAGAGGAGTGTGCCCGCGGCTCAGGCGGACCCCATGTCCGCCAACGAGTCGCGATGAGCTGCCAGAGCCAAAGATCGGGAAACCGCCGATGTAAACACGGCGGTTCCCCGCTGTGTCAGTACGGGCATAGGAGATCTACTGATCCCTGTCACTGGGATCAGTTAGATCTCTTATGCCCAAGGTAGCCCAGCCCCCCCCCCACAGTTAGAACACGCCCAGGGAACACATTTAACCCCTATATTGCGATCTGCAATAACGCAGTACCGCTAAAAATCGCAGATCGCCGCCATTACTAATGAAGAATTAAAAAAAAATAAAAACCCCAAAAATGAATTCTCATCATCTGTAAACGCGGCAACTTTTGCGCAAACCAATCAATAAACGCTGATTGTGATTTTTTTACCAAAAATATGAGGAAGAATATAAATCAGCCAAAACCGATGAAAAAAAATGTTTTTTTTATTTTTTTTTTGGATTTGTATTTTAGCAAAAAGTAAGAAAAACATTTTTTTTTTGCAAAATTGTCACTCTTTTTTTGTTTATAGCGGCGATCAGAAATGACGCAGAGGTGATCAAATACCACCAAAAGAAAGCTCTATTTGTGGGAAAAAAAGGACGCAAATTTTGTTTGGGTACAACATCGCACGACCGCACAGTTGTCAGCTAAAGTGACGCAGTGCCGAATCGCAAAAAGTGCTCTGGTCCTAAAGGGGGAAATCCTTCCGGGGCTGAAGTGGATATAATCCCTTATTATTCATTCCAAGAGCTTGCAAATGATTGATGTTAAGCTAACTGGTCTGTAGTTCCCAGGGATATATATTGGTCCATTTTTATATATTGGTACTACGTTCGCTTTCTTCCAATCAGCTGGTATCACACCAGTCAGAAAACTGCTCTTAAAGATTAGGTACAAAGGTCTGGCAATAACTTGGCTAAGTTCCTTAAGGACCCTCGGGTGTAAGCCACCTGGTCCCGGTGACTTATTAGTGTTCAGTTTTTCAAGCCTATTCTTAATTTTATCCTCAGTTAGCCATGAGGGTGTTTCCTGTGATGTGCCGTGAGGACCAGCATTGTAGTTCTGAATAATTGAGCCCCCCGTTTCCTTTGTGAATACTGAGGAGAAAAATGAGTTTAACACCTTTGCCATTTCTCCATCCTTTGTAACCAGATTACCTTCATCATTCTTTATGGGGCCAATATGATCTGACCTCCCTCTCTTACTGTTTGTATACTTAAAGAATTTATTGGGATTCTTTTTACTCTCCTCAGCTATGTGTCTTTCATGTTCTACCTTAGCTGCTCTGATTGTACCTTTGCATTCCTTATTGCATATTTTATAAATATGAAAATCTGACAGAGACCCCTCAGCCTTGTATTTTTTGAAGGCCATCTCCTTTGCTTTTATGTGTACCTTTACGTCGGAGTTAAGCCATCCTGATCTTTGATTAGCTCTTTTAAATGTATTTCCTGTTGGGATACACTGGCTAATACCTTTGTTTAGTGTGTTCTTGAAGCACTCCCATTTTTCCTCCACATTCATTGTTCCTAGAATTTTATCCCAGCTAACATCTTCCAGCAAGGAGCGTAGTTTATGGAAGTTGGCGCTCTTAAAATTCAGTGTCTTTGTATTCCCCTTATGATTCCTATTTGTGTAATTTATACTGAAACTAATTGGCCTGTGATCACTATTTCCTAGATTGCCCCTTACTTCCACGTCTGTGATCAGGTCTGTGTTGTTAGTAATCAGAAGGTCTAATAATGCTTTTTCTCTTGTTGGTGCATTTACCATTTGACCCATGAAATTGTCCTGGAGGACATTTAGGAAATGGCGCGCCTCAGCTGAATGTGCAGTACCTTCCTCCTGGATAATTAAAATCACCCAATATAATGACACTTGCCATCCTAGCCACTATTCCAAATTGCGCTAGGAGATCCGCCTCCCCCTCCTCCCTCTGATTAGGGGGCCTATAGCAAATTCCCAGTATTACTTTCCCCCTGGTATCTTCCCTTGTAGCTCTACCCATAAGGCTTCAACTTCCTCCCCAGATCCACTAGTAATGGAATCTCTCACATTTATTTGTACATCATTTTTTATATACAGGCATATCCCTCCCCCTTTTTTGCCCTCCCTATCCCTGCGATATAGGGAATACCCCTGAATAGTAGCCAGCCAATCATGAGAGCTGTTGAACCAAGTCTCCGAAATTCCCACAAAGTTTAATTCCTCCTCGTACAGTAGTAGCTCTAGTTCTCCCATCTTGTCTGCCAGACTCCTGCATTAGTGAACAAGCCACGTAGTTTTGTCTGGACGCCTACAAACACCTTGCTAGGTAATCCTCGTTTGCATATAGGACTTGTTACACTGCTTACCTCGGATTTAAATTCTTTATTCGGCCTATCACTCCTACTCCTACTATGGTGCACTGCATTGCAATTTATTATGAATGGCTCCCCAATGCACCTTCAGTGCACCGCAATTCACTGCACCTTAGGCATCCCATTTAAATTAATGGGCTGCCTTTAATGCAACACACGTAACCGTGCAAAATAGTGTGTGCTAAGCAGTACAAAAGGGATCCTGAGCACAAGCTAAAAAAGCAAAAAAAAACGAACTAATCCACTTTAATGACTCAGGGTAAAAACAGGGGTTTAGTTGCACACAATTGAAAATACATGTAGAAGCCACATTGCTGCTTCAAGGTACCTCTGATAAATGTGGTCCCTAATTCTAAACTATCCGAGTTTCCCAAGCATGGGGCATATGTGGCAATGTACAAACTGAGAGCAGGCTCTATTAAGGCAGCCCTTTCCTCCTTAAAGGTACAGCAACAAGCCAGAAGCCAAAGCATCACCTTAATCACTGGACCTCCGGAAGATTTTACCCCCTTCATGACCAGGCCATTTTTTGCTATTCGGTACTTTGCTATTTTAACTGTCAATTGCGCGGTCATGCAACAATGTATGCAAATGAAATGTATAATATTCTATTCACACAAATAAACTTTCTTTTGATGGTATTTGATCGCCACTGGGTTTTTTATTTTTTGCATTATAAAATAAAAAATACAGAAAATTTTGAATAAAAAACAATATTTTTTTACTTTTTGCTATAAAATATATTCAATAAAAATAATGAAAAATAAAATCTCTTTTGGCCAAAATGTATTTTGCTATATGCCAAAAAAAACAATAAGTGTATATTAATTGCTTGTGAAAGAGATGTGACGGTTTTTATTCCCTGCTTTGCAGGGAGTCAAAAACCCGCACATTCCTACT
Organism: Glandirana rugosa; assembly: GCA_018402905.1. Taxonomy (NCBI): domain Eukaryota; kingdom Metazoa; phylum Chordata; class Amphibia; order Anura; family Ranidae; genus Glandirana; species Glandirana rugosa. The sequence goes on from BLSH010162783.1 coordinate 868,303, forward strand.
ATCAGCAGAGAGATCTGTGTTATTTACCAACACAGATCTCTCTCCTGTTATCTGCTCCACTGAACGGCGGACCCCAGCCATGAATCATTGGCTGGGACCCACTGATCGCCATGTGCTGGAGCCAGTGACAGCACAGCTGGATCAGTACCGGTCGGCAAGTGTGCTGTCGGCAAGTGGTTATAAGGCAGCTGAAGGCTTCCAGTGTGTCTCTGCACCAAAAAAACAACAATAAAAGCTGCTCTGATCTGTTTGAAACTAGCACAAAGGGAAAGGTACACATGGGTAGAACAATGTACAAAACAATTTAAAGAGGGTCTCCTGCACACTTTTATGCAAGCCAGAAAAAAAAAGACGGGGGGCGTGGCCAGCGGACTCTGAGATGGCTGCCTAATATCAGAGCTCCGCCACACAGCCAGGAGAAATTTGAAATAGTGGGACCCCTTTAAATTCTTTCCAGCTATTTCAGGACACAAACATCTCCAAATACTCTAGAGAAAAGAAAATGGGAAGAAGGAGAAAGGAACCGTCATCTCAGCCGAGCAAATTGAAGAATTTCTTCCCCCCTCAGACAGGGCGGCAAGCCCAAAACGGCGCTCGGCTGGAGCCTACGAACCTGCAACGAACGAGCGGTGTAGAAATAATATCGGAGGCGCAGCAACGAAGGTTAGCCCTGGCCGCTCCGCTTCCAAACAGTAATCGTTCTTCAGCAGCCTCTACTCCAACCACTCGGAGCCCGGCGAAATCGAAGCAACGAAAGATTTCTCCAGAAGAACGAACAGAGACACAACAAATGGAGGTGAGCACAGCTAGGCCGCAACAAAGAGACACACGCAGCTCTTCACCAGATCCCTTCACTAACTATACTACCACAGGACAACCTGTGTCAGATATTCTCTTAAAGGATATGCTAACTTCCCTCAAGTCCTCTATTCAAAAGGATATTCTATCCTCTTTACACAAATGCCAAGCTGACATCAACGACCTTGGAAACAGGGTAGATTATGTGGAAAAGTATATGGTTCTCCAGAAACCGTACAACCTCCTCAACTCTCCCAACTTAGCGAAGTCCTTACGGAGAGTCAAAGTTTAACAAGGAGGAACGAGACAGGAGATTTAGGCGGTAAAACAAAAACTAGGTTCACTACAGCAGACGAACCCGCAATATCCGCAGATGATATCATAATACCCGACGGCGAACTAGAGGGTATATGAAAAGGTGTATTAGATGGGACAAAGGTTCCAGCAACTACAGTCGAACCGTAAACACATTTCTCCTATCTTATAGGAAAACTTATCTCCTGAACTCCCTTCAATCGTATAGGAAATTCTCTTATAGACTGTGTCCAACAGGAC
>BLSH010162783.1:905991-932231 GCA_018402905.1 Glandirana rugosa
CCTGTCTTCCCTTCTCATGAGGACCCACCAATAGACTGAATAATTTTTTATGCTTACACTTGTCTGACCAAGCGCGGTGGTTAATATTTATATAATTTGCACTTTTACCTAAAGGGGAAAGATTTAAACCCAAGCATTATGTTAACTGTCGCACTCCTAACATAATCTACCTATTGTCATGTGAGAGTTTTTGTTACTATGTTGGTTAAACAAAACTGGAATTCTGGCACAGGATTTACAGACACATGACTAGCATGAGCAAGAGGGACCCAGATCTCCCCCTTGGGAGACACAGCTCTCTGGTACACAAGGAGGCCACTCCAAAAGTTAAATTCAGTGCCAGTGTGGAACTGTATGTGTCATCTGTCCCCGGGGGGGGGGGGGGGTGAGGCCTTGCTGCACCAACCGGCGCGTGGGTCCTTCTCATGCCCTCTCAGGGGGCATGGCTGGACAGCCTTTTGGCCGTGGGATCCATGGGTTTCTCCCGTATATTTCCCTTCCTGTTCTCATTCCATCCTGGAGTGCAGGGAGATGGCCACATGCTCGTCGGTTGTGCGATGATGCAGGACGATATGGTGCCGAGGGACCCATGATGGACGCTGGACGCCAGAGCTTGGGCGCCAGCGTCCTATCTATGCTGACCAGCTGATTCTAAGTAGGCGATTCAGTGAGCAATCCCCCCAACTAGGTACATATATCCCACCATATGCGGCCTTTCAGTGCACCACAGAGTTGGGAAATGGATGGAAAAGAGACATTAGTGAACATTAGAGGTGTGATCAGGGCATAGACAGTCTATAACCTTTTTTGTTGTGATGCACCTGGAACAGCATTATGTATGTCAGTTAACTATGATCACTTTACCCCCTTTGCTTTATTATAGTATATATTGACTTCATAGACTTGGTAGTTAAGTATACCTCCTAAAATATATGCCTGTTTACTGATACAGATGACCATCTCAACAAATCCCCCCAATGTGATACCTACCTGGTCGGTATAGGCTTGCCAGGATCTTCTGTTCCATTGCCGTGGGTCCCTGTGTGTGCAGCTCTGGACTCTCTCCATTCCACAATCCCACTTTGGTCCATATTTGGGGTCACCACACGGTGAACTGCCATGTCCAGTTGACAACTGACCATCTATTCTTCAACCATGTGCAATTTTTCTTTATGTGATTTTGTAAGTACAGTATACAACCTTCTTCATTTGCTATATGTGGATATATTAATACTTTTTCCTACTTGTATAAAGATGTTACTATATTACTAGTGCTATGTATTTATATTGTAGAATTATCATAAGCCATAGGACATAAAACATCTGAAGAAGGACTGTAACCAGTCCGAAACATATAAGGTGTCACCACCCATTATACACGACGAATTTGAGTAAATGCAACTGTCTATATATGTTTACCCACGCTATTTTAATATGATGTCTTAACCACTTGCTGACCGCGTACTGTATATATATATACGGCGGCAGTGTGGCGCTGTCTCGCAAATTGCCGTATATAAGCGGCGATCCGCGCTCTCGTGCCTGCCGCACTCTGCAGGAGTGTGCCTGCGGCTTGGGTGGACCCGATGACCAGCCAGAGAGAAATAACGGGGAAGCACCGATGTAAAAAAAATGCGGTTCCCCGCTCTGTCAGTGGGCATGTAAGAGATCTACTGATCCCTGTCACTGGGATCAGTTAGATCTCTTATGCCCATGGTAGCCCAGCCCCCTCACAGTTAGAACCCACCTAGGGAACACAGTTAACCCCTAGATCTCCCCCTGCAGGTTAACGCCTTCACTGCAAATTACATTTATACAGTAATCAGTGCATATTTAAATTTCTGATTGCTGTATAAATATCATTGGTCCCAAAAAAGTGTCAAAAATGTCCGTCATGTCTGCCCCAATATCAAAGTCCAGAGGATCGCCGCCATTACTAGTAAAAAAAAAAAATGTAAAAATGCCAGAAATGAGTTCTCATGATTTGTAAACGCCGCGACTTTTGCGCAAACCAATCAATAAACTCTGATTGCGATTTTTTTTACCCAAAATATGAGGAAGAATATAAATCGGCCAAAACCGATGAATAAATTTGTTTTTTTACATATTTTTGTTTTATTTGTATTTTAGCAAAAAGTAAGAAATATTGTTTTTTTTTTTGCAAAATTGTCGCTCTTTTTTTGTTTATAGCGGTGATCAGAAATGATGCAGAGGTGATCAAATACCACCAAAAGAAAGCTCTATTTGTGGGAAAAAAAGGACGCAAATTTCGTTTGGGTGCAACGTCATACGACCGCGCAATTGTCAGCGATGTCCCGCCGCCGTGTCTGCGGGCTGTGTCCTCTGCCCGATGCCTCTGTGTGCTGGGCTCCGTTCCCTGCGAGCGTTGCACAGGGGCGGAGCCTGGCGGCAAATTCAAAAAGTGAAACACACAGTAAACATGCAGTACACTGTAATCTTACAGATTACATTACTGTATGAAGTCATTTCACATCCCCTTTGTTCCTAGTGTTTGCTCAGTGTTCTGCATACACTTTTATATTATATATGCCATTCTTTTTCATTCAATTCAGCACTGCGTTGCTTTAACCTCCCTGGCGGTATGATTAGTTCAGATTTTTGGTGCTGAAAGCAGTACATTATTTTGCATGGAAATTTGGCATTTTATATTGTAGGCCTGTAATTCTAAGGAATAACTCACTTAAATCTATCCAAACCAGAGTCTAGTAGACATACCGGGTATGATAAAATTTGAAACATGAAATCATAAATTATAATATAATAAATAACTAAAACTAATTATCAAAAATAATAATATAATAGTAATAACATGTATTCAATAATGTAATCAAACCAAAAACACTGAAATTTGCTCAGTTGCAGAATTGTCGCTGTCGTCACTTTCAGTGTCTGACTATAAATTTCCCCAAAAATCAGTATCACTCAATTCTGCAAATGATTCTTATTTACTATAAGTGTTTTCTATCTGATCAAAAACCACTTTTGACGTAAAGGGACGCTTTTTTTTTTTTTCCATAAGAGTTTATTGAAATATCAAAAACAAGGTACAAAACCTTAAGGTGTATTCATAGACAGATGAGTAGTTGACAATTACAGTGTTAGACAATAGTAATAGAGTCACGTGAGATTTTCAATGCGTATGGATAAGTCTACTAGACAAAGGTTTTTTAAAGAGTTGAACAGTTTAACAAGAAAAGTAAAAAGAGAGGGGGGAAAGTCACCAGTGTGGTAGGGTCATCCTTTATTGTTAGAAGTGACACTGTCAGAGATTCAGTGCCATTGTGTGTGGTCTTGTAGGTGTTTTGAAGGGTGGGTAGAGGTATAGGGGATGGGAGGTAGGGGAGGGGGGGGGGGGGGTTGGGGGTTAGCAGAGTTGTGTCTGGAATTAGTGAGTAGGGGTGTTAGTCGAAAGTGGGATATCTTCTGCAGGGCAAGTTGTTTGTTTTAATAATTTAATTTGCAATTTCTTGCATTATGGCTTTATATCGGTCTGTCGATTTGAAATCAATCCAGGTTGACCATGTCCTGTGATAAGAGGTGATTCGCTCATTAGAGATCGCAATTAGTTCTTCCATCTCTTGGACTTTGTTTATTCTGCGGAACCAATCGTGTATTGATGGGACTGTCCCCCGCCTCCACAGGTAAGGGATACACATTCTCGCTGAATTGATCTTGTGCATAAAAATCGATTTATTGTAGGCTGGTCCCATGACTGAAGAGTGATGAAGTAAATATTGCTGGAACGAGAAGTCTATCGGGTATGATGATACGCTTCGGATCATATCGTGGACTTCTGTCCAGAATGAGGAGGGAAGGGGGCAGTCCCACCAGATGTGAAGCATCGTTCCTTTGTGTTCGTGGCATCTCCAGCATAGATCTGTGACTGCTGGAAAGAGTTTGTGTAGTGCGGAGGGGGTTCTATACCATTGGGTAAGGACTTTATAGTTGTGTTCTTGCGTGGTTGTGTTCATTGTGCCCTTTAGGGCTGTTGAGCATGCTAATTCCCATTGATTGTCTGAGAGAGAGGTTTCTCCTAGAGTTGCCCAGGATTTTTTGATTATATGTATTTGATCTGTTTCTGCAGAAGAGAGTAGGGCGTAGATTGAAGCTATGATGTGTTTTTGTGGGGGGCCAGAACAGAGTTTTTCAAAGGTCGTGAGGGGTCTGGAAAAATCTAGCCTGTGTGCGGGGTTAATTAAGTAATGTCTAATCTGATAGAAGGGCCAAAAAGATATTGGAGGGATGTTCAAGGTTTCAGAAAGGGCCAATGGAGAGAGTAGTTTACCTCCCCGGAAAAAATCTGCGGCTCTGGGGAAGAGATTGGATGGGAGGGAGGCAAATCTGTCTTCCGTGCCTGGTGGAAAGTCCGGGTTTTTTTTGAGTGGGGTCATAGGTCCTGGAATGGTCATTAAGGTCTTGGATTTGGCGATATTCTGTAAGGCGGCTATTGGAGGGAGTATTAGAGGGTGAGTTTTGATGGATTTGTTGAGTTTGCCAGGTATCCAAGCCAATTGGTGAGGCAGGAAGCCTGTAATAAGTTGTTCTAGCTGTACCCAGTCTTTTTGATGACCATGTATATGTCCATCCACTAGCTTCGCTAATAGTACCGAAGTGTGGTACTTGCGGAAGTTAGGTAGACCTATAACCCCCTTGTTTTTGGGTGCTGTGAGCCTCTGCAGACTAATTCTGGGAGTTTTGCCTTTCCATGAAAAAGAGTTGAACTTGGACTGTAGAGCTTGGAAGAAGGGTTTCGGTAGAGAGATGGGGATTGTCTGGATAAGATACAGGAATCTAGGCAGCGTTGTCATCTTCAATGCTGCTGCTCTGCCAAACGATGAAATATTTAGTTTGTCTCAGTTGGTTAGATCGCTAGTACATTTTTGTAGAAAGGGGATGAAATTTAGGGAGTAGAGTTTGGTTGGATCAGGGGGAAGTCTGATTCCTAGATAAGGGATATCACTAGATGTCCATGAAAAGGGAGAGGAGGCTATGGTTTCCTTTAGTGTCTTGTCGGGGAGGGAGATATTGAGGGCAAAAGACTTGGCAAAATTTATTTTGAAGTAGGAAAGTAACCCATACGCGTGGAATTCCTTAAGGAGGTTCGGGATTGTGATTTTGGGTTTGGAGAGGAAAAATAAAATGTGATCAGCATATGCCGCAATTTTGAAAGTCTTATTAGTGATATCTATTCCTGATATGTCGGGATTATTGCGGATGTTATTAAGTAAGGGTTCCAATGCGAGGATAAAAATCAAAGGAGATAAGGGGCAGCCCTGTCTGGTCCCATTGCGGATTGAGAAGGCGTCCCACAGGTGGCCGTTAACTCTTACTCTTGCCGACGGGTTCGAGTATAGACTCAAGATGCTAGCAAGCATAAAGTCTCCCAGTCCTAAATATCGTAGGACCTTCCCAATGTAGTCCCAGGCCACTCTGTCGAATGCCTTCTCCGCGTCTGTGGACAGAAGGAAACCCTCAGAACCCGATTGGTGGAGCCAGTGGCAGATGTTGATTGCCTTAATTGTGTTGTCCCTGGCCTCGCGTCCAGGGACGAAGCCCACTTGGTCTTTGGTGATCAGTGCAGGGAGAAATGAGGTCAATCGATTGGCTAGAATTTTCGCAAATAGTTTTATGTCTGTGTTAAGGAGTGATATAGGACGATGATTGTTCGGTTGGGTGGTGTCCTTTCCAGGCTTGGGAATGACTGATATGTGGGCTTCCAATAAATCTCTAGGAGGGGGTTTTGTCTTGGCTAGGGAGTTGAATGCTTTGGTAAAATGTATCCCTAACTGCGAGGAGAAGGTTTTGTAGTAGACATTCGGCAGGCCGTCCGGGCCTGGGCTCTTGCCTGGCTTCATTGAGGACACTGCTTGGAGGAATTCCTCGCTCGTTAGTGGGGAGTCAAGCATTTGGCTGTCCTCGACCGTTAGTTTGGGTAACTTAGATTTGGTTTGATCGTCTTGTATTGCTTGCGCTCGCGTTGGTGTGTGGGGAGTAGTTATAGGTGTGGGGTTTATATCGTAGAGTTTAGTGTAGTAGTCTGCGAAAACTGCTGCGATTTCGTCTGAGCGCTGAACTTTGCGGCCGTGTCGGTTTTGCATATGGGAGATGATTGTTTGGGTTCTTTTTCCCTGGAGGAGCCTGGCAAGTAGTCTTCCGTTTTTATTGGCCTGCTCGTAAAATAATTTGGAGGTTAGGAGAAATTTGCGTTTGGTTTGTATATTTAATTCTTCTAGTAATTCTTTTCTAGTCCAGGTAAGGATATCTAGGGTGTTTTTTGCCCGTGTTTGTTTGTGGGTTGCTTCAAGTGTGCGGATTTTGTCAGTAAGTTTGACGATCCGCTCTTGTTTTTGTTTTTTATAGCAGGAGGAGAGGGCGATGCATGTTCCTCGAATATAGCATTTATGGGCTAGCCAGGTGCTCATCGTGGAGGCATCTGCAGAGTAGTTGTGGTCGAAATATGTTTTTATGTCTGAGGCTATTTGAGCGTTTGAAATTGGGTCTGTGAGAAGGGATAAATTAAGTCGCCAACTTTTTTCCCTATGAACAGCAGTTGGTAGCTGGAGAGTCATGGTAACAGGATGATGATCTGAAATGATCATAGGCTCGATGCTTGCTGTGTGTAAGAATGGAAGGTCAGGCTGGGATAGAAAGATATAATCAAGCCTAGAGTACTTTTGGTGTGGGGGGGGGAGAAAGTGCAGTCTTTAGTATCGGGAAACAGGGTTCTCCAGGAGTCGTGGAGTGCGAGCGAATTGAGTTGGAGTTTTATTGGGCGAAGGGCACGGTATAGGATGGAGGATCGTCCTGAGGAGGAGTCCAGGTGGGGTTGGAGGAGGATATTCAAATCACCACCCAAAATTATTAGGCCCTCTTGGAAGGGGATTAATTGTTCGAATAGTTTCCTGATAAAGGATACTTGGTGATTGTTAGGGGCATATACGTTGGCTAGGGTGATGGGTCTGTTATGTATTGATCCTTTGACAAACAGAAACCTCCCTTCGGGGTCAGCTACTTGTGCCTTGATGATAAAAGGTACATGCCGTGCGATGAGGATCGCTACTCCCCTCGTCTTGTTAGTTGGTGAGGAGGCATGGTATAGGGTAGGGAATGTTTTATTGCTAAATCTTGGGACATGTGACAACTTGAAGTGGGTTTCCTGGATTAATGCAATTTGAGTTTTGAGTTTGTGTAGTTCTCTGAGAGTGAGAGATCTTTTTTCGGGAGTATTCAAGCCCTGGGCGTTTAGGGAAGTAATTTTTAATGTGTTAAGGTCTTGCATGGTGGAATGAATCAGCCTTTTAATTGGCTAATGTTAGAGGGGAAAGGGGGTGGGGGGGTAGGGAAATGGGCTGGTGTATGGGGGATGGGGGGTAGCGGAGGAAGGTGATGAGTCCCCAGGGGGGAAAGAGAGGGTTTAGTGAGTATTGGGCTAGAAAGCCCACCTCACTAAGTTCTGGGGGGTCTCTCTGAGGACAATCCGGAGGAGCCGGATTGATAGGGGGGTTGGTGGTTCGGCACTCAAGGGACAGAGACGGCTCTCCGGCAGGAGAGAAGCCTCTTATAGGAAAGCTGGGGGTTAAAAGTCAACAGTAAACCTTGAACAACAAATAGCAACCTGTGTAGGCATTGGTAAAAGTTAACATCAAAACCATAATAGTTAAATAATAGCATCCCAGGAGATGGACGAGGCCGGGTGAGCCTTTCTAAGGCAATGTAAACGAGGGGAGTGAGTTTTGGAGGGATCTTATAGTTTTGATAGATTATAGTGGCGGGAGGGTATGGGATGAATTGGAAAGAGACGGGTAAGATACTCCTTCATTAACTGCGATCTCTTTGTATCCCACCCGTCTAATAGTGGGGCGAGCTCTTGGCCCAGCCGGCCTTGTCGGGCGTCTCGTAACCAGTAAATCTTATAACAAAAATCATAAAGAGGGAGCTGATTCCAGTTCGGTGTTCTAAAGTGGCCCTACCTCGCATGAAAACACGGGAGGGGGCATATATAGAAAAAGGAATGGGGGTATGGGTAGTGTCAAGGCGCTAAGGCTATAAGGACATCTCCGGACAGGGAGATGTGCAGCTAGTTGAGCAAGGAGAAGTATAGCCACAGGGGTCTTACATAAACGGTAGTCTTACTCAGATCTCACCAGTGGAGTGGCAGAGGGGGGCACGTAGAGTGGTCCAAGTCTTCTGCGGGAGCGGTTGAAGTGTTCGTTCAGAAACGATCTTTAAGGGGTGTACGAGGAAGTTCACAGTGCGTTGCTTGCTTGAGCTTATGTCATAGGGTCAGCATGCTCTTCTTATGTTCAGGGTATCGTTCGTCAGCAGGGAAGGAAAAGTGTTGGGGCTTTTAGTCTGCGAGTCGTTCCTCCCCTGAGTTAATCTTCGACCATCTGTTCCTCTGGGATGGCAGGTATAGCTGCTGCATTCGGCTCCCTTCTGTCCCTTCGGTATGGTGTGAGATTAGTGCACCGTCTTGGCGTGCGTTGGTCTGTGGTCGGCGAGAGATGATCTTTCCAGGTGTCCGGGATCAGGAATTCTCTATACCACTCGGGGACCAGGATTTCTGGTATATTTGTGAAGTCGTAGAATTGTTGCAGGTCCGCCGGGGTATGCATCGTGAACGAGCGTCCTTGGACCGTCGCACATAATCCAAACGGAAAGCGCCATTTGTAGACAATCCTGCGCTCCTTCAAAGCTTCCAGGATAGGGCGGAGAGCTCTGTGGTGGTTGAGGGTTATCTGCGATAAGTCCTGAAAGATCTTAACCACTGTGCCATTAAAGCGAATTTCGTCTTGGTCTCTCGCCCTAATGGAGATCTCTTCTTTCAACTTGTAGTCTGTGAAGCAACAAATAATGTCCCTAGGAGGGTCTCCTTCTCTGCCTCTTGGCCTGAGAGCTCTGTGTGCTCTCTCAAAATCTACAGGGGCATATTGCAGTCGTTCTGTGAGGGTGTTGAAGAGGGACTGTAAGGCGAGTGGGATCTGGTCGTTCTCGACCGATTCAGGGATTCCCCTCACTCTTAGGTTTCGCCTTCTTCCGCGGTTGTCGAGGTCTTCCAACCTTCTCTGCATCTCAATTAAGTGGAGTTGGTATCTCGCTGCATACTGTTTTAGGTCACCGATGTCTTCATCGTGACGACCCGCTGCCCGCTCTACTTGGTCTAAACGATCGGAGACGCCTCTCAGTTCGTCCTTCAGCTCCATTACCGCATCGGTAAGTGCGCCTTTGATGTCCGAGGCGATCTTTTGAAGGTCCGACATTTTAGGGACTTGTTGAATTAGGTCCATCAGAGTTTCCTGTGTCCCTGATTCTAGTTCTGGTCTTGGCTTTGTTAGGCCGTCTGGTTGTTTGTTCGCCATATTGGAGGTAGGTGCCCTGGATGAAGAGGCCTCACCCGTCGGTCCTTGCTGGCTTCTAAATAATTCGGGCAGATTGCGTCCTGATTGTGTGTGCGGGCTGTTGCTGAATGGTAGCTGCCTGCCGATCTTGCCCATAGCTGTCGATGAAACGCTAAATAACCGAGGCTTCTCCCCTGTGAGGCCGGAGCTCTTGTCTTAGGCAGCCATCTCGTCCGCGTGCCAGGCCATGCCCCCAAAGAGAAGCTTTTTGGTTGCCATGGACATTCTCATGTTTCCAGTCAGAAAGAATGACATATATAATATAAAAGTGCATGCAGGGCTCTGGGCAAACCACTATGGACAAAGGGGGTGTGAAATAATTTCATACAGTAATGTAATCTGTAAGATTACAGTGTACTGTATGTTTAATGTGTGATTCACTTTTTGAATTTCCCGCCGGTCTCCATCCCCGTGCGAAGCGACGCTCGCAGGGAACGGAGCCCGGCACACAGAGTCATCGGGCGGCGGACACAGCCCGCAGACACGGCGGGGGACATCGCTGGATCCAGGAGACAATGTGAGTAGCACTGCCTTGGATCCAGCGATGCAATCCCAAGTGTGGCTCGGGGTTACCGCTAATGGTACTGAAATTCCACCTGGAGCCACACTCGGGAATACCGCCAGGAAGGTTAACCTCCTGTTCACAACAGTGTGACTTGCTATACGATTTGACAGGTCCAAATCACATGACAAGTTGCATCCTATTGTTGGCAATGAAACTGAAGTTCCTGCACTATTTTTGAGGATTTCAGGTGTGACTTGCATAGAAGTGAAGTCACACTGACATGCGGCTCTGAAATTGTGAGATTTCAAGTGAAGTTGCATGATTTTAAAGTTGGATTTGATGTGAATGGGAGCTTAATGTTAGGTTTAAATCATACAATGTTTGTAGGCTCATAATACCCTGATTGATGACACCTGAGAATGGTCCCTGGAAAGAGAATGGATAGGTATGAGGTCCAGGTTCAGTCTGCAAGCAGGTTCAGATGGAATTTTGTTTGTTCGTAGGTTTGGCTTCAATCTGAATGTTCAGGATGTTCAGCAGGAATTGCCCAGCCTAACGGCCCACAATGCATTGCAAAAAAACACCAACGACCAAAGTTTTGCAAGAATGGTGGTTTTTGACTAAAGTCCATTTTCATAAACCATAAAAGGCTGCTCTCCCAGCAATCCTTTGTCAGTGTTTTGGGATTTAGTGAGAGTGAGGGACAACTGACTATGCTTTAAGAAGAGATAGTTTGCTAGTGATGTTCATTTCATCACTAGAGGAAAAGTAATGACATTTAAACTGGAGTCTGACAACTGAGGAGAAACAGGATAAGCAAGTGCTGGTATGCATGAAACTCATTAGAGACGCTACTCACTTGCCGTATATGATATATGCTTCATCGATGAGCACCCAAGGCCCATTGCAGACAAGAATGGACTGTTCTGTAACAGTCACATTTATCTGTATTAACAACAGGAGACATGTTTACCTAATAGTCAGTGTAACAAGGGAGATCTTAAAGTGGTTCTAAAGTCAGAAGGTTTTCTATCTTAATGCATTCTATGATAAAACACTTTTTGTGTGCATCAGCAATTTAGTGAGCCAATTAGGAGAGAGAGGGGGAGGGGCTGAGCTGTGGCTCCGTTTCTTAACTGACACACAGAGCAGCCGCTCAGCTTGGGTGCCCCCATAGCATGCTGGAGAGGCCAGGAGTGCCAGAGGGAGACCCGAGAAGAAGAGGACCTGGGCTTCTCTGTGGCTATGCAAAACCACTGCACAGAGCATGTAAGTATAACATGTTTGATATTTTTAAACAAGAAAAAACAAGACTTTAATATCACTGTAAATGATCACCCCATTACCCCAACCCCACACAGACACATTGTGATCAACTGTTTGAGGATGTTGATTTATTAAGAAGAGGTTTATAATCTCCCTCATTCTACCTACACAAATGTTTTTTTTACTTTATACATAGTACTCACGCCTAAGGATCATTAAAATGATCCCATCCTACATCATCCATAGGTATGCCAATCATCTCGTCTACGCAGACCCCTGATGTCTCACTTTTGAGACAGAAAAAGAGATTGAGGACAGAGATTCCCCCATCCCTTTCTCTGCAGCCAGGCAGCAGGGGGAATCTGCACAGTACAGGGTGATTAGGGTGTGCCCAGGCATACCTGCCACCCTATGTGGGCACGCCTATGGCAAGCTGAAGTTAGAAGAACCCCATTCTCTTTTATAGTTTAATATCATTGCTATGCCAGTGGCCTAATGCACTGCTATGTCAACATGACTGACACGTGAAACTCTCAAGCAAAACTCTTACTTTTTTCATTCAGATCTATTTTAGAACAAATTTCAAAAGACAAAGGTCTTATTTAAATTTCTGCAAATAGGTATGTCCATTCAAATTTTTAAGACTCCATAAAGAGCAAATGTTCTGAGCAGACAAAGTTTAATTCTGGGAGGTCAAAAGGCCTGTCGGTGGTTCAAACAGCAGAAGCGCCTGACATTGTGTGTCTAAGGATGGATCAGAGTCGTCAGATTTAAGGGACATTGAATTACTTTTTTTTTTACCATTTTCAATTTAAAATGCTTTTTTGGTGAAATAAAACAATTCGATGTTTCTCAAACCTGATGAATCTGACTCATCCTTAGAAATTCCGACCCACATGGCAACCTCGACAGATGTAAATTTTTTTTATCTATTTTCCTATCTCAACATTTTTGTTACAACATTTTTTTTTTGTCCTGTGGACACCCTGATTCTTCCCATGGGACTGTAATTTGCCATTGCGGCTAAACTCCTCAGATCTCCGTGGACCAACACATCTTAAATCCCTAAAGTTTAATCGAATTTGCACTGCTTAACTGAGTTCTGCCAAAAAAAAAAACAACAAACACATATAAAACAGTTGTATGGTACACTTGTTATCAATTTGCATAACTTTGCAGTTATGCAAATGTTTTCTGTTTATGGAGGACAAATTATCATATTAGACCTTAGCAGACCAGAATTAGAAAACATTATTTCCAATGTACTACTTATCTATGATGATGAACAGAGATAACCAGATACCTCTTAACTCTTCCTGCTAGCCTGCTGCGTAAGGATTGCCCAACATACACTATATTACCAAAAGTGTTGGGACACCTGCCTTTACACGCACACGAACTTTAATGGCATCCCAGTCTTAGTCCATAGGGTTCAATATTGAGTTGGCCCACCCTTTGCAGCTATAACAGCTTCAACTCTGGGAAGGCTGTCCACAAGGTTTAGGAGTGTGTCTATGGGCATGATTAACCATTCTTCCAGAAGCGCATTTGTGAGGTCAGGCTGTGCTGTGGACGAGAAGGCCTGGTTCGCAGTCTTTGCTCTAATTGATTCCAAAGGTGTTCTATTGGGTTAAGTTAAGGACTCTGTGCAGGTCAAGTTCCTCCACCCACAAAAAAGATACATATACTGCTGATGGCATATGATTTATTCTGTTATAAAAGCAAGATTGACGCTCAACATGAATGGTGATTAAATGCTGCTTTCAATAACTTAATGTTATTTCCTATTTTACCTATATGTTTATTTATTCCCCATTGAGCCAGCTGATAGTTAAATGGCAAAGGAATCAATTGCTGTAAGAATTTTTTTTTTAACTAGAACTAGAGGAGGGTGCACTTCAAAGGGCACCTATCAAAAAATGAACCTTTATTATATATCATAAAAGGTATGTAACTGATCATAACAGGTATCCCTATAGGGTGAGGTCAATGCCACTATATATGCACATCGGTCACTTGCTGTTTTGCTGCTTTCCAAAGAATCCCCTCCCATGTGGGTGGAACCCCTCTCAGCCCTGCGACTCGTCTGTGAACTGGAGGTTAACACTATATAATGTAGGAAGAAAGAGGCTGAGAGCTATTAGTTCATTGTTGCCTGTGCGGACATCCCTGGTGTGTCTGTAGAACAGGAAATGAAGATTATTCCTAAAAACCAGATCATTACTACTCTATGTGAAGCCTTCTTACTTACATGTGGTGGCTCGCTGGGAGTATTCACATCTTGTGGGAAGACAACTGTGGGAGAGCTGCTTTTGAACAAGTGTGTTTAACGGTGAACGGTCGTATCTGCAGTACTTGAAAAGGCAAACACTTTCATCTCATCCTCCTTGATTTAAATAAGTGTGATTGACCGCTCTTATCCAGGGGGTCACACACTCTGGGGTAAGAGCGTAGTGCAGATGGTGTTGTGTGACACAAGAGTGCTCTGTTTCTTGGATGGAGGCTGGGACCTTTTCTTCTCTGCTTTTTCTTCATATATGGACTTTTAGCTGATTTATTAGCGCTGTACATGTTGTTATTTATATGTTCACTTACTTGTGCAGTGAGCCACAGATAGGGGGCCCCTGGAATTTACAAAATGGCCAATTCTATAGAGGCCTTTGTCCAGCCACCAGTGAAAAGCCATAATGTCCATCCCAGGGGGAAAAAGTGGATTGTGGAATAAGTGGGAGAGTGGCCGCCAAAAGGAAGTTAAAGTGGATAAGGATTTGATGCTGTCCCAAAGGGCGAAGGAGTGAGATAACGTAGGAGCCATTATCGGGGGTCCCTCCTTGGGAGGGCGCCATAGCAGAAAATTAATGGAGTGATTGGGGATGGCTTGTCTCTCCAACCTTACCCAATTAGGGAGGGCACACTTAGAGTAAATGATCGAGAGTTGGGAAAGTTGGGCCGCTTAGTCATACCAAAGTAGGTTTGGTAAATTTAGCCCTCCTTGGTCTCTGGTCCTAAACAGGGTTTGTTTGCTTAGTCTTTGGCCCTTGTTGCCCCATATAAAGCGGATGATCTTGGCCTGGAATTTCTTGAGAGGGTCCCTTGAAATCGGTATGGGGAGGGACCTAAAGAGATAAAGGAGTCTGGGTAGTAAGTTCATTTTAATGGAATTGATTCTTCCCAGCCAAGAAATCCCTAGTTTATCCCACCCCTTCATCTCCGAGTCCAATTTTTTAAACATAGGGGGTAGTTTGCTGCGTAGAGGTTGGCAATAGAGAGCGTCAAGTGGACCCCTAGAAAAGGTAGTAAGGTGTCTGCCCAGCCGAAGCCGAAGTTGTTTTTGAGGGAGCAAACTAAATGATCTGGCAAGTTCACATTGAGGACCACGGATTTGGAATAGTTTACGGACAGCCCCGAGATTTTGCCAAAGTCATCTAAGGTCCTGCAAATAATTGTTAAGGAGATGTGGGTCTCTGATATGAAGAGCAAAATGTCATCTGCATATAGGGCACATTTGTGTGTCTGGTTAGCGCAATCAACCCCATGTATATCCGGGTTGGATCTGAGAGCGATTGCCAGAACCTCAATGACCAGAGCAAAAATTAAAGGGGATAGTGGGCAGCCCTGCCGTGTGCCAGACCTAATAGGAAAGGGACGGAGTGGAAGCCCTGCAGTTTGATTTTAGCTTCAGGATACGAGTACAGGGCACCTATTGTGTTAAGGAAGGATTGTCCAAAACCCCAGTGCTGAAGAACCGGAAATAGGTATGTCCACGATACCATGTCGAAGGTCTTTGTCATATCTAGTGATAAGAGGAAGCCCTCCTGCCGATGGCTGTTATCCCAGCTGGACTGCAAAAGAGAAATGATGTCTATTGCCCTCCTGATCTGGTCCGGGCCCTGCATTCCCAGTATGAATCCCAACTGATCCCTGTGGACGTAAAGCCCTATGAAGCTGGAAAGGCGGTTTTCCAGTATTTTCATCAGAATTATAAGATCATTATTAATGAGGGATATAGGACGGTAATTCTCAACAACACTGGGGTCTTTATTAGGTTTAGGTAAAATTGTGATAAAGGCGGAGTTTAAGTCAGCATTTAAAGGGTGTCCTGCTCAAAGGGGATTGTTGAATCGAGCCATATAAGCAGCTAGTGTATACGCAAAGTGTTTGTAGTAGGGGACCGCAAAGCCATCGGGGCCTGGGGCAGAACTTAATAACCCACGTGATCTCCTCAGGAGTGATGGGTGCCTCTAGCTCATCCCTATGTTGAGTTTTAAGAGTGGGAATGGGTAAGGAATGCAGAAATCCCTGTATATGATCAGCATGTGGTGGTGTCTGATCCCCTGTGTACAGCTTCTTATAGAAGTCTTGGAAGGCGTCCAGAATTTTTAGGGGATTTTGGGAGTGAGAGCCATCCTGCATTCTGATTTTGGGAATGGAGTGTACTCTCAATTTGGAGGCTAGTCTTTGTGCCAACATGGACCCTATTTTGTCTCTCTGTAAATAGAATCTCCCACCTTCCGATCTAAGGTGTTTCTCAGCTGTAGCCGTGAGGGCAAGGTTCAGGGCAGTGCGTGCGGCTTTGAGCTTCCCTAGGGAGGAGGAGGAGGGCGACTCTTTGTGTCGTTTGCTGGCTAAGAGAAACTCCTTTTCTAATCTGTCTATGTTAATGGATCTAGCTTTGCAGATCCTGGAGGCTAGTTGGATCAACTTTCCTTGAATTGTGGACGTATGAGCAGCCCATAGGGAGGTTGGAGAGATGCCATCTGTATCATTCAAGCGGAAGTATTCTTGAATAGGTAAATTGATATCTGCAACGTGTACTGGCTTACTAACGATTGAAGCATTCAGCCTCCAATTAAAAGGTTTGCGTGTGGTGTCCGCTCTGTGTAAGACCAACAGCAGTGAGGAGTGGTCCGACAAGGCAGAGTCTCTGATAAGGGCTTTAGAGATCTTGGGGAGCTCATTAGTGTGGATAAAGAAATTATCTATTCTAGCGAATGTGTTATGGGGGCTAGAAAAGTGGGTATAATCCCGAACCGAGGAATTCATTTCCCTCCATATATCTACTAATCCCTGATTAAAAATTTGCCTGGCTGCCTTTAGACTCTGCCTTGAGGGATGGATCTGGTTATGTCCGGGGGGACGCGACTTGTCTAGACCCACATCAAAGGCCGTGTTCAAGTGCCCCCCCATATATAACTGTTCCCTCCCCAAAGGTTGGTGGCTCGAAAGAGGGATTCAAAAAATTTAGATTGTCCCTTGTTTGGGGCATAGTAGGATGTGTTTAGCATGTAGCATGCTATAGTATAGTAGCATGTGTATAGCTGGATATCTATAAGGCCCTTGGGGAGTAGGAAACGACCCTCCGGATCCTTCAGAACCGTACTGCAGCAGAAGTGAACACTATGAGAGAAGAAAATGCCCACCCTTTTGGTTTTATTTACTGCACTTGCCAGGTGAAAGGTAGGGCATTTACGGTGTATAAATGAAGGGGAGCATGAGGATGGGAAATGGGTTTCCTGCAATAGAAGCACATCTATCTTTTGGGCTGCATAATACTGGAATGTTTTTTTCTGTTTCATAGGTGAATTTAGCCCCTGAATGTTATGGGAGACTATGCGTAGAGGAGGCTTGGAGGGATTGTGGTCAACCATGGGGCAGAGAGAGGTAAGCACATAGCAATCCCCAAATGCTTATCTGGGACCCGGAGGAATATGTAGGGAGGAGGACGCTCGGGTGGAAGCCAAAGTAATAGCCAAGGGGCCCGGGGGGCGAGGAGTCCGACACCAACACCAGAAAGAAAGGATGTAACCTAAGGGAAAGGAAGAGTAAAGAGTTAGACAAGAAAAGGGCTAGAACAAGAGCAGAGTAAGGTGGGAGTATGAGGAGCATACTCCAAGTAGTAAACAACGTGTATCCCACTAAAAGTGGGAACACCCTGTTCTAGAGGATGAAAATGGCCATTCTCCGAGGACAGGGGGTGGCGCAAAACAACCATTCCAAACATTGCATCCCCTAATTTTAGAGAACACATATTGTCTAAAGTCATTAAACTTAGAACTGTCCGGTACCATGAGACCCTCAGCAGGACACCCAGCGTGTGAGAACATCCCCAGATTGGAGAGATAGGGCAAGAGATCAATAGAGGGGAGGCCAGATGGGCATCCTTCCTTCGGTTAGCGAAGCCCCCACCAGCCCAACTAGCAGGAGGAGGCCCACCGGAAACTGTACGCTACGCTGACGTCAATTTAGCTGGGGACCTGCTAAGAGTCACATGGAGGGGGAGCCCCTAGGGGAACACTAGTAACAATTGTCTTAAGGTCAAATATGACACAACCGGTTAAGTGGGCCTTAGCGGCAGTCCAAAAGGACCTGTCTCCAAAGTAAGAGACGAAAACAAACAGGTAAGAATGCAGTCCGTCAGCCCATTTCAGGGTGGGGCTCCTTCCTTGGCCTTCTTAGGTTTGGGCTTCTGCCAGAGGGTGGTTATTGGATTTGATGGAGGCGGTCTCTTCGACGCACATGAACTTTAATGGCATCCCAGTCTTAGTTTGTAGAGTTCAATACGGAGTTGGCCCACCCTATGCAGCTATAACAGCTTCAACTCTTCTGGGAAGGCTGTCCACAAGGTTTAGGAGTGTGTCTATGGGAATGTTTGATCATTCTTCCAGAAGGGCATTTGAGAGGTCAAGCACTGATGTGGATGAGAAGGCCTGGTTTGCAGTCTTTGCTCTGATTCATCTCAAAAGTATTCTTTTGGGTTAAGGTCAGGACTCTGTGGGGGTCAAGTTCCTCCACCCCAAACTCACTTATCCATGTCTTTATGGACCTTGCTTTGTGCACTGGTGCGCAGTCATGTTAGAACAGGAAGGGGCAATCCCTAAACTATTCCCACAAAGTTGGGAGCATGAAATTCACTGGAACCATGGGGCCAAGCCCAACCGCTGAGAAACAACCCTACACCATAATCCTCCCTCCACCAAATGATTTGAACCAGTGAACAAAGTAAGGTTCATAAAGACATGGATGATCGAGTTTGGGGTGGAGGAACTTGACTGGTCTGCACAGAGTCCTGACCTCAACCCAATAGAACACCTTTGGGATGAATTAGAGTGGAGACTGCAAGCCAGGCTTTCTCATCCACATCAGTGCCTGACCTCACAAATGCACTTCTAGAAGAATGGTCAAACATTCCTATAGACACATTCCTAAACCTTGTGGACAGCCTTCCCAGAAGAGTTGAAGCTGTTGTAGCTGCTAAGGGTGGGCCAACTCAATATTGAACCCTACGGATTAAGACTGGGATGCCATTAAAGCTCATGTGCGTGTAAAGTCAGGTATCCCAATACTTTCGGTAATATAGTTGTATACTGAGTATAGGATGTTCATGTTGAAGTCGAGATGGTTATTCAAGGGTGTTATCCTTCATTTCCCTATAATAAAATCCTAGTGTATGAATAGCTTAGGACATTTTTGTAAAATACCTTCCAGTTACCCCTGAGCAAGCAACATCAGTATAAAGTAAAATAAGGATAAGAATTCAAGTTGGTAAATTAACTTAATTAGTGGACAGAAATAACTGTATTCATTACACTGACACCTCCGACATGGATTAAACCGGGTAATAGAAAAGATTATGGAATTCGAAAATGTTTTAATTAAAATGGTACAAGCCTATATCAGTGCAGTAATGCAGCTGATTAATTTAGATTTAATTATTCTGCAATATACTGTATGTGATTAAAGTCAAAGCTCTTTCATAAGACCAATGTAAAAGCAGGAAAGCTTCAAGATATACTTTTTAATCTTATAATTTAGTACAGAAAAGGCCACATAAAATCCTTTTTAAAATGATGATGCATTTAAAGTGGTATTACACTTTTTCAAAAACATTTTCATTGATTTTAAGAGGATTTCTACTTTTCACAGACAAATTTTGCTTCTCCTTACCCTTTTTGTCAGTTAGGGCTCTTTCACATGCTATGTCCGTTTTGACTGACTCCGCTTGCTCAGCAGGGATCGATCCATTGATCCCCACTGAGCCGGTGGATGACAGGATCGTCTCTGCTCACTATGCAGAGACGGATCTGTCAGAGCCCCTGCTCTCCTCTATGGGGGATCGGATGAAAATGGATCTGCCTGTCCGTTTTCATCTGATCTGCCAGACGGATGGAAAATAGGGTTTCCATCCCTCGGACCGGAGCCGATCTGACATCCGTCGCTCCATAGAGTTACATGGAGCGTCCATTCAAGTCCGCCTGAAAAACTGACAGGGGGACCTGAACGGTCCATACTTGTGAAAGGACCCTTACAAACATTGCTTAAAGTGTACCTCCACTTTTGAGAAAAAAACATTGTCCTCTGGATAATCTATGTACATTGCAAGGATTATAACAAACTTTGTTGCAGATTCCTTCCTTTTGTTATTCTGAAGAAATCCCTGTTTGTTCCTCTGTGCTTCTCTGCTCAGTGGGTCTAATGGGAGTGGTTTCATAATTATCAATCAGCTGTGGCAGCAGCAGAGCACTAATGAAGAAATCTGATGGGCCTGCATCCCTTTAGACAGGGAAAGTATCTCACCAAAAATGACATTTTTGTTGCAGGGGATGCCTGAAATCTGATTTGTATCTTAGGCAGATTTCTGGGAAAATTGGTGAGCCAATCACACAAGCAGGAAATTATGTTTCTGGGGAGTGGTCAGTACACATTCTGTGTACAGAACTCCATGTAGCCATATTGCATGTCATTTATAGAAAATTACAGCGGCTGTAGATTGAAAATGAAAGGTAATTTTTAATAACATTCAATCACAATATGACTTGTGTCACAATTGTGCACGCTATATTATTTTTTCTTTACTTGCTATTTTTTTACCCGTGAAAGGGGAGTTAACCTTTAAGCACAGAGGGCATATTGTTGATATCACAAGATGGCTTTAGCGTAAGTTTAGAAGGGCTGGTGTAGTAGATCCACCTGTAATTAAACCAAATCATCTTCTACATCACTTCTACAGGTGAGCTGATTCTATTATTTGCTTACTTAACCTCCCTGGCGGTATTCCCGAGTGTGGCTCGGGGTGGAATTTCAGTACCATTAGCGGTAACCCCGAGCCACACTCTGGATTGCATCGCTGGATCCAAGGCAGCATTACTCACCTTGTCCCCTGGATCCAGCGATGTCCCCCACCGTGTCTGCAGGCTGTTTCCTCCGCTCGATGCCTCTGTGTGCCGGGCTCCGTTCTCTGCGAGCGTCGCGTCACATGGAGGCAGAGACCGGCGGCAAATTCAAAAAGTGAAACAAACACTAAACATACAGTACACTGTAATCTGTAAGATTACATTACTGTATGAAATCATTTCACATCCCCTTTGTCCCTAGTGCTTTGTCCAGTGCCCTGAATGCACTTTTATATTATATATGTCATTCTTTCTGCTTGGAAACTTGAGAATGTCCATGGCAACCAAAAAATGTCCCTTTACGTCAAAAGTGGTTTTTGATCAGCTAGAAAACAGCGATAGTAAATAAGAATCATTTGCAGAATTGAGTGATACTGATTTTTGGGGAAATTTATCATCAGACACTGAAAGTGACGACAGCGACAATTCTGCAAATGAGCAAATTTCAGTGTTTTTCACTTGATTACATTATTGAATAAATTGTATTAATATATTATAATCTTTGATAACTATTTATAGTTATTTATTATATTATAATTTCAGTGTTTTTGGTTTGATTACATTATTGAATACATTTTATTACTATTACGTTATTATTTTTGATAATTATTTTTAGTTATTTATTATATTATAATTTATGATTTCATGTTTCAAACTTTATCATACCCGAGATATCTTGTAGACTCTTGTTTGGACAGATTTAAGTGAGTTACTCCTAAGAATTACAGGCCTACAATATAAAATGCCAAATTTCCATGCAAAATAATGTACCGCTTTCAGCACCAAAAATCTGAAATAATCATACCGCCAGGGAGGTTAACATGCACAGCCCCAGTGTGGTATGCATCCAACCTGGAAACAGTGGGCCTGACAAAATTCACACCGAACTTAAAGCTGGCTTATACACAGCTGTCTACGCATGCTCACTGTGTTCCGGGGGGGGGGCAGGGAGCAGGTAGGGCAGACTCAATCGCCACCGGCTACCCGCAATGGCCCCCCCGCAGTGAGAGAACGGAGGTCCGTATATGTAAACACGGATCTCTGTTCTCATAGAGGGGGAAGGGCTGTGTATGGAAGCCGTGATCACTCCCTTCCCCCTGCCAGCCCAGACCCCATGCAGTTAGAACACTCCTAGGGAACACAGTTAACCCTTAGAGCGCCCCCTCCAGGTTAACCCCTTCACTGCCAATGGCATTTACACAGTAATCAGTGCATTTTTATGGCACTGATCGCTGTATAATTGCCAATGGTCCCAAAAAAGTGTCAAAATGGTCCGACATGTCCGCTGAAATATCGCAGTACCGCTAAAAATCGCAGACCGCCGCCATTACTAGTGAAAAATAAAGAAAAAATAAAAACCCAGAAATTAATTCTCTTCTTCCGTAAACACGGTAACTTTTGTGCAAACCAATCAATAAACACAGATTGTGATTTTTTTAACCAAAAATATGAGGAAGAATATAAATTGGCCAAAACCGATGAAAAAAAAATGTTCAGAATTTTTACAGCTTGTCTGAGCTGTAAAAAAAAGGTTACACTCTGCAGAGCTTAGTGGGGAGAGCTCTGACAGCTGGTTAGAGGGAAGGGACACAGCACACAGGAACAGAGCGGAGGCTGTCAATCAGCTGGAGCTCCCTCCCCTGTCACCATTTTTCCCTTGGTGTCAGGAAAACTTGTCATAAGGGATTTATGCTGAAAGCAGAGGAATGAAGCAGAAATATGACACTTAGGGGTTGATTTACTAAAGCTGGAGAGTTCAAAAACTGGTGCAGCTGTGCATGGTAGCCAATCAGCTTCTAACTTCAGCTTGTTCAATCAAGCTTTGACAATAAAACCTTGGTTTCTGTGTGGAGCTGCACCAAATTTTTCACTTTCAAGTTTTAGTAAATCAACCCCTTAGTGCTCTTAATTGAGACAAGTACACTTTATAGAGAGATATGCTTTGTTCATATTTCATGTCTGAAGTTTGCAAGCACTTTCACTTGTATCTTTTATATCTGCCTAGTGTTACATTTTAAGGTCATAGTCACACATTAACCACTTGCCGACCGCCAACCGCAGGTTGACGGCAACAAAGTGGCTCGATATCGCAAATCGCCGTCTTACGACGGCAGCTGCGAGATCGCGCACTGTGAGAGCGTGCGTGCCGCCGGAGTCGCGCCCGCACACTCACTGTGTTCGGGGAGGGCCAGGGAGCTGGTGCGGCGGACTCGATCGCCGCCGGCTACCCGCGATGCCCCCCCCCCGAGTGAAAGAACGGAGGTCCGTGTAAGTAAACACGGACCTCCGTTCTGTGAGAGGGGGAAGGGCTGTGATCACAGCCTTCCTCTACATGGAAGCTGTGATCACTTCCCTTCCCCTGCTAGGGCAGTCCCCCCCACAGTTAGAACACGCCCAGGGAACACAGTTAACCCTTAGAGCGCCCCCTGCAGGTTAATCCATTCACTGCCAATGGCATTTACACAGTAATCAGTGCATTTTTATAGCTCTGATCGCTGTATAAATGCCAATGGCCCCAAAAAAGTGTCAAAATGGTCCAACATGTCTGCCCCAATATCGCAGTACCGCAAAAAATCGCAGATCGCCGCCATTACTAGTAAAAAATAAAAAAAAATTAAAAACCCCAAAAATGAATTCTCATCATCCGTAAACGCGGCCACTTTTGCGCAAACCAATCAATAAACGCCGATTGCGATTTTTTTTATCACAAATATGAGGAAGAATATAAATCGGCCAAAACTGATGAAAAAAAATGTTTTTTTGTATTTTTTTTTTTGATTTGTATTTTAGCAAAAAGTAATAAATTTGGGGTTTTTTTCAAAATTGTCGCTCTTCTTTTGTTTATAGCGGCGATCAGAAATGATGCAGCGATGATCAAATACCACCAAAAGAAAGCTCTATTTGTGGGGAAAAAAAAGGACACAAATTTTGTTTGGGTACAACGTTGCACGACCGCGCAATTGTCAGTTAAAGCGACGCAGCGCCGAATCGCAAAAAGGGCTCTGGTCCTAAAGTGTGAAATCCTTCCGGGGCTGAAGTGGTTAAACTTTTTTTCTTCTCTAATTAGGACACTATGCAGTTTTTGCAATTTCTTTATAAATGTATAAACTTCCTCTTCAGAACAGTGATCCTCAACAGTGTTAATTTCGTCAACCAAAATATTTTCGTCTACTAAATTAATACTTTTTTAGTCTACTAAAATACGACTAAAACTAAAACAATTCAGTTGACAAAAATACAACTAAAACTAAAATAATATTTTAGTCGAAACACTAAATACAACTAAGATGGCATGTTAGTCAAAAGACTATGACTAAAACGAAATTGAATTTATATCACAACGGCTAAATATGTGTCTATAGTGATTGTTCAAGCCTTAATACCATAAATAATAAACATGTTGTTAGATTTTTACTCCAGGAGTATATGTTTGGCAGTTCTAAAGAAATAATGCATTAAAATTTAACTAAACCCATTTGATTTTAGTCTACTAAAATGTAATGGAGATTTTAGTTAACTAAAATACGACTAAAACTAAAACAACTCAAATACTAAAAATGGCATTTTAGTCAAAAGACTATGACCAAAACAAAATCGAAATTTGTTGTCAAAATGAACACTGATCCTCATATACTCAGTTTTGCAAACCTGTTCCGCATAAGATACTCTGAAAGCTTAAGTTAAAAGTCACTCCTGGTCTTGATTGATTGACTACTGCTCTGTAAG
The DNA here is from genome assembly GCA_018402905.1 of Glandirana rugosa. NCBI lineage: Eukaryota > Metazoa > Chordata > Amphibia > Anura > Ranidae > Glandirana > Glandirana rugosa. The sequence continues at coordinate 930,078 of BLSH010162783.1, forward strand.
GCCCCTTTCACACCTGGGGCCACCTGAGCATTAGCGGTAAAATGCCGCTAATTTGCGGTGCTTTACCGCTCGTTATAGCGGCGCTATGGCGCCTCTATTCGGGCGGCGGCTTGTGCGCTTTCAACCCCCCACAAGGGGTTAAAAGTGGCAGTTAGCGGCACTCCCGAATCGGTGTTCTGCGCTTTGGGAGCGATGCCCCGTTGTTTTCAATGGGCAGGGGCGGTATATGAGCGGTGAATACACCGCTTCCATGCCACTGCAAAGATGCGGCTTGCAGGACTTTTTTCGGGCTTTCACACTGGGGTGTATTGGGGGGACTTTTTCAGACACTTTTCTATCGCTATTGTTAGCGCAAAAGTGCCTGAAAAATGCCTTGGTGTGAAAGGGGTCTAAGAGATCTTGACAAAGTTGAATGGTTAGCGTGATATTTTTGCTCCTCAGCAGCTGCCCAAGCTCTAGGTAACAAGTCTACCAACAGAAGAGGCAGGTCTTCAAATGCTGCTACTCTGTGATGTCCTAAGATTATTCAAACTACCTTTTAGCTTATTAAATATTCTATGTTCATAGCATGCAAAAAAAATTCTTAATTGCAAATATACAAAAGCCTTTGATATTGATAATATTACTGTGGCAAAAATATACTAGACGAGGGTGTGCTCCCCTACACATATACACTATATTACCAAAAGTGTTTGGGGTGGAGGAACTTGACTGGCCTCAACCCGATAGAACACCTTTGGGATGAAATAGAGCGGAGACTGCAAGCCAGGCCTTCTCATCCAACATCAGAGCTTGACCTCACAAATGCGCTTCTGGAAGAATGGTCAAACATTCCCATAGACACTCCTAAACCTTGTGGACAGCCTTCCTAGAAGAGTTGAAGCTGTTATAGCTGCAAAGGGTGGACCAACTCAATATTAAACCCTATGGACTAAGACTGAGTTGACATTAAAGTTCATGTGCGTGTAAAGGCAGGCGTCCCAATACTTTTGGTAATATAGTATACAGTCCTGCTCACCATTATTGGCACCCATGAAGTTTATGTACATATTGTGGAATATCTACTGAAGGAAATGTATCAAATTAACCAACATATTACTACAGATAGCTTGTGTTTGACAAAAAAACTGTAAATGATAAATAACATTTAAAAAGATAAACATTATGAGGAAAACAGAGAAAACCATAATGCTTGCCTTGTCAGTGGTATTGGCACCCTTTGCTGCAAATCAGTATGGAAACCCAATTTGGCTCACCTGTTGCAGATCTCAAATGAGGATCACCTGTGATGAATTGCCTCCACCCATGTGACCCAAATTATCCAATAAATGAACATTTTGGTTTTATAAAAAGCCACCTGTTATTCCCTCTTCATGTGTGACAATGGTAAAGACAAAGGAGCTGTCTGACGCCACCAGAAATGCTATTATTTGCAAGCACAAGACCTCCAAAGGGTATAAGGCCATCTCCAAAGACCTTGGCATCCCTGTTTCAACGGTGCGTAATGTTATTAATAGAGTTGAGCGAACCTCTGGAAGTTCGGGTTCTGCTGGTCCGTCCGAACTTCGGGACAAAGTCCGGGTCCGGGTCCGGACGGAACCCGAACGATCGCACGGACAACGAACCCCATTGAAATCAATGGGGACCCGAACTTTTATGCACAAAAATGGCTGTAACAAAGTCCTGGAAAGCCCTAGAGGGCTGCAAAAGGAAGTAAAATGGGGGAAAGGGAAATAACTTTAAATATTTTTAAAAAAATAAAAACATAAAAAAAGCAAAAATGGAGGTGAATGTGGATCATCTTCAAACTGTGTCTGAAAAGTATTAATTAACGGTAGAAGCCATATAACTGTTCTAAAATCATCTTCAAACTAGGGCAAGTGCCCTACAAATAAATTGGGATAGGGAAAATAAATTAAAATCAAGTAAAAAAACGGGAAGGGGGGTGGATGTGGAGTAGGAGCCTAGAGGTTGACTAGGCCATGACCGAGGCAGTGTAGGTGGAAGTGGCGGTGGTAGAGGAGTAGGAGGAGGTAGCCAACGTGTTTTTTTTTTTTGTATTGAGGCCTATTCAAAAAAGAAGTATATGAATGGCTGTGTGAGTCCAGTCTAAATTTTTATTCTGCACAAGGTACAGACAAGTCTTGTGGGATC
>BLSH010162783.1:937750-954766 GCA_018402905.1 Glandirana rugosa
CTCAATCCAATTGAAAATCTTTGGGGGGAGCTGAAAACTGCCATTGGAGAAAGGAACCCTGCAAATGTTCAAGAGCTTGAGCATATTGCAAAGGAAGTGTGGGAGAAAATGCCACCCGAGAAGTGCAAGAAGCTTATCGATGGATATAAGAAACGTTTGGAGGCTGTCATCGCTGCCAAAGGGTGTGCAACCAAATATTAAGGAGGGGTGCCAATATTAGTGCACATGCTGGTTTTCTGTTTTTTCTTTATAATTACAATATCTATGTTGAAATAACAATTGTTTTTGTTAAATTACTTTGGACCTCCAATTAAAAGATCCTGCTGATATAAATTTGGTACATTTCCATTTATTTCTGAAGACATTCACTCAGTTATGCAAAACATGAAGGGGTGCCAATAATGGTGAGCAGGACTGTATGTGTATATCAAGAGAAGTTTTACCAATTAACTTTGTAGGTGTAAATCTTACCACATAGAGATAGAACTTTGTGTCATATATAGTGGTATTAAAGAGGAAGTAAACCCTTCTTGGTTTTACTTCCTCTTTATTACCCTGCAATGTAAAAGGATAATGGCCTAGTATGCAACGCATATTAGTCCATTATGTGATACTTACCTGCATTGGAAGCCTGCGATGTCCCCGCTCCAGGCTGCGTCCACCTTCTGCCCCTCTTCCTTCGGGGGCCGCTAACTCCAGCTCTGTGATTGGCCAGAGTCGCGTGATGTCACTCGCGGCACGATCTCAGTGAAGAAACGCCACGGAGGCCGTTTCTTCACTGCGCATGTGCCCAATGACGTGGGGCACATGCGAGTACACCGTATATCTCCTGAACCGTGCAGGTTTGGGAGATATGCAGGGAACCTACAGGTAAGCTTTATTATAGGCTTACCTGTAGGTTAAAGTGGTTGTCAAGGGTTGACAACCCATTTAACCTCACCCTATAGGGATACCTGTTTTGGTCATTTCCATACCTTTTATGATTTATAATAAGGTAAAGTTTTAGATAAGTGGCTTTTGGTGTGTAGGGAATCGCACCTTCCTCTAGTTCTAGTTAAAAAAAAAATTCTACAGCAATTGATTCCTTTGCCATTTAACTATCAGCTTGCTCAATGGGGAATAAATAAACATATAGGTAAAATAGGAAATAACATTAAGTTATTGAAAACAGCATTTAATCGCCATTCATGTTGAGCGGCAATCTTGCTTTTATAACAGAATGAATCATATGCCATCAACAGTAGGAGTATCTTTTTTTCATGGCATCTAGTCATTAAGTAAGGTAAAACAATGATTACTAAACAGCCTCCTACAATTTACACTTCAAGGTCATGATGCTGATGAATGCATTAATGTGCGGCTGAGCACGGGGCATGGCATTTCGCCTCCTGCGCATTGCTCTCATCAGTCACATTCATAAATAACAAAGAGAGATGGATGATTTGGCTTCTTCTTCAAGAGAATCCATTTTCTGAAGCAGATATTACATTGCTCTTTGACTATCTGCTGTATTCATATATCCCCTGACTTGACCTGAGTATTAATGCATTTGACAGTACATGGAAATTCACTACTGGGAGGAGGATGAGACTTGTGCTTAATTCTGTTTAATGTCCTTTCCTGATTATGCAAAACACTAAGAGACCTCTGATGAGCGTAATCATTAAACACTTTCAGAGCCGAATTAAACAAATCAGTGGAGTATGGGGAAGTTTAGACTGCTGATAAGAAAGTCAATGTGGAAGAGGAGAGGAGGCTTTTTGAAACCATCAGTTAGAACTTGGTAGGTTAAAGGATAACTGTGATCATTGGGCAAAGAGAAAATATCTGTACTGTTAAAGACACTTTGTAACAAAGATTTTGGTATTGGTACCAATTGGTTCATTCATAACTGAAGTATAGTAAACTGTTTTTAATATACTTCCATTTCTGAATTAATGGGAGGCTTGGCGCACAACTATTCCTGTCCATTCATTCTGTGCAGCTGAGGCTACACAGATGGAGATTGAGATCTGAGGTTTGTTTAGACCCCCTGATATCTCATCAAAGCCCCCTATCAGAGCTCCTAAAAAATTGTAAAAAAATAAAATAAAAATAAATTTGTAAAAAAAAATAAAATGAAATGGTAAAAAAATAATAAAATTAAAATAAAAATTAAAACCTACTGACACCAGTGAGGGAACTATCAGGATTGCAAAGGCTGTAATTGTGACTGGGCCCTGGCATTTCACCACCATGGGGAGGCCCGAAGATGGCAGAAAGAGGGCCCACTGCAGAACTTGTAAAAGGGCCCTGCTGCAGTACTATAATAAAGGGACCCGTGATAGGAGTAAAGGGCCCCAGGATCATTGGGAAGAGGGAAGGGCCCTGGCCAGGGGTCAGGGGACCCTTCATAATTTCTTTCACCGGAGCCCTGAAGTTACGCCTCTGAACCAAACCACAACAGATTGGAGTTAAATTGGCCATAGCAGCCTTTTATTAACCAAATTATAAATAAAAAACAATTAACTGATCAATAACATAATAACCTGAACACACAGTGCATTAAAGAATGGAGCCACAAGGTCCTAATAGGCATCAAAACCAAGACAGTATCTGCGTGTCACTTCTCAGGCCTCCAGCCGCACAACCACCGACTCGGAGACAACTTGCAGGTACACATACACCAACTGGGAGCCGTACCTCAGATAGTCCCTACACCATACCTTTTTGTGCCCATATGAACCTAAAAGGACCTTGCACCCCGCCAGTCACAATACCCGGCTCCTCACAACACCCAATTCCCCAACCCAAAATGCCGACCGAGTGCAGTGCTGGAGGGTGGGAAGTTGTTCCCTGATTGCTGACCAAGGACTGAAGACCACCCCCATCCAGTTAACAAACCATGCCCCCCCCAAAGCTCCACCCAACCCTGACCATGCCCCAATCAGACAAACTTTCTTACTTACCCTGTCGTGCCGGCCCTTTGTTTATTGCCTTCTGGTTTTACACTGGGCATCTCTTTACTTGACTCTAGTGCACATACTAGTTTGTGAATCATGAAATAGCTAGTATTAGTTTATTTATTTATTACAGGTACTTATATAGCGCCATCAATCATACATACACATAGGAACGCGGGGGAACACAGTCCCAGCACCTCCAGGGTGTGCTGGAGAGTGTCTTCATGCTGGCTGCTGGGGATCTTATGTTGCTGAGGGGCCTACTGTTGATGGTGGAGGATCTATTGTTGCTGGAGGGTTGGTTGTTGAGAGGGAATCTATTATTGAAGGAGGTGTCTACTGATGCTGGCTGCTGGGAGATCTATTGTTTCTGCGGAGGGGTCTGTTGTTGCTGGGGGATCTATTTTTGTTGGCTGCATGGGGATCTATTTTACTGCTTTTCTTGTTATCATTAACATATGCTGTACAAATTACTTAGCACTGCAAAATTATACTTTGTTTTGTATTCTGTAAAAAGCGGGGTATTGAGAGGTGGTGGAACCAAGGGATAATGCTCAGAGGTGGGTAGGGGCGGACCAAAGGGGTGACTTGGTAGGGGGAGTACCTGCACCTATTCTCTGAGAAAAAAGATCCTGCGTACATATTCTAGGGCCAATTTAGACAGGAGCCAATTAACCTACCAACATGTCTTTAGAGAACAAGAGAAAACTGGAATACCCTGAGAAAACCCACACAGGCACAGAGAGAACAGACAAACCCCATGCAGGCTCCAGCAGATTCGAACCAATGACCCTAGTGCTGCCAGTTGGAAGCACTAGCCATTTAGCCACTGTTAGTCACACTTAACTGGACTTGTTCTGTAAGGTCGAAGATGTTTAACCACTTCCCGACCGTCGTATGCAGAATGACGGCTGGGAAGTGGTTCAGTTATCCTGACTGGGCGTCATATGACGTCCTCAGGATAACAAGCCGCCGCGCACCCGGGGGGGCGCGCATCGCGGCGATCGGGGGTGTGGGGGGTCAGTCTACCCCCCCGCATTACCGATCTCGGTAAAGTGCTTCCATCCGAAGCACTTTACCATGTGATCAGCCGTGACCAATCACGGCTGGTCACAGTGTAACACAGTAAAGCCGTTTATCGGCTTTTCCTGTACTCGGGTCTGCAGACTTGAGTAGTGGAGAGCCGATCGGCTGCTCTCCTGACAAGGGGGGTTTGTGCAGATGATTTATCAGCACAGCCCCCCTAGGATCGCCACACTAGACCACCAGGGAGCCTGCCCAGGGACCACCAGCAATGTGCCCACCCAGGACTACCAGGGAGCCGACCAGGGACTACCAAGGAGCCGATCTGGATCATCAGGGAGACCACCCTAGACCACCAGGTAAGGGGCATAGTGCCCAATATGAATGGCACTCAGTGCCACCTTCAGATGCCACCCTAGACCACCAGGGAATGGGCCCCTTTCAGTACATTTGCCCACCAGTGCCCACCAGTGCCCCTATCAGTGTGTACCAGTGCCCCTATCAGTGCATACCAGTGCCACATATCAGTGCCCACCAGTGCCACCTACTAGTGCCCACCTATCAGTGCCCGTCAGGGCCACCTATCAGTGCCCAGTGCCGCCTATGAGTGCCAATCAGTGCTGTCTATGAGTGCCCATCAGTGCCGCTTATCAGTGTCCATCAGTGCTGCATATCAGTGCCCATCAGTGTTGCATATCAGTGCCAGTCAGTGCTGCTTATCAGTGCCGCCTAACAGTGCTCATCATTGCTGCATATAAGTGCCTCATCATCAGTGCCACCTCATCAGTGCCAATCAGTACTGCCACATCAGTGCCCATTAGTGTAGTCTCATCAGTGCCCATCAGTGATGGAGAAAATCTACTTATTTGCAAAGTTTTGTCACAGAAATAGAGAATTATTTTTTTTTTTTCAACATTTTCGGTCTTTTTTTGTTTATAGCGCAAAAAATAAAAACCGCAGGAGTGATCAAATACCACCAAAAGAAAGCTTTATTTGTGGGAATAAAATGACTTTGTTTGGGTACAGCGTCACACGACTGCGCAATTGTCATTCAAAGCACAACAACACTGAAAGCTGAAAATTGGTCTGGTAGGAAAGTGTTCTAAGTGCATAGTATTGAAGTGGTTAATCTCACTTCAGAGTATCTTCCTCAATTCTAATGAATGTCAGAATCATACCTTATGTGTGTTTGTGACAGCACTGAACCAGTGGATGACCTGGTATTGATGTGAGCACTGTGGCTCGATTATACCCAATGAAGGTGTGGTGTAGGTGAACATTTCCAAGGTCTTGGGCTGCTGTCTTTCTGAAGACAACAGGGAAAAAACGCTCTGCACAATACTTTGAATTGGTATTGAAGAGCACTTGGTGTAAAAGTTCATCACATTTGAAGGTATATTTAAGAAGTTTATTGAAGTTGGCAATTCACAGGTTATAGATAAATCCAACACATTTTGGAGGAAATGCCTCCCCCTTCATCAAGGCTGTAATTGTAGCTGTGGTGGGAATAGCCCTTGAACAGAGATGATACCGCAGATCAGTGATGGCTGGTGAAATTTTAGGATGGGGGCGCCAGACCCCGCCCTTCATGTTTGACCCGTCCCACTTCTCATAAGCCCCACCCCTTATAGTTTCCACCCCTTGTGTCAGGAGTATACAGCCCAGCATCACCAGATAGGGTATACAGCATCACCAGATAGTGGTATACAGCATCACCAGTTAGTGGTATACAGCATCACCAGTTAGTGGTATACAGCATCACCAGATAGGAGTTTACAGAGTCACCATATAGGGGTATACAGAGTCACCAGATAGCAGTATACACTCACAGAGTCACCATATAGCAGTATGCAGAGTCATCATACAGCAATATACAGAGTCACCATATAGCAGTATGCAGAGTCACCAGACAGGGGTATAGAGAGCCCCAGATAGAAGTATACAGAGCCCCAGATAGCAGTATACAGAGCCCCAGATAGCAGTATACAGAGCCCCAGATAGCAGTATACAGTCACCATATAGCGGTATACAGAGCTCCAGATAGCAGTATACAGAGTCCCAGATAGCAATATACAGCAGTGTTGCCAACTGTCTGTAAATGTACGGACAGTCCGTAAAAATAAGGCAGTAAGTCCGTAGCAGCCGAAAAGTGCCAGTAAAAACAGCGGCCATCGGTTCCGGTCAGAGCTGTGCATGTGCAGTTACAGAAATCCCCGAGCAGCGAGTGAAAAGATCCGATCCTGACCCTGGATGGACGACCACTCCTCCTGCTGCCAGCTAGTGCCTCTTCCCAGCACATCCACCCTCAAATGAGGTTACTGCATTTTCCCGCCACACCACCGCCAGCCCCTGACCGGAGCAGATGCACCGGATGGATGGATCCTCCTGATTCCTGCCTACCTCCCTGCTCTGGCTGACCCTGCAGCCCTCCTGGTGACAGTGGTGAGTGCAGTACGCTTCCTCTTCAAGCCAGCCAAAAAAAGAGTTGTGACAGTGAGTGTGTGACTGTTTGACACAGACACTGTCTCTGCTCACTCTGACAGACAGCCACAAGCCAGGCTGCAGGAGTCTCTCTCTCTTAGTGTGAGTGTGCACTGTAGGAGTGCAGTGTGTACTAGATAAATGGCATGAGGTAAAGGAAGGATGGTGTAATGGAAACAGGAGGTGATGGGGATGGTGTGATGGAGATGGAGGGATGGTGACAGGAAGTGATGGGAGAATTGTGTGATAGAGACAAGAGGTGATGGAGATGAGGGGTGATGGAGGGATGGAAACTGGAGGGATAAAAACGGGAGGTGATGGAGACAGGAAGTCTTTAGAAGTGGGGACATAAATTCTGGTGATCCTAGTGGCTACCAGGGATTTCACCTCGCTTTCTGTGGTGGTTATGGAACAGAAATTAAGGGGAAATCTCTACAGTTTGGCATAGGTGACAAAACCGATGGACTAAATAGTCTGCCCTTATTATATTGAAAATAAGTTTTTACCTTGCTATCTACCTTAAATCACATTGCTATTTGCACAGTGTACTTGCTTGTAGCCTAAATACTGAAATTTGCACTGAAAACTGTGATTTTGTAACTTTTGTAAAATGCCAGTAAAAACTTGGCTTGCCAGTAAAGTTTGGTTGTTGTGCCAGTAAATTTCAATCTGGTAGGTTGACAACACTGGTATACAGTCACCAGATAGGGTATACAGAGTCCCAGATAGGGGTATACAGAGGCCCAGATAGGGTATACAGAGTCCCAGTTAGGGGTATACAGAGTCCTAGATAGGGTGTACAGGGTCCCAGATAGGGTATACAGGGTCCCAGATAGGGTATACAGTCACCAGATAGGGTATACAGTGTCCCAAATAGGATATACAGGGTCCCAGATAGGGTATACAGTCACCATATAGGGGTATACAGGGTCCCAGATAGGGTATACAGTCACAGATAGGGGTATGCAGGGTCCTTGATAGGGTATACAGTCACCAGATAGGGTATACAGGGTCCCAGATAGGGGCTCGCGGTGGTGGCTGTGGTGCCCCCCCCCCGAAGTCAGGACAAGTCCCGCACTTACCCCATCTAATATGCAGGCTGCAGTGTGCAGAGATCGGCTTGCGGAGAGCATGCTGACAGTGTGCAGAGGCTGCGCTTGTGGTGAGCGGGCTGGAGCCTGGCTGGCAGTGGAATGTCCTCCTCTCCTCATGGATGGTCTGCGGAAGTCCTGGCGGAGTGCTGCTCCTACGTGAGTAATCACGAAGCCAGCACATCTGCCATAGTCCCGACCCCACCCACAGCATCCAATGACAGAGTCATTGGCTCTGATGGCTCAAGGGGCAGCCAGTTAGACTATGTGTGTGCACCTGTTCAGCGCGCACACATTCTTTTATGACTGACCAATCGGCTCACTACTTGCTGTCAGCTGACAGCAAGTAGCTGAGGAAAACAAAAAAAAGAAAAGTCAATATACCGGCACCTCCTGCTGGGGGGACTTTTTATTCCTTTTTGTCAGTGGCAGGAGGCGGCGCCCTAGTTCCCCTTATACACCAGCCACCGCTGCGGCAGAATGATGCTGCTATTCTGCAATTTGACAACTGCAAATGGGACTCATTCTCTGTTCCAGGTCTGTCCCCACAATAGTGCTGAATTATGTTCTGATACCTATTAGATCTTAAAGCAGAAATCCAGTCAAATTCTTACTATACTTATTGCTGTCACTCCCATTATAAGCCTATTCTAACTACCTTGTAAAGGAAAGATGTCTATACTTAGCTATGCTGAGGATTTTCTGGTCTGGTCATGTGATCTCTCTAGGGTTGCCACCTCCTCCCTTTAAACCCGAACACATATGAATTACACAGGTTCTGCGCCTAATTAAGGTGGTAATCAAATTCACTTGGTGCCTTATCTGCATTAAATTACCCTCAGAACCTGTGTAATTCATATGTGTTCGGGTTTAAAGGGATGAGGTGGCAACCCTAGATCTCTCCAGTGGCCGGCTTCAGTGAAGGGAGATTGCCAACAACGACTGCAGAGACTATGTGGTGATGTCACCCATAGGCTTACTATGGCGATCTGTTGTCTGTCCCTCTTCTACACTGAAGCTGGCGCTGGGAGCTGATCAAGTGACCAGACTGGAGCGTCCTCAGCTTAGGTAAGTATAGATATCTTTAGGGTAGTTAGAATGAGTGCACTTATGGCTACATAGACTTCACTAGACTACTGGACTGCATATACCACGTTGAGTGTGTGTAGATGCACATACAGTCCAGTGTAGTGAGGAATGTAAAGGCCTGTATATTGTGGAGGCAAAACAACCTCTCAGCAAAGGGATGGACCAACATAGGAGGGTGATCTCTATGGTTTAGGACTCTGAACCTTAAGGAAATTGAACATGTTTGAGGACATTTAGCTGCATATTTTGGACAGAAAGATCAACTGGTCTATCTATGGGCTATCTATGCAAACTGGAACAACCACCCCTTAATATGGGTGCCTTTGACATAGTCTGTCACCTACGTATAATACCGTTTTAATATCTCTGCTTTGGCATTTTAGGCCCCTTTCACACTGATATGTTTTCCTGCATTTTTACTCTACAAGAAAAACGCAAGAAAAATGTTTCCCTTTAAATGCTATTGGACTTTTCACACCACTGCGCTGTGTGCGCGGTGCATTGTGAAAAGTCCTGCATTATGCATCCAAAAATGCAGCTTCCTATTAAATTGAATGTAAATCATGGCAAAATTGTGGTAAAATTGCACTAAAAATGCACTGTGATTTGCATTTTTGGTGCATTTTTGAGTCACATATCCATTATCTACAGGTGCAGGCAACCCAAAAATGCACCAGAAATATATTAAACACAGCAAACAATTTGCTACAGAGCAGTGTGAAAGGAGCCCCTAACGACAATTCGCACCTTTAGACCTCATTCACACTGGGGCTATGGCTGCGTTCATGGCAAAGCGCCGCTTGTTTTAGCGGGGCTTTACCACTGTATAAGCGGCACTTTTTGGCCGCTAGCGGGGAGCTTTTAACCCCAAAGAAGGGGGTAAAAACCTGTGTTGTGGCATTTCCGAAGCACTTTTCAGGTGCTTCCGAAGCACTGCCCATTCATTGTAATGGGCAGGGGCATTTGGGAGCGCTCCCAACCTGCCCTAAAGATGCTGCTTGCAGGACTTTTCCTAACGTCCCGCAAGCACACCGCCCAGTGTGAAAACACTCGGGTGGCATGGAAGCCAGTTTTCAGGTGCTTTACAGGTGCTATTTCTAGCGCTAAAATGTCTGAAAACGACCTCAGTTTGAAAGGGGTCTTAGCCATGTAACTTGAAGATTAGCACCTGCTGGAATGAGATTATGTAATCAGAACAATGTGTTTCCACAAAGTTTTTCCTCTCCCATTATGTTTTTGGAAACATTCCATAATAGTTGCATTAATGGGACGTAGTTACCTGTTCTGAGGTATGCTCCTTACACTCATAAGAACTACAGAAGTGGCTTGGATATGTTGCAAAATGTCTTCAAAATTATTGAGCAAGTCCAGTGAATGTGACTATTACTAATTGTACCTTGACCAGGCTAAGGGTTTACAGTTTTGTTTTTCTAGATATCTTAAGTTAAAGGGGTTGTAAACACTCAAGGTTTTCACCGTAATGCATTCTATGCATTAAGGTGAAAATCTTTTTCACCTGCAGCAGCCCCCCGAGCCCCCCTTTACTTACCTGAGCCCAAAACAAACCCACAGCAGGGACGAGCCTCGCAGCTCACCTGAGCTGTTCCAGTCCTCATTGGCTGGATTGATAGCAGGGGAGCCATTGATTGTCAATCAAGCAGGACAAGGGAGCACGCATGCACGGGTGACCCCAGGGAAGCACTTCCCTGTGGTGGTCACTCGAGAAGAGTAGGAACCCAGAGCACCGCTGGAGGACCCCAGAAGTTGGGATTAGGGGCCGAAACTGCTGCACAGAGGAAGTGAGTATGACATGTTTGTTATTTTTTTAAAAAAACTACGAGCCTTTAGTATCACTTTAAGTGTTTTTCAAGTTTTGGATATACTGGCAGGCAGGGGCACTGATAAGGGAATGGTTTCAGCCCTCCTTAACGAGGCCTGGGCCCCATCAGCTCAACAAAAGGTCCCAGGCAGTTAATCAGACCAGCGGGGGGCTTGGAGGGGTACAATCCCTGAAGCCGATCCCCATCTGGCTCCCCATGCAGTGCAGCTGGCTTCTCCTCCTCTCCCTCCCACCAGGTTTCAGCTGCTGCAGGGGGAGCCAGAGGGGGGTCAGTTCCAGTAAGACCCCTTTCACACTGAGCCGCCTGTCCATTCACGCTAAAGCACCACTTGTTTTAGCGGCGCCCTAGAGCTGTTTAAGCTGTGCTTTTCGGCCGCTAGCGGGGGGGCTTTTAACCACAAAAAAGGGTTAAAAACTCACATTTTGCAACTCTTTTAAAGTGCTTTTAAGGTTCTTCGAAAGTGCTGCCTATTTATTCCAGGGGCAGGGTGTTTTGGGAGAGAGAAATACAGCGCTCCCAACCCGCCCCAAAGATGCTGCTTGCAGGAATTTTTGGAACGTCCCGCAAGCGCACCGCCCCAGTGTGAAAAGACCCACTTCAATGAATGGGAGGCAGTTTTCAGGCGCTTTGCAGAGGCTATTTCAAGCACTAAAGTGCCTGAAAACTGCCCAGTGTGAAAGGAGTCTAATTGTGTCCCCTCTGCCATTTCAATCACCCACTTCTATGATCTGACTCCCATACCCCTTCCCATAGCTCTGATTTACTTGTGTGCCATTACTCCCCCCCTCCTCCTACCCATAGCATTGCTGGCTTCTCCTCCTTTCCCTCCCACTGGCTGTCAGTGTACCATGTTTACCATGCCTTTGTTTGTTAATGAACAGAAAGCCTCTGTATAGAACGCTTCCTGTTCATTCTTTCTGCAGGCTGCAGAAAAAGTGATTGAGGAATCTGTGTCCTCAATCACTTTCTCTGTCTCAAAAGTGAGACATCAAGGGTCTGTTTAAAAAACATAAATGAGTGGTTTGTTTATGTGGCTGGAGCTGCCTACTACTTTATAGGGATGCAATGGCTATATAAGCACAGCCACGGGTCCTAATTTGACAGGTGTGCAGGTGTGAATGACTGGCCCTCAAATGCTCACTGTCTATGTTCAAGACCAAACACCTGCACACACACTCCTACAAATTAGCACCTGCAGCTGTGTTCATACAACTGCTGCATCCCCATAGCATAACAGTGGCGGCTCATCCATTAAGGGCACCGCCCCCCTATCCACATGCGGGGCATGGATTCCAATGAGGGTTTTTTTTTTGAAGCACGTGATTACAGCCAGAGACACTAATAGGCTTCAGAAAGGGTGGGCTCTGTGTGCAGAGCACTGCTCCCTGAGCCCACCCAGTTGTGTGACATTATTGGAGAAGCCATCCTATTGGCCTAGGAGGAGGGAGGAGGAGGAGGGAGGAGACGCACGGCCGCCGTGATGCTGAGGAGACGCAGGGGAAGCCCTACCGACGGAGGGGGGACACAGAGGCCGGGACACGGAGGAGACAGAGGGAGGAAGCCGCCACCGCCTCCACTTGTCGATCTGGGGGCAGCACAGGGTGAGTGAGTCGGCGACTGGGGGTTGGGTAAGGTGCGCGGTCCGGGCTTGAGTGAGGGGGGTGGGGTCCGTGGTTGGGTCCGTCTGCTACCTCCCCGACTGACGGAGCACCAGCCGCCACTGCTGCCTCCACACAGCCAGGCTGCTCCAGCCACATAAACAAACTGCTAATTCACACAGTCATAGTACATGGGTACAGGCCACAGTGCCCATGTGAATGAGCCCCAAAACCTAATTTACACACAAAGCTTTATTTATTAAGTCAAAACAATTTTATCTTTTAGATTTAGCAGGAATTTTGCAATTTATGATGTGGTTGTGTCTGCTATGAATTAATTTAGTTTATTTTTAACAAAAAAATATTGATTTGATATTTTTTTGGGGGGTGGGGGGCTCTATTCAGGGTCCCATGATTTTTACAGCAGCCCTGCTGGCAGGAACACAAGGAAAAACATATCACATCAGGAAACATGCAGTAAATATATTAATACAAGATCATGGAACAAGGTCATTATAGGTTAGGCATGCATTATACAATTGCCTTAAATTTACTTTGTGGTTCTCTTTAGAATACTCACATGGAACAAATCTAATTATCCCATCCTAATGATTTCAAACCTCTGTGAACATTCAATGGCTTTTTAATCTAATACGGAACTTGCACATGGGGGGAGTGAGGATAAGAATTTCTGTACATTTTATGTATGGGGGTGGACTAAATTGCAAAATTACAATTTAAAGATGAAGGTTAACACTGAAGTAACTCAATATACAATTATAAGGTACAAAGGTGAGTCATATTAGGATTGATTGCCAACTGGCAGTACATGTCAGATTTAAAAGAGGTGTTTCAATTAGTACTTTGATATGTCAGTTTTCAAAGCAACGTGCGGCAATCAACAGGTTTTCTAAGATGCCAAACAGTCAGTGCCCAAATTGCAGGTTAATGATGAAAAAGTCCTACACAATTATGTAATGTATCAAGTACAGAAGACAGATGTAATGAAGCATATGCCAAACATAAAAGACTGCACAGAAAGTGCAAACAGAGGTCTCAGTCAAAGCTAACTGGGACAGAAGGACAATGAAAGCAAAACTACATGAATACATTTTTCCCTCTGTACAGTGGGGCAGTGCCCACACTGCATGGGTTAACTGCTTGTTTTGTCTAGGGGCGCACCCAAAGGCTATACTTACCTGATCCTTCGATCCTCCGGAAAACAGCGCTCCCCCACTTACCCGATCCTTCAATCCTCCGGAAAACAGCACTCCCCCACTTACTTGATCCTTCAGTCCTCCAGAAAACAGTGCTCCCCCACTTACCCGATTCCTCAATCCTCCGGAAAACAGCACTCCCCTGTAATGATATCATGTGCTGGACACACGAAAAGCTGGCAACCATTTTGTTCAAACGTCAGCCATGACAGTGTCAGCCTAACAAACCCCCAGTGCAGAATACCACAAACACACCCTCCTCCCTTTTCAGCATGGAATTCCAACAGCCAATTTAAAAGAAATTATCTTTGCTACATGAGCCAGGATGTCTGTTTCTGCTAGGCCTGCTTTAAAGCTACTGAGCATGGCATCAAAGAGGCTCAGAATTAACAAGGTTGGTAAAAAGGGGTACAGAGCAATAGCAACCTTTCAGCGACCCCTACCTCGTGCCTAAAACTTAAGAATATACACAGGATTCATAAATTCGGATAGGAATGTAACATCTTAATAAAAAGTACATATTTGAATGCATAATTTTACGCTGAACAAATTAAGTCTAAACACTGCTAGGCCCGATCACATGGGGAAACCACTGGTAACACTTCTTCTTCCTAGAGTAATTACATAATGGAAACCTGTCATGTTTAGACTTGTTGGAATGCAAAATTCATACTGGAGTATAATTGCTCAGTTTCAGGAATGCACCTTGGACATATTGTGAGATATGATATTGGTACAGAAATTGTATATCAGGCAGGGTTGTTATTCCATGGTACGCCCCGGACAGCTCACGGGCCCTCCTTACCCATGTAAGTGGTCAGGGGTATATGGCCTCACCCCTTTGCTTCCAGAGAAAAGGGGAATAGACAGGACAGTCCTCAGTTCATCCTTTACCATCAACTACAAACATCTGAGAACCTGTTGGACACATTGACAAATCTCTGTTCAATCCCAGACATTAACTGCAAGTATCTTTCTCCCTTCCATTCTGCCTTATCTCTTTGCTGCTGTATATTATGTCTTTATTGCTTTGTAACACCATTTTTCTGTAAATATTTTATTTGCACCAAATTTGACTTTTCATTATTAAACCTTATTCTGAAAAGTTTTAATCTTGTCCCTAAAGCTCTAAGTACAAGCTATAATGAACCTGTTCTTTGAAGAGTGCTACTGTTTAGGATAAATCATTTGAATATTCCTGTCGGTGGTGACAGCGTATATTACAGGCGATTATTCTAAAATCATAATTGGTGTTGCTAAAATTACGAGATCCTCTGGCTCGGCCCACAGAGGTGGTGGCAGTGAAAGGGTTAATTGCTTGAATTAGCCCAGTAACAATCGCTCGCAGGCTGCTGGCACATAGAGTGTGGTCTCGCAAGCTGGGAAATCTTTGAATTAGCCCAGTAACAATCGCTCGCAGGCTGCTGGCACATAGAGTGTGGTCTCGCAAGCTGGGAAATCTTTGTTCTGGAAGTAGCTGAGAGTGGCATTGTTATGTAAGTGACAAATTTGACTTTTCATTATTAAACCTTATTCTGAAAAGTGTTAATCTTGTCCCTAAAGCTCTAAGTACAAGCTATAACGAACCTGTTCTTTGAAGAGTGCTACTGTTTAGGATAAATCATTTGAATATTCCTGTCGGTGGTGACAGCGTGTATTACAGGCGATTATTCTAAAATCATAATTGGTGTTGCTAAAATTACGAGATCCTCTGGCTCGGCCCACAGAGGTGGTGGCAGTAAAAGGGTTAATTGCTTGAATTAGCCCAGTAACAATCGCTCGCAGGCTGCTGGCACATAGAGTGTGGTCTCGCAAGCTGGGAAATCTTTGAATTAGCCCAGTAACAATCGCTCGCAGGCTGCTGGCACATAGAGTGTGGTCTCGCAAGCTGGGAAATCTTTGTTCTGGAAGTAGCTGAGAGTGGCATTGTTATGTAAGTGACAAATTTGACTTTTCATTATTAAACCTTATTCTGAAAAGTGTTAATCTTGTCCCTAAAGCTCTAAGTACAAGCTATAACGAACCTGTTCTTTGAAGAGTGCTACTGTTTAGGATAAATCATTTGAATATTCCTGTCGGTGGTGACAGCGTGTATTACAGGCGATTATTCTAAAATCATAATTGGTGTTGCTAAAATTACGAGATCCTCTGGCTCGGCCCACAGAGGTGGTGGCAGTAAAAGGGTTAATTGCTTGAATTAGCCCAGTAACAATCGCTCGCAGGCTGCTGGCACATAGAGTGTGGTCTCGCAAGCTGGGAAATCTTTGAATTAGCCCAGTAACAATCGCTCGCAGGCTGCTGGCACATAGAGTGTGGTCTCGCAAGCTGGGAAATCTTTGTGCTGGAAGTAGCTGAGAGTGGCATTGTTATGTAAGTGACAAGCAAGGTGTGAGATTGGCTGGTCCTCTGTCACAAGTTAGTGAGGAGAGCAGGGATCTGATACCTGCATTCCTCACATCCCCCACTTACCCGATCCTTTAATCCTCTGGAAATCAGTGCCCCCCCCCCACGTCCAGCGGTGGACTGTTTATGCTGTCCTGATGACATCAGGAACAGCCCATGCACAAGACCTCTGGTGTTTGGGAGGGGGCAGAAGTGTCAGGGACCGATCTTGAGCTCGGAGGATCGGCGGATAGGTAGGAAGTATAGGTAAGTGTATCTCTGCGCTTCTCACCCCTAGACAAAAATGAGCAGTTAGCCCATGCAGTATGAGCACAGCACCACTACATGGAATTCTTCTTTAATGCTAAACTCCCAGAAATAAACGTCTCACGTGTAGAGCTCCCTTTACGATTTACAGAGCATACACCTGTTGATTTTTTAAAAATCTATCCATTAGAACCTGAGATATAAATCTATATATTCCCTATGATGTCATCACAGTGCCCTGTACAACTTACTTGGCAGCTGGGGGTGATTTTGCAGGGTGCCCTATGTTTTTCTCTTCTACATACTCAAGTATGCCCAACAAGACTATGGAGTTGATTTACTAAAGGTAAATAAGCTGTTCACTTTGCAAAGGCATGTTCCCTTAGCTTATTAGTGATTGTGATGAAAATTTGCTTTACAAAGAATACCCAATACTGTGCAAATGATTGAATGATGGAAGTCAGCAGAGCTTCACCTTATTCACTAACCAAAGGGAACATACTCCTAAAAAGGGAATATTTCGGTGCAAAATAGAACAGCTTATTTACCTTTAATAAACCAACCCTATTGTCTCCCATAAGCCTTCTCTATGCAGAGTCTGTGGGCTGTCTCCTGGAAGTGTAAAGCTGGCCATAGATGGGTAGGATTTCGGACAAAAATCTTGGAAAAAGAAGGTTCTAAGAAAGCTCTTCACTTTTCCAATCATTAGTGTGTCAAAACGTCATACGTTTTAGACCACAGTAATGAGGAAATTCGAAGGATCAGGTTGGAAAATGTTTCTTGAACTAACGAATTTCTAACATTGTATGTGGTTTTCATTTAGTAATTTTTTGTAAGAATGTTCCTAAGACTTTTTCCAGGAATTTTTTGTTTGAAATACTATCCATCTATGGCTTTTCTTATTACCACGCTGAGTGTGGTCATAGCAAAAGCAGACCCTGTTAATCCTGGTACAACCAGCCAACATTCGGCCTGTGAGTACACCAGTCTGTCTGACAGAAGCTGGCTGAATGGCATCCCATCAGTACTGGTAGCCAATGATGGGGTGTTCTGGTGGGGGGGGGGGTGGTCTCCCTGTAAGAACA
>BLSH010162783.1:979942-993607 GCA_018402905.1 Glandirana rugosa
GACGTAACTGCCCGTGCCCATTAGCGAAGAATGATCAGTGCCCATCAATGCAGCCTGATCAGTGCCCGTCAATGCAGTGTCACCAGTGCAGTGCGTGCTCATCAGTGCAGCCTGATCAGTGCCCATCAATGCAGCCTAACCAGTGCAGTGCCCATCAGTGAAGCCTGATCAGTGCCCATCAACACAGCCTCACCAGTGTGCCCATCCCATCAGCTCAGCCTTACCTGTGCCCATCAATGCAACCTGATCAGGCACCAGTGCCCATCAGCGCAGCTTTGTCAGTGCCCATCAATGCAGCCTGATCAGTGCCAAACAATGCAGCCTGATCAGTGCCCATCAATGTAGCCTCACCAGTGCAGAAAGTGCCCATCAGTGTAGCCTGATCAGTGTCAAACAATGCAGCCTGATCAGTGCCCATCAATGCAGCCTAACCATGCAGACAGTGCCCATCAGTGCACCCTGATCAGTGCCCATCAATGCAGCCTGATCAGTGCAGACAGTGCCCATCAATACAGCCTGATCAGTGCCCATCAATGCAGCCTCACCAGTGCAGTGCCGATTAGTGCAGAATGATCAGTGCCCATCAACGCAGCCTGATCAGTGCCCGTCAATGCAGCATCACCAGTTCAGTGCATGCTCATCAGTGCAGCCTGATCAGTGCCCATCAGTGCAGCCTCACCAATGCAGACAGTGCCCATCAGCGCAGCCTGATCAGTGCCCATCAATGCAGCCTAAACAGTGCAGTGCCCATCAGTGCAGCCTGATCAGTGCCCATCAGTGCAGCCTGATCAGTGCCCCATCAGTGCAGCCTCATCAGTGCCTATCAGTGCAGCCTCATTAGTGCCCATCAGTGCAGCCTGATCAGTGCCCATCAATGCAGCCTGATCAGTGTCCATCAATGCAGCCTAACCGGTGCAGTGCCCATCAGTGCAGCCTGATCAGTGCCCATGGGATGTGGGGATCAGCTGGGGGTGTCAGGGTCTAGGTTTGTTTTTACCTCAGCAAGCAGGCCCTCCTTGCACCGTGCACAGCCTCTTGAGGGGGGTGTGAAGATGATGCCAACTTCCAAGCTGCCTCTCTCTGCTCAGTGCTCTGCTTGTTTCTTGAGGTAGACTCCTGGTCATCTCACTGAAAGTAGGCTGCAGCCTTCAGGCCTGTAGCAGTGCAGTGCTGTTCAGTGCTCTCTTTCTCAGTCACCTCGGCATCACCGTCTCTCTCTCCTCTAAAAAAGGAGTGCAGACAGGGGCCGGTGCAGCCCACTCCTCAAGCCAGCGCCCGGCCCCAGCCTACAATTTGAGTGTGTCACATGATGCTCACATCCCATGATGTCCTGCCTCTGAGACTCCTGGGAGGTAGGAGTTGTAGTCCGGCTGCACTGTTGAGTTCCTCCCACCCCCAGGAACTTGATCGCAGCCGGACTACAACTCCCATGTTGCAGTGCAGCAGACAGCCAGCCAGTCAGCGGCCGCCACACAGCTGACACCTTCTATAACCTGGACCGTCCACAGCACAGCTAAAAAAAAAAAACGTAACAGACAGGCAGCGTGCAGCGGCCGTTTAAAAGAGAAGTTAGGCGGCCTGGGGGGGAATTTCCACCCTGCCCCCCGGCCCAGCCGGCCCCTGTCAACATGACACTTTAACTAAGGCACGTGAACAAAGGCAAGTGCATACATTAGTACTCCACTCCAAGTTGTCTTAAAGTTCCCTTTCTTCTTTTCTCTCTTTCTCTCAGCCTTCTTTTTCCCCTCTCTCCACCCCCCAACATGCTTTCACTAACTTTCATTTTTCCAATAATGCCCTCTCTTTTTAAACTCTCTTTTCTCTACCCCTCCTCTCCACCCCACAACCTGTACATATCTTCATCACTTCTGCCTTCTCAATATTACTGCACGTATTATCTCCTGCTCTTTCTGACCCCACACAATGTCACCACTTCCAATTCACTGCGGCACTTGCCTTTTTTGTATAAATCTTGCTCCCACCTTACCGCCCTCACCCTCCTAATGCACCTAAATTCCAGGGATATTGCCCCTAACCCTGGCCTTCCACCAGCTAACTGTCACCTGCAGAACTTGCAGTCTCCCTTTACTAACAGCAGCTGTAACCCTCACTCTTTTATCTCAATCCCCCTGCTTCCATGAGCCAGACCCTCTCATATATGCCTTCTGGAATGCTCGCTCGGTCTCTAACAAACTTGCCTCTGTGAATTACCTTTTACTCTCCAATTCCCTCAATCTACTTTCTATTACTGAAATCTGGCTCCAGGAATCTGACACTGTCTCACCAGCTGTCTCTCCACCTTCCATGGTGGCCTCCTCTGGACTCACTCACCCAGGCCCAGCGGGCAAAAAGGAGGCAGAATTGGACTTCTCCTCAACCCACAAAGCACTTTCCAAGCTCTTCCTACACCTCCATCTCTTTCTCTCTGTTTTTAAAGTACACTGCATTCAGCTTTTTTCTCCAGTTTGCCTGATGATTGCAGTAATTTACAGGCCTCCTGGCCCAGTGTCACAATTTCTCAATTACTTCTCTGCATGGCTACCCTACTTTCTCTCCTCTGAAGAGTTAGGGAGAGCTGACATCCTTCTTCACAGTATGGGTTACTAGGCATAGTGGGTGTAATGCAAGTTGGAAACATGGGCGCCAGTCACTTTTTGAGTGCAAGAAAAAGAGATTTATTGTCTCTTGAACAGAACTGGTGGAGAGAGGGTTAGGGCCAGGACACCCTTAGGCAGATGCAATAGCAATTGTCAGACTCCGAGACAAAAATAATAGGCAGACAGCTATACAGGTAGAGGGCCTTTAAGCTGGTTGCAGCAACTGTATTTGTAGAACTGCTGTCTCCTATGGCAACTGAACTTTCAACAGTCAATAGAGATCTGTACACGTAACTCACAGTAACCCGTTATAGATCTTCCCTCACTTCTCACAGTATCCTACGGTAGATCTTCACTCACTGTGCTCCCAGTCTCTCACTAGACTTCAAGATCCCAGATGTCATAGGATCCCCTGAGCTCTTCCACAGCTAACCCGCTGTATAATCCTCAAGCATCACCCCTGCTAACCCGCTGGGTCCCTGGCTTGGCACTCTGCCGAAGCTTTCCCACTTGTCCACCGTCCCCGGCTAGGGAATAAGACTGCTCTGGTACTTCTTCAGACTTCCATGAACTGGCCTCTGATAACAGGAGTAGGTGTCCCTTAGTGGCGACTGGGTCCCCTTTATCTCACTTGCTTCTGGTAACCGGAATGGTCGTGCCATGTGGCAACTGCTTCTCCTTCACCTCCGGCAACACTTGGTTCCCTGTCCGGCTGAACCTCTGTAACGGTCAGGCTTCTCTCGGGCCGAGCCTCTGCAACTTGGTTGGACCTCTGGCCGAAAGCCCCAACCCTGCGCTGCCTCTCTCAAAGCTGGATAGGCCTCGGGCAGCCTAGCAGCCAGGTGCTCCCAGGATAGGTCTCAGGCTTCTGGCCTAGCAACCCGGAGCCTTGTAATACACGTCCACCCAGACAGCCATTCAGGTGGCACAGAACCCCGATCACCTGACTCCTCTCGCATAAATAGGTTCTCCCAGCAGCCAAGGGACCAAAGAAAACCCCTGCAACAATGCCACCTAATGACAGAAGAGAGAGGTGCATTAAATCCAGAGTTAGGGAAAAGTCAGTGGATCCCCCTAAGAATCAGCCAGGCTAGTTACCACCTAGCACTGCAGACTAAATTTGTTAGCAACCCTGCCTACATCCTCCCCCTGCCAAGGGAAACTACGCATTGGAGTTTGCAACAAAAAAAAAAGTAGGGTAACAGGGAAGTGTGAAAATGGTAACAACACATGTGGCGTACCACATAAAATAAGTAACATAATATATGTACAAAGGCAAGTGGCAGTTCATACAAGGGCAGATAAATAGAGGACAGTATTTAATGTTTTACGTGTGGCGTACCACCCGAACAAATGAGGGAAAAATACAATAGGCTTATATCCTATCTATCTCCTATATACACCTGTAAAGAACAGAAAGTTTAGCATTGTTATACAAGCTGCAGTCATTGTCTCTCCTTAGCCAAGGAAGATGTGATGGGTGCTGGAACACCTGAAAGAGAAGAGAACAGAGAGCATAGAAAGACATGCTATTCCTATAGCAATACAGTGCAATATGTACATAAGCGAAGTTTGTTCGCTCTCAGCCGAGAGCAACAAAGTGGTGCAAAAATTGACACAGTAATATATTTCAAGACAATGACTATATCTAGACGTATGTACTGCTGAAAATGGGCCCCACCCCCTCGAGGTTGCCATCCCTTTTTCATAACAATCCCAGAAAATAACTTTTACTTATCAATCTACATTGAAACATTAGCAAAGCTGCATTCAAGACTCACTCAGGCTGGCACTCTCACACCACCTAGTGGTCAGTGTATCAAAGAACAGTCCTTGTGTAACTTTGAGTCCATTAATCCAATTTCAAGATGGGGACTTGCCCTTTTTGCCACAGCACATTCTACCTAACTGACTTAAATACCCCAGTGTTCTTGGAGCCCCAAAGTCCATTAATCTTTCCACTTGAGGTGCAGTAACACAGCAACAACTTTTTTCCAGCAGCTTCCCTTCTTCGCAGGGACAACTTCGGGGGCAATTGGCATGGCTATTCACAGACACACTTTAACCATGTCAACATGCATAGTACTGTAATTTTCAAAGAACTGGCCATCTTCCTGTCAACAGTCCCCTTGCATTTTAAATAGTTCTCAGTCTGTCCTTAGCACAGCTGGGGACTGAGATTAGTTTTCCTTATTTGTTGAAGAAAGAAACATGCTGAAAGTTCGTAACACCAGATCAGCATGTTACATTTCAGAGGGAGGCATACTGGCAACTTCCAGTCACAGGCCAGCATAACTCTTTTAGGGCACTACCTGCAACTGCTGGGATTCAGGAACACAGTCCAGCAGAACAGAATGGGCAGGAATGTTCCTGCATCAACATCAACATTTTCCAAGTGTGGAGCAACTTCAGGTAAAGTCAACACATTTCTACTAGCATATTTTGTAATCCACTTTTGGTCAGGTTGAACACATACAGTCTGAGGATATCACCAGTAGTATCTAGAATCAGGTAATTGCAAAGACTTTCCACTTGAGCCAATAGTTGTGATGTAATGCTGGATATCCTTCTGGTTAGGCCGACGAATAATCACACAGTCAAAGTAGATGTGGCGACCATAGTCCTAGGTCTGTAGGATGTTTGTGTAATTCTCAGTAGATCATTGTGACATTTTCTTCAATTCACCATGAAGAGGAATATTGAGGTAACTCTGGATAGCAACATCAATCCATTGCATTAATTTTTCCTGTATCTCTTTTTCCAAGTAAGCAGGCACATATGGATATAGGTAGCCTTCTTTATAACAATCCTCTGTAGCTTGGACAGCCTGGGCAGTGCTTTGGGATCTCCACACCCAGGCAAGATCTGAGTGTCTGCTGCATGATGAACCTGATGACTGACAGGAACGGTTTAGGCTTAGCAGTCTTTGGAATTTGTGCCCAATTTGCCCACCGCTCTTCCTCAAATTAATTTGCAAGGGACAAGTGTGGTATCACATCAGCAGACAGTTCAATTTTCACACTAGAGGTCTTAACAGGGAGGATCTCATCCTCCACATCACAAGATTGCTCCTCATCACTATCAGTCCACTTTTCAGGCCAGGACAAAGTGTCTGAAAACAGTTGAGAAATCCGATCAGATGGGATGTCTGAATCAGATACAGTAGAGCACTCTTCGGCCCTGGAGTAGGTTGTGCTTCGAACAACCCTGGGTATATCAAACTCAGGTCCCTTACCGGCCACAGGCTTTACAGCCTCCACAGGTACACTACTTTCACCCAAATTAGGCTTACCGTTCTCCGATGTCTCCTTCCTAAGAGGCTCTATCTGAGCACAACTGAGCCCATCTGTGGCCCCGGGAGATGGTTTGAGTACCTAGCCTTGGAGCAGTCCCAAGGGTCAGAGGAGCAGTGTCTCTAGTAAGCCGGGTGATGGCAGGAGGATATTTAGAGGTTCCTTGAACCAGGGTGGCAACGTTCTTGTCCCTGTCCACCTCTAATGCCCGTGGGGGTGATGTTGGTGAGACTACCTCAAGTAGGGGTTCCCTGCAGTGTCCGCAGATGATCCAGGGCTGCACACAGGTAGCAAGGCTGGAACATTTCTCACAGACTAGCCCAATAGCTTTATAGCCCCCCGCGCTGTAGAACGCGAGGCTACCTTTGGGCATATACCACACTCAGGTATCTGTCAAGCTGCCTGTCGGTCTAATCAAGCAACCAACACCTGGAGCATAAATCTTCCAATCCAGCATATCTCTCAATTGGTAACTCAGGTAATGCCATGGCTCCCAGCAGCGTCTCCTTCTCCTCAAATGCAGAGTGACAACTCCTCCCCCTGTCAAGGGATTGGTTCATATGCTCTCCAGGAACTTCAGCGCCCGCCTTCTTCCTCTCGTGGCACGCCAAAACTTTAATGGAGTCTGCCTTAACCCCTGCAGTGCTGGCGTAAAGTGACAAAAGACCATGCTGACACTCCCCCATGAGCAATGAGACACATTGGTTCTTCCCCACATAGTTGAAATGGATAATAACCCAGTCTATGAGGAATAAAGTTGTTACTTGCCACCTTCCCATGGAGCCAAACGAAATCCCAGTGTAGTTGCAGTCCGTTGCTAGGCACAATCACTGTAGGAATACCGCCTATGCCCCACATTGGGCGCCAAATGTAGTAGTGTTCCAGCCCTCTAAAGACCTTCAGCGTTAGAAAAAGCTGACATCCTTCTTCACAGTATGGGTTACTAGGCATGGTGGGTGTGATGCAAGTTGGAAACATGGGGGCCAGTCACTTTTTGAATGCAGGTAGAGGGCCTTTAAGCTGGTTGGAGCAACTGCATTTGTAGAACTGCTGTCTACTATAGCAACTGAACTTTCAACAGTCAATAGAGATCTGTTCACGTAACTCACAGTAACCCATTATAGATCTTCTCTCACATTTCACAGTATCCTACTGTAGGTCTTCACTCACTGAGCTCCCAGTCTCTCACTAGACTTCAAGATCGCAAACATCATTGGATCCCCTGAGCTCTTCCACAGCTAACCTGCTGTATAATCGTCAAGCGTCACCCCTGCTAACCCACTGGGTCCCTGGCTTGGCACTCTGCTGAAGCTTTCTCACTTGTTCACCCCTTTATCTCTGACCTTATTCCTCACTTGCTCTGGTAACAGGAGTGGTCGTCCCATGTGGCAACAGCTTCTCCTTCACCTCTGGCAACACTCGGTTCCCCTCCTGACTGAATCTCTGTAACAATCAGGCTGAGCCTCGGCAACTTTGTTGACCAGCCCCCCGCTGCTTCTCTCAAACCTGGATAGGCCTCAGGCAGCCTAGCAGCCAGGTGCTCCCGGATAGGCCTCAGGCTTCTAGCCTAGCAACCCGGAGCCTTGTAACACACCACGTCCACCCAGACAGCCATCCAGGTGGCACAGAACCCCAATCAAATGACTCCACCTGACTACTCCTGAATAAATAGGGTCTCCCAGCAGGCTAAGGGGCAGAAGAAAACCAATTGGCTGAAACAATCTATTCGTATGTCTGAATTCACTATGCCCTTTCTCATGTCCCCGGCAACCAGGCCACCTGTCAGTGGTTCCCCCTAACAATCAGCCAGGCTAGTTACCATCTAGCAGACTAAATTTGTTAGCAACCCTGCCTAACACCAGGGTGTTACACAGTCAATGTTAAGACCTCAGCTACCTCTCTACTACTCAACCTAACCTGCTCTTTTAACCTAACACAATGGGCACAAACCACCACTTACTCCGATGGCAACACTCTCAGCCTCGTATTCTCCCATCTCTGCAATCCCTGCAACCTCTCTCCGATCACAACTCTACACCCCTTTTCTGCTCTCCGATCACAACCTTATCAGTTTCATACTCTTGCTGTCCCCTACCTCCCATGCCTTCTACCCACAAACAGTTGCCCGTAGTACACTTTACCACCACAACCCCTCCCTTCTTCAATCTGATACTGACTGCCCTTATGATAAAATCACACCTCTGCCCTGCCCAGACCTAGCCACTTCTGTCTACAACATCTTACTCTCATATTCCCTGGATACACTCACTCTTCTCTCTACATGCAGAACCAGGCCTCGTCTGCTACAACGCTGGCAAACAGGCAACACCAGAAGTCTCAAGAGATGCAGCCATGCTCTCAAGCAAGCGTGGCGTAAAACGAAATCCCTGCAAGACTTCACCCCCTTCAAATCTGCCATTCACATATACAACTCTTGCCTCTACACTGCAAACAAACCTACTACATTACTCTGATCAAAACCCTCTCATCCAATACTTGTCAACTCTTTTCTACCCTTAATTCCTTACTTTACCCCTCACTGCCTTCACCCACCAACTTACTTAGTGCCCAGGAGATTCCCAATCATTTCAAAAACAAAATCAACAGAATTTGTGATGAGGTATCCAGCGTCCTGCTTTCTCCTCCAACCAACATACCAGGTCCAACATCACACTCAATACTTTCCTCCTCCAACCCTCAACACCCATCCTCTGGACTCTGTCTCCTCATAATTACTACGCCCCCCTTCCTGCTCTATCCTAAATTCTCTAACCCACATCTTCAACCTTTCCCTCACTACCAGTATCTTTTCCTCCCCACACAAACATGCACTGGTTACCCCCATATTTAAAAAAACCTTCACTGGACCCCACCTGTTTGAATAACTTAACACTCATCTCCCTGGTTCTGTTTGCCTCCAAGCTTCTTGAATGCCTTGTCCACAACCGTATGCGTTGCTACCTCACTGACAACAACTTTATCAATCCCCTACAGTCTAACTTCTGCCCACAACATTCCACAGAAACTACTCAAACTTACTAACGGCCTACTAATGTAACTGCTAAAACCAATGACCATTACTTCATAATTATGCTCTTAGACCTTTCTGTTACCTTTGGCACAGTTGACCTTCCACAACTCTGCTCTTTCCTGGTTCTCCTCCTATCTATCTCAGCGCACTTTAGTGCAACATACAGCACAATCTCCTCTACTCCCTTCCTCTTTCTGTTAGGGTACCCAAGGCTCCATCCTACTCTCTTTTACCTCCTCCCTGGGCTAGTTGATGACCTTAAAGAGTTTTGATGGCACTCAATAGAAGTAAAGCATACATGGTGATTTTTATTGAAAATTCCAAGATAACATCCATACATCCAATGAACAGGAACATACAAGTAACTAATATACAATTAACAGTTAATAGTTCTTTAGCAGCGCAATAAATGTGAAATCACACATATAAAGTGCTAGTGCAAATAAAGTCCATAAACGTGTAATCTTCAATACGTGAAGTAACTCTAATGGTTAAATCCTCCACCTGTGCCACCACGTGAAAGAAATGATCACACTGAGGCTCACCAGAACACTGAGGGTTAATCAACACGTCCAGATAACCTGAATTCCACTAGATATTATGCAATCCATCCACTGCCCGTCATAACCGTACTCAAGGTGGTCTGCTCAAAAGACTCCTGCTGTCTCATCAACTCCACCAATAGTAGTACTCATGCAGAAGACAAGCATAAAGAAACTCCCATAGTGTATCACTTCAAACTTCGATTCTAATAAAAATGATAAAATGCGCTTACATGTATATGGAAGTAATCAGACAATTGATGCCAAAACATCGGAAGAGTCTTTCCCGATCCGTGACCTATCCGTGACAGCCACTCAACTCCACTCCTCCAAGCTGTCACCGTCATCTTCGGATCCGACGTGCTCCGTTCGGGTCGTCGTATGGCCACACCGTTGACGCGTTTCTTCACCACATTTATTGCGCTGCTAAAGAACTATGAACTGTTAGTTGTATATTATTTATTTGGATTTTGTATTGGCAGCTGCAACTTGATATTTGATATTTATTATTATTTGCACAATATTTAATTGTTTCATTAATTTTTTTTAGCGCAGTGTTTTCCAGTAATTAAGGAACATACAAGGCATGGCAATGTGTGAGAAAACATGCTGACAAAGAATTCTTATGTAACTATAAAGCCAGAATAACCAAACATCTCCTTGCATAAAGTGATGGTGAGACATCCTCCACATTAATTGCAAAGGAGCGTGTCTGACCCTTTGTTTCTTATTGTTTGTTGTTTATTTTTGTATATATACTAAAAGGAGCAGAAAAAAGAAGAAAGAAAAAAAAGAAACAGTAAAGAAGAAAAAGATGAAAGAAAGGAAAAGGGCAGCAAAGAAAAGGTAAAGGGGAAGAGGGAAAGGGGAAGAGAGGAGGAACCTGTATAGCGTTGCAAAATTGTACATCAACTACATATATAAATAAATGAAAAAAAAAGAAAAAGAAAAATTATGTACATATGCTAACTAAATATAGCCACAACTAAGGCCGTTCGTTAGGAGAACAGAATAAATGACACAATAGCGTATCAACAGATTGTTATATCCTATCAAAAAATTTGATTATATGGATCCATTTGTAAGCAGGAAGTTCCAAATATAATTATGGAATCCTCAATAAGAAACAAAGGGTCAGGCACGCTCCTTTGCAATTAATGTGGAGGAAGTCAACTATTTAGACTCACCATCGCTTTATGCAAGGAGATGTTTGGTTATTCTGGCTTTATAATTATTATATAAGAATTCTTTGTCAGCATGTTTTCCCACACATTCTCTCTCTTTTCCACTCTTCCTTCAGTCTTCTGCACGGCCACAACCTTAACAGGGTTATTGCACATAAGGCTAATAGATACGGAGATTGAGTACACGGAGTGTGCGGGACTAACTTTGGTGTTTTCGTTGCCACACACCCTTTGCACTTTTTTCTCCCTCTTGGCCCCCATTCATCTGTTTGCTCAATAAAATTAGGTATGTCCATATTTACACGTATGCTGCAACATGTGTGACGTGTGAAGACTGTGTAGGAAACTATTCTAACTCGGTGCGGGAGTTGTTTCAATCTGCTCCCACACAGAGTCTCAATTTGATTGCAATCATACTATGAATGTCTCACAGGTTTGTCCATAAATTATTTTACTTTATTTTTTATATGATGCAGAAATGCTATCTTGTCTTCAGGGTGATTATACATTTTTAAGGTTTTTGAGAAACTTTGTTTATTCTTCACTCTGGGGGTATGTGGGTGTTTTTTTATTAATAACATATGACACACCCACGGGTTAAGAGTGCAATCAGTGCCGGTTGCATGCTAACACCTGTGATTGCTTTATATTAAGGTATCATTACCAGCTAGTCAGTAGATTATGACTAAGCGAACGGCGGTTCGTGAAACACGTTAATCCTACTGCTCATTTTGCCATGCCTTGTATGTTCCTGTTCATTGGATATATATATGGACGTTATCTTGGAATCTTGGAATTTTCAATAAGGCCTCATACACACGGACGTTTCTAAAAAAATATACAAAACGTCGGGCCTGACGTCAAGGAAAAAAAGTCGGCGTTTTTCGGCGTTATGCATCGGCGTTTTTGAGCGTTAGTGAGCGTCGGCGTCAATAGGCGTTTTTTTAAAAAAATCATCCCTCTGCTATTTTTCAACCTAAAAACGTCGGCGTCAAAAAACGCCAGAAAACGCCGGTATAATAATAGGTGGCGTTTGTTGGCATATTGTGGCGTCGGCGTCAAAAAATGCCAAAACGTTACAGCCTCAGAACGCGATGGCTGTGGGTTCTAGTTTCAGCTCACTAACGCCGACGTCATCTACAGCTCAAAAACACTGACGTTTTTATGGGGCCATTGACTAACATGGAGAGCTGCAAAAAACGCCAGAAAACGCCGGCGTCAAAAAACGTTTATGCTTTACTTCTATTGAGTGCCATCAAAACTCTTTGTGGATTAGACTACTGCACAGTTTGCAGACTGGATGTGCACCTGGAGGTAAGGTGATCATCAGTTCACCTGGGCGCCTCACCCTCCCCCATGTGTTTGATGAGTAGTTGATGACCTTCTATGGCTTCCAGTAGCAGACGACACCCAGATCTCTCCACTCCCCAGCTCACCTCCTTGATCTCCACACGTATCACAAATTTACTAAGCAACATATCAGTATGGACATCACAGCACTTTCTCAAACTCAATCTTTCTAAAATTGAGCTTGTAATATTTCCTCCTCCCCGAGTCCCCCCCCCCCCGCCTTATGACTTTACTATTGAAATTAACAGCACAACCATTGGTCCCACCACACATGCCAGGGTGCTGGGTGCAATCCTAGACTCTGATTGAAAAAAGGTTTATATTTGCACTGCCTAAGTATATGACCATCCTCTGGTGTTCAGTGAACATAATCATACGTGCTCAAACATATTATAGAAAATATCTCATATCAAAATCATATTTATATATCCTCAACCCCTTATACACTAAATTACATTTAAAAAAATCCACAACATGAAAAACAGCAATAAAGTGAAAGTAGCACTCCCTCATAAGCTATGTGGTACAATTCAAACATGTGTCAGTGTTTAGGGCCCTTCACTATGTGCTTCACTGAAAATACTTCCAAATAGTCCACAGTTTATATCCAAGAGCATAAAGGAAAAAAGTGCAATTGTTGAGGGCTCTTCACCCTTTTAAACAATGGGCTTCACGACCACACAGGTGCTCCACCACCAGCTAGAATGCTCGCTCACCTTGCAAGTGGATCTTTAACCACTTCAGCCCCAGAAGGATTTCCCACTTTAGTACCAAAGCAACAAAAGAAGAGCGAAAATTTTGCAAAAAAACCCACATTTCTTACTTTTTGCTAAAATACAAATTCAAAAAAAATATATAAAAAAACATTTTTTTCCATCAGTTTTGGCTGATTTATATTCTTCCTCATATTTTTGGTAAAAAAAATTGCAATCAGCTTTTATTGATTGGTTTGCGCAAAAGTTGCCATGTTTACGGATGATGAGAATTCATTTCTGGGGTTCAGGCTTCCAGTATCCGTAGTTTTGATATGAGAGATTTTCTATAATATGTTTAAGTACCTATGTGCACTTAATACCAGAGGATGGTCATATAATTAGGTAATCTGTTTTAAGCAGTGCAAATATACACCTTTTTCAAGCAGCACTTACCATTGTGGGAACACAATTTGTATTTTCAGCAGCTTAGAGGTCAATTTAAATAAGGACACTGTTTTTTATATATCACTTTGGCAGCGCACAGCACCATTTCTCTTTATTTTGCACACATTTACAATCCTAGACTCTGATCTCTCCTTTGGTCCCCACATCCAATCACCGCAACATTTCCAGCATTCACTCCCTCCTAACTAATGACACAACAAAACAAATTATTCATTCCTTGGTTATATCCTGCCTTGACTACTGCAACTCCCTCCTCACTGGCCTACCATTACAACGTAAAAATTGCGCCCATCAAAAGGCCCCCACATCCATTATTTTACATCATGATGATTAGTGTTGAGTGAACCCGGACTGTAACGTTCAGGTCCGTACCGAACTTTCGGGTGTCCGTGGCACAGACCCGGACCCGGACATTTCAAAAATCGTTCGGGTTCGGTCCGGGGTTCTGCTATTTTACTCCACGTGTTGAGAAGCTGCGGGGCAGCCAATCAACAAGCGTTTCACTGGT
>BLSH010162850.1:16998-29307 GCA_018402905.1 Glandirana rugosa
TCTCTCTGCTCTCTCTCTCTCTCTCTCTCTCTCTCTCTGCTCTCTCTCTCTGCTCTCTCTCTCCTCTCTCCCTCTCTCTCTCTCTCTCTCTCTTCTCTCTCCTTACACCCTTTCTATCCCTATTTCATATTATTTTTCTCTCACCTTCTCTTCCACTCTCAGCCTCTTACCCTCTCCTTTACATGCTTTTATTCTATTCTCTCTCACATTTTTTACCTTTGTTACACACAATCTATCTTTCTCCCTTATGCTTTTTATCAGTATCTGTCTTGACATTTTCTGATTCTGGTTTTCAGTTTGTTTATGTCATCCTCAGTCTCTTGTATGGGAGATTCCTTTAATCCATGCCTCATTCCCTTCCCTAGTTCTTCTCTTTTCTGTCTTCTCTCCTTGTTCTTTCAGTAGCGCATTATTTCTCTTGTTGCTATCTCATTCCTTTCTATTTTTTCTCTTTTCCCTCTCTCTTTTTTGTATTTCCCCATTCTTCTTTTTCTCCAACTCTCTTTCATTCCTCTCAGTCTTCCTGCATCCCTCTTCTTTTCTCTTATTTTATCTGCTCCCTCTTCTCTTTATCCCCCCCCCCCCTTCTCTTCTCTTCTCATTCGTCCTTCTTTTTCCTCGTTTTTATTTTTTATCTCTTTCCCATTCCTCTCATTTTGTCTGTCCCTCTTTCTCCTTCCTTTTTTTCTGTTTCTGTCTCATTCTTTCTTTCCCTCTAGCTCTCTTCCCATCCTCTGTTTCTCTTCCTCTTCCCCTTTTCTTCTTCTTTCTTTCCCTTCATCTCACTTTATTTTTTCCCTGTCTGTCTCTCTTCCTCCTCCCTTTTCTCTCTCTCTTTCATTTTCTTCAATTTCTTTCCCCTTTCTCTTAGGCTGTCTTTCTCCCTCTTTCTCCTTCTTTTTCATTTCTCTCTTTCTTCCCTTTTCTCTTATCTCTTCATCTCTCTTCTTTTCTTCTCCCTCTTTCTCTTTCTTTCCCTCTGTATTTTTCTTCATTCTCTCTCTCTGTCCCTCTTACTATTTATCCATGTTTTCTTCTCTCTTTTTATTTCCGTTCCTCTCTGCCTGTCCCTATTTCTCTTTTCTCCTTCTTTTTTCCACTCCCCCTCTCTTCTTTCCCTCTGCCTCCCTTTCCTCTCTTTTTTTAATTTTCTCCATCTCTTTCCCATTTCTCCCCCCCCCACCCCCCTATTTCTCTTCTCTTTCTATTCTTCCTTATTTTTTATTTTTATCTCTTACCCATTCCTCTCAGTCTGTCTCTGTCCCTCATTCTGATTATTTTTTCTCTCTTTCTCACTCTCTTTCCTTCCAGCTCTCTAATCCAATTGCCTGTACCTCTTCCTCCTTTCCCCTTATTTTTTCCCTCTCTCTTCTTCTTTCCCTCCATCTCTCTTGCTCTCCTCTTGGTCCCTGGTCCTCTTTTCCCCTTTTTTCCTCTCCTGCTCTCTCTTCCTTTCATGCTGTCTCTTTTTCCTTCTTCTCTGTCCCTCTTTCTATGTCTCTTTCTCTCTCTCTCTCTCTCTCTCTCTCTCTTTCTTATTTCCCTTCCTCTCTGCCTGTCTCTGTCCTTATTTCTCTTCTCTCCTTTTTTAATGTCCTCTCTATTCTTACCCTTTGCCTCCCTTCCCTCCTTCTCTCCATATTTTTCCTATTTTTTACTTTTTCCTCTGTCTCTATTTTTTTTTCTCCATCTCTTTCCCATTTCTCTCTCCCTCTTTATCCCCCCCCCCCCCCCATTTAGCTTCTCTTCCTATTCTTTTTTATTTGTATCTACCTCTTTCTCATTCCTCTCAGTCTGTCTCTGTCCCTCTTTCTCCGTCTTTTTTCTCTTTCTCTCTATCTCACTCTTTCTTTTATTCCAGCTCTCTTCCAATCTTCTCTGTTGCTGCTCTTCCTCCTCTTTTCTCCTTCTTTTTCCTCCCTCTCTCTCTCTCCTTATTTCCCCTTCATCTCACTTCCCTTCCTCTTTTTCATTTCCCCTTTTTATTCTCCTGCTCTCTCTTCCCTTCTTCTTTCTCCATCTTCCTCTTTTTATCCTTTTTTCCTCTCCTGCTCTCTCTTCCTTTCACGCTGTCTCTTTTCTCTTCTTCTCTGTCCCTTTTTCTATATCTCTTTTTCTTCTCTCTCTCCATCTTTTCCTCCATCTCTTCACTTCCTCTTGGTCCCGGTTCCTCTTCCTTTTTATCCTTTTTTCCTCTCCTGCTCTCTCTTCCTTTCACGCTGTCTCTTTTCTCTTCTTCTCTGTCCCTTTTTTTATGTCTCTTTCTCTTTGTATTTCCCTACATCTCTTTTCCTGTCCTCTCTATCCCTTTTTCTTGTTCTCTTTCCTCTCTTTCTCTCTTCCCTTCATTCCCCCGTCTCTCTTTCTCTCATTTTTTCTCTATTAATCCGACTCCATCCTCTTTCTCTCTGTCTCTTTTTTCACTTCCCCATTCTATCTTTTTTTTTTTCATTCCTCTCTCTCTCTCTCTTCCCCCGTG
This sequence comes from Glandirana rugosa, assembly GCA_018402905.1. Classification (NCBI taxonomy): domain Eukaryota; kingdom Metazoa; phylum Chordata; class Amphibia; order Anura; family Ranidae; genus Glandirana; species Glandirana rugosa. The sequence goes on from BLSH010162850.1 coordinate 19,478, forward strand.
CATTCACTTGTATTTAATTCTACCTTTTCCCATTTTTCTTCTTTGTTTCCTATGTCTTCACACTCCAATATATCTCTGGGATCCTCCATCCCTTTCTGATTTTGCTTTTCAGTGGCTGAGTATTCAGCATATCCCGGGATGAAGCAGAGTGTGCCCCAGAGTTCTACACGCAGAGTACGACTCAGCTCCCCGTCTCCTGCCTGAACGCTGTGTACTCATTAATGGATTTTGTCTGCTCCCATTCCCAGCAAATGCTACACCTAACTCAAACCGAGGAAAAGCATATCCTATTTTATTATTATGAAAATGTCATATATCCATACCCTGAACTATTGCTCTAAGACTGTTGTTTTTAATATCATAGTCTTACCTATTTTATTATTTATTACAGATATTTATATAGCCACAACAATTTACACACTGCACATCCTCATCAATAATTGCTATTAATTACTATCATGTACATGTAATATAGTAAAAAAAAGTTTCCTGTATATTTTGGCTGTTTTTTTTTTTATCCTGATTTAGTTTCAGATCTATTTTCCTATTTCCTGCTGCATACACTTCCTGCAATTCATGAGTCATTTTTTGGGGTCTCCTGAAAATTTGAAATAAGGTATTCTATAATTTTTTATTCACCCAAAATGAATATAAAATTATATTAATACATTTTTTTTTTACTATTTCCCTGCCGCACACTGTTGTTATTACTATTATTATTATTACTACCACTGCTATTTTTATTGTTATTATACTGTTTAAAGGTCTTATAATATAAGAAAAAAACATATTATGCAACAAAACATTGAAGTTAAATGATTATATAAAATGTGGATAAACATTGGCCTTTTGTTAATAAAAAAAAAAACATTCAACAACCTCACCTTAATCTGACATTTGCAGACGTGTATTTATTTCATTTGCATAGTAAGATAAATAATAAAGCTTTACAGAATACATCGAGCAAGCCAAATTTTATTTTCTGCTCAAAGGAACTTACACTCTAATGTCACTGCTGCAGTCGTATGAACTAGGGCCAGTTTTGGGTGGAAGCCAGTTCACTTACTATTGGGTTTTTGGATTGTGTGAAGAATAAGGAGCTTTGGAAGGAAACCCATATAAAAGAGGAGGAGATGAGAACAATTAAAAGACTTAGTAGTATAGTAAAGTCCACAGAACAATGTGTATGTTTTTCTGCTTAGTGTTCTTCCTGATTAAAATAACAGCTTACTTAAATGGCGACTGTGGAATATAACTACTATGTACATATCAAAGAAAAAGCTATCTATCTATCTATTGATCTCTCTATTCATTTTCAATGGGATTGAGCACCTGCCACATTTTCTATTTCTTGCATTGGGCACATGCATAGAAGTCTTCAGCTGCCTTTTGCACAAGTGGGTCATTCGTATGTTGGGCCTCTTTAGATACTCTGTTATATACTGCAGATCGCACTGTTAGCCTTATAGATTGGAGTAGGAATGCACAAGACAAAGGCACATTCATGCTGCTTCCATGTGTTGAATATAGGCCATTGCAACCTGTTTGTATTTTAAATCAAAAACATATTAGGTGTGTTAAATATATACTTTCAAATGTGTGGCAAAACCATTAAGTAAAAGTCCTTTCAATGTGTATATATATATATATATATATATATATATATATATATATATACAGTATCCAAAAGTGAGTACACCCCTCACATTTTTGTAAATATTTTATTCTATCTTTTCATGTGACAACACTGAAGAAATGACACTTTGCTACAATGTAAAGTAGTGAGTGTACAGCTTGTATAAAAGTGTAAATTTGCTGTCCCCTCAAAATAACTCAACACACAGCCATTAATGTCTAAACCACTGGCAACAAAAGTGAGTACACCCCTAAATGAAAATGTCCAAATTGGGCCCAAAGTGTCAATATTTTGTGTGACCACCATTATTTTCCAGCACTGCCTTAACCCTCTTGGGCATGGAGTTCACCAGAGCTTCTCAGGTTGCCCCTGGAGTCCTCTTCCACTCCTCCATGATGACATCACAGAGCTGGTGGATGTTAGAGACCTTGCGCTCCTCCACCTTCCATTTGAGGATTCCCCACAGATGCTCAATAGGGTTTAGGTTTGGAGACATGCTTGGCCAGTCCATCACCTTTACCCTCAGCTTCTTTAACAAGGCAGTGGTCATATTGGAGGTGTGTTTGGGGTCGTTATCATGATGGAATACTGCCCTGCGGCCCAGTCTCTGAAGTGAGAGGATCATGCTGTGGTTCAGTATGTCGCAGTACATGTTGGCATTCATGGTTCCCTCAATGAACTGTAGCTCCCCAGTGTCGTCAGCACTCATGCAGCCCCAGATCCTGACACCCCCACCACCATGCTTTACTGTAGGCAAGACACACTTGTCTTTGTACTCCTCACCTGGTTGCCACCACACACGCTTGACACCATCTGAACCAAATACGTTAATCTTGGTCTCATAAGACTACAGGACATGGTTCCATTAATCCATGTCCTTAGCCTGCTTGTCTTCAGCAAACTGTTTGCGGGCTTTGTTGTGCATCATCTTTAGAACAGGTTTCCTTCTGGGACAACAGCCATGCAGACCAATTTAATGCAGTGTGCGGCGTATGGTCTGAGCACTGACAGGCTGACCCCCCACCCCTTCAACCTCAGCAGCAATGCTGGCAGCACTCATACGTCTATTTCCCAAAGACAACCTCTGGATATGATGCTGAGCACATGCACTCAACTTCTTTGGTCAACCATGGCGAGGCCTGTTCTGAGTGAAACCTGTCCTGTTAAACCGCTGTTTGGTCTTGGTCATCGTTCTGCAGCTCAGTTTCAGGGTCTTGCCAATCTTCTTATAGCCTAGGCCATCTTTATGTAGAGCAACAATTCTTTTTTTCAGATCCCCAGAGAGCTCTTTGCCATGAGGTGCCATGTTGAACTTCCAGTAACCAGTATGAGAGAGTGAGAGCGATAACACCAAATTTAACACACCTGCTCCTCATTCACACCTTAGACCTTGTAACACTAACGGGTCACATGACACCGGGGAGGGAAAATGGCTAATTGGGCTCAGTTTGGACATTTTCACTTAGGGATGTACTCACTTTTGTTGCTAGCGGTTTAGACATTAATGGCTGTGTGTTTTGATTTATTTTGAGGGGACAGCAAATTTACACTGTTATACAAGCTGTACACTCACTACTTTACGTTGTAACAAAGTGCAATTTCTTCAGTGTTGTCACATGAAAAGATAGAATAAAATATTTACATAAAAGGGGGGGTCGTACTAACTTTTGTGAGATACTGTATATATACCGGTATATATTTTATATGAACAGGCTCTCTAGACAGTTTTTTCGAGACTTTTTTTCTCCAATTAATTCATGTCTTTTGCTCCTGCAACCTGATGTGCTGGACCACGCTCCCATGTACCTCCATCCAGCCATCCCACCCCATTAGGTCTCAGCTGTTTTTAATGCAGGTTATTTGTATCAATTTAGCATCTATATTTTCTTTTTTACATCTGATCAGAATTCTCAGTTATATTTAGAAATTTTCTTTAGAAGGCGTCTCTTTTTATAATCCAAATTACAATAATCAAAATTGTGATCTTAAAAAAAAAAAATCACTCTATTGTTTTTCATTCTGTAAAAGAAATGCAAAAAAATGTATATACACCACGCATGCAAAAACCTTTTCCAAAATTATCTAACATTTTCCGACCTGTTCAAGATCTGATTTTTCAATTTAATGCTAGAAAGTAATTGAAAGCACTCAGAAAACATATGTTGGTCTTTTTTTTTCTTTCACTTAGGTCTGATTAGAATATTGAAAGGATCAGATTATTAATTAATCTGATGAAAGCATATGTGGACACTATACTCTGTTCGCTTTAAGGCCTCATACACACGGACGTTTTTTGACGCCGGCGTTTTCTGGTGTTTTTTGCAGCTCTCCATGTTAGTCAATGGCCCCATAAAAACGTCGGCGTTTCTGAGCTGTAGGTGGCGTCAGCGTTAGTGAGCAGAAAGTAGAACCCATGGCCATCGCGTTCTGAGGCTGTAACGTTTTGACGTTTTTTGACGCCGACGCCACAATATGCCAACAAACGGCAACTAAAGCCAACAAACGCCACTTAATATTGTACCGGCGTTTTCCGGCGTTTTTTGACGCCGACGTTTTTAGGTTGAAAAATAGCAGATTTTTTTAAAAAAACGCCTATTGACGCCGACGCTCACTGACGCTCAAAAACGCCAATGCATAACGCCGAAAAACGTCAACTTTTTTTCCTTGACGTCGGACCCGACGTTTTGTTTATTTTTTTAGATACGCCCGTGTGTATGAGGCCTAACACTCAGTCTGACAAAGTGAATGTTTGCATTTAGTATAATATTACAACCTTTTTTTTTTTGCAAACATTGTAAGCTTGCACCATTTCCTTAATGCTATGTGTGTTTGGTAGAAAACGGTGTTGCTTTTAAATGTTTTCCCTCGCTCTCCTCCCAACTGTGGGCCTATGAATTTTCATTGAAGGACATGCAACAGACACACTTCCTAGCCATTCACAAGACTCACTGAGCAATATAGGCACAACCCCTGGGCTATAGGGGGTGTTTGTCACAGATGCTGTTTCCTATGTGGTGCACATGTGTAGGTAGCTGGTGGACTGCAATATATTTGCCAACCTGAAGGTGGCACCATACCTTTCTTTAGGATGGCAGTACCATTGAAGACTGAATTGTCACCTATTATGGCCTCCAGGTGGTCATCTTGGAGAGGGCAGCATCTCCAATTGGATACCAAAATCCTGCAAGATTTGGGCAGCCATCTTGACACAGAGAGCCCCCACATCCGCCCTTGATTGCCTGACGAAGTGGAGCAGCCTCCCATGTCATTGGAGTCTGAAACGCGTCGCATTCTAGTGAGGCCATCCCGCCTGTGCCAGGTGTTTGCGCTCCAAGCCTCCCTTTGACCTACACGCCGCGAGCCGGCTCTTTTCATCACACAACGAGCAGGACGAACGATCGTTTTGGATGACCATCGTTCTTGGAGGACCACTGGTCAGATGGCACGAGCGTTCTGTTCCCCCTTGTAATTGGATGTTGGATGTGCCTTATACACATTGATCTTGTGAGTGTTTTTAACCTTTTTTAATAAAGTGGTACTGGCATATTGCACTTAGAAGCGCCTCCTCTCTTCTATCTTGACACAGAAGTGCTTAACTAGCAGATTCTGCATCATTTGTTGCACCCGCAGTGTGTGGGTGTAGGTCAGGGACAGAGCTCCTATGGTTATGAAGAGCAGATGTTGGTAGAGGTACCTGGCAAGCAGGAAAAAGTAGGTTTCCCCTTACAAGGTATCTCCTCTGCCAGATTCCTGGAACTTGTCTTCCATTAGCAGCCAGATGACTGCAAGGGCTTTGGGGGTTTCAGGGTGACCCTGTAATCTTATATCTCCTCCAAAGGCAGTGCCCCTCAGACATTCTGTGGTCTGTAAGCTCATGTTATATAACGGGCTCAGAAGCATTTCCTTTTCTGCCCAAAGTAGTGCCTGTAAACTGCCTTATTTCTGTGATTATTCAATTTCTACAATATAAACTATTTTGTATCAACATGTTGACCCCCCCATAATTATTGGGTACCCAGATTATTCCCTGCCTACACACAACTTATATAGATCCGGTTTTGTAGAAAGTATTGGTTGCAGAGCGTGAACCCTCCCTGTGCTTACTGAATCTGGGGACTCATCTGGAGGAAGGTGAAAAACTGAACTTCCTTCCCCCCTTTACGATGTGTGAGCATCGTATCTCGGCAACCCCCCCCCCCAAAAAAAAATATAGCACTAATCTGCACGCTCACCTCCTAAGTATAAGTTCTCTGTGCAAGCCAAAATTCTCCCCAGCACACATGCAAACAATTCCTCCTCCTCCCAGTACAAATCCCCCCTCCCAGCACAAATCTCTGTTCCCCCAATTCCCCCTTACAGCTCAAATCCCCCCCATACCCACTTTTAGCTCAAATGCCTTTCCTAAAGAACTACCTCCTGGCATAAATCCCCACCATCCTCCCTTCTGGCACAAATCCTCTCTCGCCTAAATTTCTCCTCCTAGCAAAAATACCCCCCCCCCAGCACATATTTGCTCCCTCCCAAAGTCCCTTTTTCTAGCACATATTCTAGCACAAATCCTTTCATGCTCAGCACAAATGTTTGTAACCCCACCTCTTTCCACTGTGTCCCCAGTACAATCCCCATTCCATTATAAATGGTTTTCAAAATGTTTTACCAATAAATATGTGAAAAGTGTGCTGTGCATTTGTATTCAGCCCCCTTTACTCTGATACCCCTAACTAAAATCTAGTGGAACCAATTGCCTTCAGAAGTCACCTAATTAGTAAATAGAGTCCACCTGTGTGTAATTTAATCTCAGTATAAATACAGCTGTTCTGTGAAGCCCTCAGAGGTTTGTTAGAGAACCTTAGTGAACAAACAGCATCATGAAGGCCAAGGAACACACCAGAAAATTCAGGGTTAAAGTTGTGGAGAAGTTTAAAGCAGGGTTAGGTTATAAAAAAAACATCCCAAGCTTTGAACATCTCATGGAGCATGTGTTCAATCTGCCATCCCTAAATGGAAAGAGTATGGCACAACTGCAAACCTACCAAGACATGGCCGTCCACCTAAACTGACAGGCCGGGCAAGGAGAGCATTAATCAGAGAAGCAGCCAAGAGGCTCCATGGTAACTCTGGAGGAGTTGCAGAGATCCACAGCTCAGGTGGGAGAATCTGTCCACAGGACAACTATTAGTCATGCACTCCACAAATCTGACCTTTATGGAAGAGTGGAAAGAAGAAAGCCATTGTTGAAAAAAAGCCATAAGTCCCGTTTGCAGTTTGCCATGTGGGGGACACAGCAAACATGTGGAAGAAGGTGCTCTGATCAGATAAGACCAAAATTCGCAAAATCTTCTCCATCAGCACATCCCCCACAGTTATTACCTCTTCTATCTCTTGACCTTCCCTCTTACATTGTAAGCCCTCTAATTCCTACTGTATTTAAGTGTATTGTATTTGTACTGTCTACCCTCAAGTTGTAAAGCGCTGCGTAAACTGTTGGCGCTACATAAATCCTGTATAATAATAATAATAAAAAATTGTTTTTTTTTGGCCTAAAAGCTAAATGCTATGTGTGGTGGAAAACCAACACTGCACATCACCCTGAACACAACATCCCCACCGTGAAACATGGTGGTGGCAACATCATGTTATGGGGATGCTTTTCTTCAGGAGGGACAGGGAAGGTGGTCAGGGTTGATGGGAAGATGGATGGAGGCAAATACAGGGCAATCTTAGAAGAAAACCTGTTAAGTGTCTGAAAAAGACTTGAGACTGGGGTGGAGGTTCACCTTCCAGCAGGACAACGACCCTAAACATAAAGCCAGAGCTACAATGGAATGGTTTAGATCAAAGCATATTCATGTGTTAGAATGGCCAAGTCAAAGTCCAGACCTAAATCCAATTGAGAATCTGTGGCAAGACTTGAAAATTGCTGTTCACCAACGCTTTCCATCCAATCTGAAAGAGCTTGAGATATTTTACAATGAAGAATGGGCAAAAATGTCCTCTCTAAATGTGCAAAGCTGGTAGAGACTTCCCCAAAAAGACTTACAGCTGTAATTGCAGGGAAAGGCGGTTCTACAAAGTATTGACTCCGGGAGGCTGAATACAAATGTCCCCCACACTTTTCACATATTTATTTGTAAAAATGTGAAAAACATTTATCATTTTCCATCCACTTCAAAATTCTGTGCCACTTTGTGTTGGTCTATCACATAAAATCCCAATAAAATACATTTACGTTTTTGGTTGTAACATGACAAAATGTGGAAAATGTTAAGGGGTATGAATACTTTTTCAAGGCACTGTAATCAAACCCTGCACAGTCCAAATCTGACAGCATCCCCATGTCAACCCTTGTATATCAACAGAGGGGGGAGCACAGCCAGCACTTCCTCCCGGTTCTATGAGTTCACTGCGTCAGGGGCAGACGCCCGTCCAGCCCCCCACCTTGTCTATTAAGTCTGAATGATCTTGGCAGCTTTTGATTTGACAGAAACCCATAGCCCATTGGCAGGCACTAACTTTGTTCCTTATTGCCTGTTGTGATAATGTGTGCTGTATGATCCACTTATACAGGGGCATAGGTGTGTGCAACCCAAAGCTCAGACACATGTGTGTGTGTGTCTATATATATGGCCCTGACACAACGATCTCCTTGCCAGCACAGTGCGGAAGCAATTCTCGTATGGCAGAGCCAGTATGAGCGAGATCTTTCCCATCTCCCCACTGCTACACAGATCGATAATGCTAATGCGCACTAGGTGATTAGGGCATGCCCAGGCACATCTGGCACACCCTGTGTGCACGCCTATGTACAGGGGTATGGAAAATACCCAGTTTAGTGTTTAATGCTGTGCAGTGTGATCTCATTTGTGTGGTCTGATTGAAAACAAAGTGCAATTATTCTTTAACAGCTTCCTGGCCAGCCCCGGCATACCTTTAACTAGATCTTTATGCCTGGGGGACAGGAAGTTCTGCCTGATCACATGACTCACGCCCCAGCTTATTACTAGAGACTGGAAGCTGCCTTGCTCAGTCAGTGTGTTGGGAGCATGCAGTGAGTGCGCTCCCAGGATGGAAACCTCAGTTGTCTTTGGATGCCTATGTGTGGCGTGTGGGCATTAAAGCCTACCCTCTTTGCCACTACACATAAGTAGGCAGCAGGAGGTTAAATATCTCCTTCTGATTCCCTACTATCATCCAACTTACAGCAGATGTTTATTTTAAACGATAACTCCACTTTCATTGAAAAAAGGTAAAGAAAAACATATAGTATACGTAATGGCTACACAAACCATATTGTAATTTAATGTTATTAAAAATGACCTTTCCTTTACAATCTGTAGCGCTGTAATCAGGGCTTTTTTTTCTCAGAGAATAGGTGCAGGAACTCGCCCTTTCAAGTCTCCCCTTTTCTCCGCCCCCTACCCACCTCCGAGCACCAGTGTTAATTTTGGCAGCAAATTTCGATTCAGTTTTAGTCTTAGGACTAAAATGGCATTTTAGTTTTAGTCCCATTTTAGTCTTCTGCAATCTTTTTAGTTTTAGTCGTATTTAGTCAACTAAATCCCTAGGACATTTTAGTCGACTAAAATAATTTTAGTCGACTAAAACTCATTTTAGTCATCTAAAATCTACTGGGTGTAGTTAAATTGTAATGCATTATTTAAGCATTACTCTACAATTTCCACACTCATTATATACTGCTAGAGTGAAAAATCGAATATGTTATTATTTATGGTATTGAGTAGAGTTGAGCGAACACCTGGAAGTTCGGGTTCTGCTGGTCCGTCCGAACTTCGGGACAAAGTCCGGGTCCGGGTCCGGACGGAACCCGAACGATCGCACGGACAACGAACCCCATTGAAATCAATGGGGACCCGAACTTTTAGGCACAAAAATGGCTGTAGCAAAGTCCTGGAAAGCCCCAGAGGGCTGCAAAAGGAAGTAAAATGGGGGTAAGGGTAGGGCAAGTGCCCTACAAAAAAATGGGGACAGGGAAATAACTTTAAATATTTTTAAAAAAATAAAAACTTAAAAAATGCAAAAATGGAGGTGAATGTGGATCATCTTCAAACTGTGTCTGAAAAGTATTAATTAACGGTAGAAGCCATATAACTGTTCTAAAATCATCTTCAAACTAGGGCAAGTGCCCTACAAAAAATGGGGAGAGGGAAAATAAATTAAAATCAAATTTAAAAAA
>BLSH010162850.1:30667-52785 GCA_018402905.1 Glandirana rugosa
CTCCACCTATCCCTCTCCTTAGTTACCTACCACGAGCCATCACAATTAAAGCAGCTGATTTTGCTTGATTTTGTAAAATCAGATGATTGAATTATGGTAAAATCAGCTGATTTTATGCTGATTTTGATTTTACCGTAAAATAAATTTTCTGATTTTACCCTGATTTTGATTTCACGGTAAAATCAGTTTTCTGATTTTGATTTAACTTTAAACTGTAGTTTTACTTGTGTCCAGACCTCACGTACAGGTATGGAGTTATGATCACAACTCGCTTGGGCCTGACATTGCAAGCCCAGGCATGACTTGAAAGCCCACAGGCACCGTGCCTGGGCCTGGGCACGTGGAGTAAAATAGCAGAACCCCGGACCGAACCCGAACGATTTTTGAAATGTCCGGGTCCGGGTCCGGGTCCGTGCCACGGACACCCGAAAGTTCAGTACGGACCCGAACGTTACAGTCCGGGTTCGCTCAACACTAGTATTGAGGTATGGACATGCACTCCAGACCTGTGTTCATTTTGATGTCAAATTTCAATTTAGTTTTAGTCTTTTGACTAAAATGGCACTTTAGTTTTAGTCCCATTTTAGTCTTTTAAATAAAATGCCATTTTAGTTTTAGTCGTATTTTAGTCGACTAAAATGGTATTAAGTTAGTAGACTAAAATGTTTTAGTTCGTTTTAGTCGACGAAATTAACACTACCGAGCACCATCCATTGATTCCTCTCCCTATCCACCTCCCAGTACCACCCTTTTTAAAGAACACATCTTGTGTAGTAAATGCGCCGCAATTAAACATAAACTGTACCCTTACCTGCATTAAAGCAACCATATTAACCACTTAAGGACCGGAAGGATTTCCCATGTTAGGACCAGAGCACTTTTTGCGATTCAGCACTGCGTCACTTTAACTGACAATTGCGCAGTCGTGCAACGATGCACCCAAATTAAATTTGCATCCCTTTCTTCCCACAAATAGAGCTTTCTTTTGTGGTATTTGATCACCTCTGCGTCATTTCTGATTACCGCTGTAAACAAAAAAGAATCTACAATTTTGCAAAAAAAACAATATTTCTTACTTTTTGTTAAAATACAAATCCAAAAAAAAAAATATATATTCATTGGTTTTGGCCGATTTATATTCTTCCTCATATTTTTGGTAAAAATAAAAATCACAATCAGCGTTTATTGATTGGTTTGCGCAAAAGTTGCCACGTTTACAAACCATGAGAATTCATTTCTAGCATTTTTACAATTTTTTTTTTTGTTACTAGTAATGGCGGCGATCTGCGCTTTTTATCGGGACTGTTATATTGGAGCGGACATGTCGGACATTTTTGACACTTTTATGGGACCTATGACATTTATACAGCGATCAGAAATTTAAATAGCCACTGATTACTGTATAAATGTCATTGGCAGTGAAGGTGTTAACCTTTAGGGGGAGATCTAGGGGTTAAATGTGTTCCCTAGGCGTGTCCTAACTGTGAGGGGGCTGGGCTGCCAGGGGCATAAGAGATCTAACTGATCCCAGTGACAGGGATCAGTAGATCTCTTACATGCTGCCTGTCAGAATGGGGGACTGCAGTGTTTACATCGGCGGTTCCCCGTTCTTCCTCTCTGCCAGGTCATCGCGCTTGCCAGCAGATATCGGGTCCGCCCGAGCCGCGGACACACTCCTGCAGGGGGGGGCACGAGACAGCTCTGGCGGCGGCATGCTCCCGCCCGCTATAGCGCACATGCGAGCTGCCGTTTAAAGACTGTGATTGATGGGACACTGCCACAGTGCAGCAGTAAATGTGTGCGAGCCGGTCGGGAACAAGTTAACTAACTTAACACGACTGGTTCTGCCAAGGAACTGCAACCTGCAAAGTGTAAATATTCTGCTGTTTGCAGCGTCAATATAAACTTGTGGATCCGGTGCCTTGCTGGCTGTGTTGATCCCCCGCTCCCCTCCAGGGCTACTGGAATCTGTGTACACATCAGGCTGTGTCTGCAGCAGCCGTCTCTCACCTTGCTGTGCAGCTTCAAATCAGTTCTGTCTGTGATCCCCTATTTGCTCCCCCTCCCTCCAGGCAAGCAGCAGAGGGACCAAGTAGGAAAGGCTGGAGTAAGATCATGGGACATGTAGTCCTCTTGGGAGCGCTGCTCACTGAAAATAATGCGGCCTGAGCTACAGCCCACACCAGACCCTGCAGAAGATGAAAAGGCTAGAACTGCATTTTCCCAGGCTGTAGAGGACACTGCTTCCTCTTGCCTGGAGAATGCACATCACTGTTCAAAGTGCAACATCACTGCTGCATATCAGTGGCGGGATCTAAAGTGCTGAGTTCAGGAATGCTAACAGCCAGAGCCACCTGGGTGCAGAGCAGAGAGTGGACTAATCACTGTATCTGATTGGATGGTAAGCTCCAATATCACTGGTGAGATATTTCTGTTGTGGGGATTTACTATCTGCTGCTAGAGAGGCTGAGCCCTTTAGGAACTGAGCATATAGCCATCTAGTAGCCTTATTGCTGCCTGCAGGCTTGACAGGGAATATTTCATGTGTTGGTACCATTAAACCCCAAAGCTAGCTGGCTGAAGAGTTAGGACTAAAGACTGTCCCTTTTCAGCTGCTACACAGAGACCTTTATCTATTGTTTAGAGAGCACTTAATGCAATGTCCAAATCATTTGGTGGAGGGGGGGATATGGTCTGGGGTTGTTTTTCAGGGGTTGGGCTTGGCCCCTTAGCTCCTGTTAAGGGAACTCTTAAGGTATCAGCATTCCAAGACATTTTGGACAATTTCATGCCCCCAACTTTGTGGGAACAGTTTGGCGATGGCCCCTTCCTGTACCAACATGACTGTGCACCACTATACAAAGCAAGGGCCATAAAGATATGGGTGAACGAGTTTGGGGTGGAGGAACTTGACTGGCCTGCACAGAGTCCTGACCTCAACCCGACAGAACACCTTTGGGATGAATTAGAGTGGAGACTGTGAGCCAGGCCTTCTCATCCACATGAGTGCCTGACCTCACAAATGCACTTCTGGAAGAATGGTCAAACATTCCAATAGACACTCCTAAACCTTGTGGACAGCCTTCCCAGATGAGTTGAAGCTGTTATAGCTGCAAAGGGTGGGCCAACTCATTATTGAACCCTATGGACTAAGACTGAGATGCCATTAAAGTTCATGTGCGTGTAAAGGCAGGCGTCCCAATACTTTTGACAATATAGTGTATGTCGTAGTTCCATATATTCCTAACTCCTCCTGCTAGTCTTGAACTCACCTGTTCTCAATACAGCAATATACCTGGATGTGTGACCCCTTCAGTTCTGTGCAGCTACTTGTCAAAATATTCCCCTCCAGGTCTATGCATTTCCTCTGCACTCTTATTCATTCTTTTGGAGAGCTCTAGAGTACAAGCTCCTACTCTGGACTCCCATTACTTTTTAATAGGTTTCCAAGTCTGCACTGCACCTGTGTGGCTCATGCCGCATTGGAAACTGATGATATTTCGAACATGGGCCATGATGCCTGAGGAAAGCCAAGCAGGTTTGCCAAGAACTGGTAGCCTCAGATCTGCTCTGTTTAGTTAAAACAACTGATTGTCGGGGATCCAAATGTGGGACATCAGGAAGTATAGTGGTTTTCCAAAGTGGAAAACCTCTTTAAAAGCGAGCTGTACCTTTATTTAGAAATGTGCCCCTCTACCCTTTGGTAGTAGGCAAAAAAAATGAGACCTCAGATGCAGTGTAGTCCCCCTCTACACTATCCACCTTTCAGTTTTCCTGCTATTGTGCTCCACTGCACAAGCACAGCTATGATGAATAGAGAGCCGAGTTAGGAGATACAGTAGGTGCACATTTTTTGAATACAGGTTCAGCTACATTTTTAAGAGAAACTCCAGGCAAACAGCTAAACACATGGGGTATGTACATTTATGTTTACTATTTTACTTGACAATATATTTGTAATTCTGTACAGTCAGTCATGCAATTTACAAACATTTTACGCATTGATCGTTGATGCACATAGTGCAGTAAAGAGGCTCCAGAAGGTAGAAAAAAAACCTGTACAGCTCTGAAAAATGATGATTAATGCAATTGCCATACCGGTAGGCCATTTGCACCCCCACAAAGGCCTCTTGTATTTAGGAAATATTTGATTAACCTGGAATTCAGCTTTAAAGAAGTCGTTTTTCTGTGTTTCTATTCAATAGACGTGTGTAATACAACTCTAACTGGTCAGCTCTAAAAGATATGTAGCACCCTCTAGGTTACTAGAGTGACGTGTATAGGTTTTGGTAGAGTAGGTACATTTAGACAGGCCTAGTTTGTAGCTAGGTCTGTATGTTTTGATTTGGGCTGGGAGTGGCTCAGGGTAGAGCTGGTGACTCACAGGCAGCATCACTGGGACTTCCCACTTCTTTCTAGAATATTCTAGTGTCTTCTAGAAAAGAAGGAGAAGAGAGGTGGAGCTGTCTGGGGTATTTAAGGGAGCCCTGACCAATACCCAACTTGGATTGACAGGGGGCAGGCCTCCTTAAATACCTAGGGTCAGGTGTTTTTGGGGTGGAAAGCTGGAGATGGAGTGCTAGGCTGTCATGGCCTTTGAGGGAGCTCCCCAGTCTGGGAGGGGGGGTGACCTTGGGCCTGGCAGATGGGGCCCTCTAAGAAGTGTCCTGGTCTGGAGCCACGGGAGCAAGGAGAGGACAGCAGGAGAGATCACTGCCAGGCAAGTCTACAGGGAGGAACAACGGGTTGCAGCCAGGAGGGCTGGTGAATGATGCACAGTCAAGAGGACTGGGGAGGCACAACTGAGAGGACTGGGGGATAGCAGTCTGGGATGGGTGCAGAACCAAAAGAGAGGACTGGGGAGGTACGCCTGGAAGGACTGGAAGAGTGCAGTCTGAGATGGATGCAGGACTGTGGAGGAATGGGCAGTGGAGAGAGGCAGCTGCAACCACGAGGGCTGGCAGGGCCTGAAGAGGTGGTGCTGGGAGCAGTATCCACATAGATGGCTAGCACTTGGACTTATCTACTTACATTTTTGCTACACTAAAGGGACCCGTGGTCCCTGCCTGCAAAAGGCATTTACCTTAGGCCTGGTGGAGTCAGTGTCAGGTCTTACAAATCAGTTCTAGCTGGTCTGAGAAGTACAAGCAACTGATGGAGTTAGGAGTAATAGTCTGCAGCAAGTGATGTGCTGGAGGAGTGAGGAGTAATAGTCTGCAGCAAGTGATGTACGGGAGGAGTGAGAAGTGATAGTCTTCAAGCAAGTGAAGTGCTGGAGAAGAGAGAGGAGGTGCATATACTGGAGTGAACAGTATCTCACAAAAGTGAGTACACGCTTCACATTTTTGTAAATATTTTATTATATCTTTTCATGTGACAACACTGAAGAAATTACACTTTGCTACAATGTAAACTAGTGAGTGCACAGCTAGTATAACAGTGTACATTTGCTGTCCCCTCAAAATAACTCAACACACAGCCATTAATGTCAAAACTGCTAGCAACAAAAGTGAGTACACCCAAGTGAAAATGTCCAAATTGGGCTGGAAGTTCAACATGGCACCTCATGGCAAAGAACTCTCTGAAGATCTGAAAAAAAGAATTGTTGCTCTACATAAAGATGGCCTAGGCTATAAGAAGGTTGCAAGACACTGAAACTGAGCTGCAGCACGGTGGCCAAGACCATACAGTGGTTTAACAGGACAGGTTTTACTCAGAACAGGCCTTGCTATGGTCGACCAAAGAAGTTGAGTGCACATGCTCAGCGTCATATCCAGAGCACTGCCAGCATTGCTGCAAAGGTTGAAGGGGTGGGGGGAGGGGTCAGCCTGTCAGTGCTCAGACCAGACACCACACACTGCATCAAATTGGTCTGCATAGCTGGCGTCCCAGAAGGAAGCCTCTTCTAAAAATAATGCACAAGAAAGCCCGCAAACAGTTTGCTGAAGACAAGCAGACTAAGGACATGGATTACTGGAACCTTGTCCTGTGGTTTGATGAGACCAAGATAAATGTATTTGGTTCAGATGGTGTCAAGCATGTGTAGCAGCAACCAGGTGAGGAGTACAAAAACAAGTGTCTTGCCTACAGTCAAGCATGGTGGTGGGAGTGTCATGGTCTGGGGCTGCATGAGTGCTGACGACACTGGGGAGCTACAGTTCATTGAGGGAACCATGAATGCCAACATGTACTGTGACATACTGAAGCAGAGCATGATCCTCTCCCTACGGAGACTGGGCCACAGGGCAGTATTCCAACATGATAACGACCCCAAACAGACCTCCAGGACGACCACTGCCTTGCTAAAGAAGCTGAGGGTAAAGGTGATGGACCGGCCAAGCATGTCTCCAGACCTAAACCCTATTGAGCATCTGTGGGTCATCCTCAAATGGAAGGTGGAGGAGCGCAAGGTCTCTAACATACACCAGCTCAGTGATGTCGTCATGGAGGAGTGGAAGAGGACTCCCGTGCCAACCTGTGAAGTTCTGGTGAACTCCATGCCCAAGAGGGTTAAGGCAGTGCTGGAAAATAATGGTGGCCACACAAAATATTGACACTCTGGGCACAATTTGGACATTTTCACTTAGGGGTGTACTCACTTTTGTTGCCAGCGGTTTAGACATTAATGGCTGTGTGTTGAGTTATTTTGAGGGGACAGCACATTTACACTGTTATACAAGCTGTACACTCACTACTTTACATTGTAGCAAAGTGTCATTTCTTCAGTGTTGTCACATGAAAAGATAGAATAAAATATTTACAAAAATGTGAGGGGTGTACTCACTTTTGTGAGATACTGTATATACGTTTGAGTCCTGTGTATATTACAGTTAATCAAGTGGGCATCCAATACTCCCTTACCCTATCCTAGTTTAATACCCCTCAATAAAAATACAAAAACAAGTGCAAGGACTGTTTCATGTCTCTGGATGACTAAAATCGTGTGCCTGGCTGGGCAGGGTGAAAGACGGACCACAATACACTGGTCATTCTGTATACTCCTCTGGTCATTCTGTATACCCCTCTGGTCATTCTGTATACCCCTCTGGTCATTCTGTTTACGTTTTGCTGGGTTTTTTTGCCTTCCTCTGGATTAACTGTGGGTGAAGGATTGTATATGGGATTATTTGGTTGTATATATATATATAACTATGTAACCCCCCTGGTCATTCTGTATACCCCTCTGGTCATTCTGTATACTCCTCTAGTCATCTGTATACCTGTCTGGTCATTCTGTATATCCCTCTGGTCATTCTGTATACTCCTCTGGTCATTCTGTATACCCCTCTGGTCATTCTGTATGCTCCTCTAGTCATCTGTATACTCCTCTGATCATTCTGTATACCCCTCTGGTCATTCTGTATACCCCTCTGGTCATTCTGTATACTCCTCTGGTCATCTGTATACTCCTCTGGTCATTCTGTATACCCCTCTGGTCATCTGTATACCCCTTTAGTCATGCTGTATACCCCATGTGGTCATTCTGTATACCCTTCTGGTCATCTGTATACTCCTCTGATCATTCTGTATACCCCTTTGGTCATTCTGTATACCAATCTGGTCCCCCTCTGGAGGCACTCGGCGGAGGGGGGAGCCAGGATCACCAACGGGGACCCAAAAAGAAGAGGATCGGGGCTGTTCTATGCAAAACCATTACACAGAGCAGGTAAGTATAACATATTTCAGCCATGATTATGTCCTGAAGGCCAAAACGCGTTGGCTTTTTTGACTGCTGTTCACATGCCATAATAAAATGATGTTTTAACCGACTTCCATGGCACCAGCCTTTTTCCCTGTTTTGCTTGGATTACCATGTTCTTAAGGCTCACCAGTCATTGCACAGGAGGTAAAAGCTTGGATGCACCTGTTCAAATATAACATGTTTATTTTTTGTTTTTTTAAATTATAACCTTTACAATCACAAGTAGAAGGAGGGACAATACAATAACCCATCCTTTAAAAGTTGCCTCCCCACTTCTCTTATGTTGCCTGCATGCATTTTCTGATAAATCGCAATATAAATACCTTATTTTAAGGTTTATTTATGAGGTCACTTGGCCACAACGCTCCAGCTAGTTTGTGTGTCTGTGGAGGGCCGACAATGCTGCCGAACAGGGTTTTATCTCAGAAAATAGGTGCAGGAACTTAATCACGACCCCCCAAAACACCCTCCCCCTCACAACACCCTTCAAACCGCATCAAATAGTGGGAGTGGTCAAATTTCTCTAACAGTGGGAGGATCTTAAAGAGGCACTTAATACCAGGAGTGCATTTAATTCATGGGAGGCACAGTGGTGTAGTGGTTAGCACTTTCGCCTAGCAGTAACAGGGTCGCTGGTTTGAATCCCAACCATGACACTACCTGCCTGGAGTTTGCATGTTCTCCCTGTGCCTGCGTGGGTTTCCTCCAGGTACTCCGGTTTCCTCCCACGCTCCAAAGACATGCTGGTAGATTAATTGGATCCTGTCTAAATTGTATAAATGTAAGCTAGGGACCTTAGATTGTAAGCTCATTGAGGGTAGAGACTGATGTGAATGTATCATGTATATGTAAAGAGCTGCGTAAAATCGACAGCGCTATATAAGTACCTTAAATAAAATATAAAATAAAACCAAGTGCAGCATTCGGGCTAGTTACACACAGGGTGCAGAGTTCAGGGGTGCGCTACATGCAGAGTTCCCATCATCTTTCACTTTCACCCATCTTCAGCTCTGACCTCTGCATGCAACTCTCCCTCCACTGCACCATTGTCGTCTCTAGCGCCTTCCAGAACACTGTAAGTGGCCTGTCCCTCTTACTTGTAGGGAGATCACCCAGTAGGGGTGTTGGCATTCGCACTGCACCTTGGGCACCTGCATCTCTCTTGTTCCCATCCTCACTCAGTAGGAGCTGCTCGGGTGATCAGATCTGTGCGAGCCGTTTGGAGATGAGCTGTCACTTGTAAACACAGAAGCTAGACTTCTGTGTTTACAAGTGATAGTGGTGAGCAGGGAGCAGAGGGCCTGAGCCAAAGATGGTGGAACTGAGTTTCATCAAGTTTCATCTGAAAAATAACCTTGCTGAATAACTAAGAGCTGTGATGTCATCCCACCAGTGTCCATATTTAGCCATGTGCTCCCTTGAGAGTGACTGGTAGTAGTGGTTCACCTCATAGCTGCCCTCAATCACACCATATTTCACACATCCGTAGACTGACCATCCCGGCTCTTGTT
Organism: Glandirana rugosa; assembly: GCA_018402905.1. Classification (NCBI taxonomy): domain Eukaryota; kingdom Metazoa; phylum Chordata; class Amphibia; order Anura; family Ranidae; genus Glandirana; species Glandirana rugosa. The sequence goes on from BLSH010162850.1 coordinate 39,881, forward strand.
TGTGTTGTTTTATTTCGGGGTAATAACTTGGAGTGGGATAAGGGATGACTGTGGGATGCCCAAAGAATTATAGTACACAAAGTCCATATACACTCCTGTATATGCGCACTTCACTGCAGACCGTCCCTCTGCAGACTGTTACTCCTCACAACTCTCCAGCACTCAACTTGCTGCCCGCTTCTCCTACTGTTCTCTCTCCAGCACTGAACTTAGTAAATCATCACTCCATTACTTCTCTCCAGCACTACACTTGGTTTCCAGCTTGAAAGGAAATTTATCAAGCTTCTCTGTTCCTTTCTCTTCACCATGGCTAGCACATGGCAAGGCCTACTCTCAGCAGAACCTCCGGAACACCCATTACAGGCCAGGGATCACAGGTCCCTGAATGTGTAGCAAAAAGTACTTAAGTGCTAGCCGGGCCTTTGATGGACTACAACTCCCAGCCCATCCTTCTTCCAGGTCCCACTGACCTGCTTTTCCTCAGTGACTCTCTTTTCCCTGAACTGGCTCCCAAGGCTCCCACAGACTATCCACTATTCCTTTCCCAGTCTGCTCCAGCACTTTCTCTTGCAGTTCCCAGGGACCGTCACTCACCAAACCGGTGGATCTCTTTAATGTCTCTCACTGTGTAGCACCTCCGCTGTTCTCCTGTTCCCTGTGCGACTCCAGGAATCACCACCACTCCTGGCTGCACCCAAACCTCCAGGCCCCAAGGTCACCCTCTCCAGACTGGGGCGACTTCCCTGGTAGGGGCCTCCACAGCACTTCTGCTACATCTCCAGACTTCCACCCGACACTTCTGTCCCAGATTGGGCTGACTCAGAGTATTTTAGGAGGCCTGCCCCCTGCCAATCCTACTTGGGGAAACCAATACTCCAGGTTTCTAAAATGAAGTGGAAGGTTCTGGTGACCTCATCTGTCAAGTCCGCTCAATCCTCCCTGAGCCACTCCTCCTGGCCCAGATCAAAACATTCAGGCCTGCTCTTACAGTGAAGCCTGACTAAATGTTACCTCACTTAGCAAAACCCTGCTAGAAAAATGCACCTACACTATGGGGGCGCTACACTCACCCCCCCCCCCCCCCCACAAACATCAGCTGGTCTCCAGCTGAAAAATTTACAAAAATAGCTCTTGGGCCCAAGAGCACGGGCATCCCAGAATCAGAAAATGGGAGGGTAAAAGGGAACAAATTTGGAAGGGGAAATACAAAACTGTACATAAATAAATGAGTATCAAAAATATATCATCTCCATTTTTGCAGTATTTACAATATACAGTTTATCACAATTCCTATCTACAATCCCTGCATCTATCCACATGCAGCATTCTGTACATTTCCTGGGTCAGAGCACCTCCCCTTAAAGGGAAGCCCTCCATCCACCTAATTAGCAACAGTTGACGTTTGACTTGACTCTCGTTGGATATAGATGAACAGCCGTTCCATCAGGAATCCTAAGAGAAGGGAAACACAACTATCTAAACTAACTAACTAAAAAAGCAATCAGGAGGGGGTTACTAGCCTCCTAATAGAATATAACCACTTTCCCACAGTCCATGACCTGCCTGCTCTGCCAGTGAGGGGTTAAAGACTCACAGCAGAACAGAAAAAGAAAAGCGTTATTGAGGAATTCTTTAATGTTCCTAGTGGGAGGAGCCCCTCCCAGGCGCAGGCTTTAAAGAAAAATGAACAGGGTAAGCTTCACCCAAGTGTCCTTCCAGTGGGCAAGTCCCTTCCACAGAGGCACAGGGTGGCAGGCTTGTTTGACCTGCAGTTGAAGGGAAAGTGCTACTCCTCCGGCAGTCTTTGGAGTGTGCTGCATAGTCTGTTCTACATCATAGTTGTACACATAATAATGAGGACCAGGCAATCTCACCCGCTGGTCTCCCTCTCCCCGAAATGAGATGGCTTAATGGAAGAACCCGACAACTAGGTGACTGGAGTTCCTGCTGTTTTTCGGGCACTCAGTGGCAATACTGGGTCTTTCCCTGGTTCCAGATCTCCCAGTTCCTGGGACTACCCGGTGTCCCATCCTTCCTTATCGGAACCCTCCTCTGGACTTGACCACTCCACCAACTTCTTTAGGTACCCAAATTTAGACAGCAGACTGGGAGAACCCCAGTCAATAGGCACATTGTTGCTCTCCTCCTGCTGCTTTCCATAGAGGGCACCCCTCACTAATACTGACTCTGCAGCACTGGGAATGACTATGGGGCCTGTGCTGGACTCGCCAATGGACTCTGACTCCTGCAGGGCAATACTCACAGAGTTCTGGTCCCCGGTTGAGTCGACAATCTCTGCCGATTCCTCTCTTTGCAAAGTTTCTCCAATCACGGTGGAGTTGATCAATTACAAATCCCCTCTGCTCTGCTCAAGTGGTTCTAGGCCCCCCTCCGGCCTGCTGAGATCTTTGACTCTCTGGTACACACATCCCTGAGCGCAGGTCCACGGTGAAGTAGCGTGGATCTTGCTGAATAGACTCCTGCTGCAGCAACGGCCTGTTGCAGTGCCCACACGGGATCCATGCATCCATCACCGTGGTAGGGTACTGACACTCCGGGCATAACAGACAAAGTCTCTCTCTCCCTTCCACCACTCCGAGGGCAAATCCCCCGCGATGTTCAAGGCGACGGACACCGGTATCCACCAACATAGGCTGCTCCGACATAGCTGGCAAAATCCTACTCTCCGCCATCTCGCTGAAGTCTTCCACTGGGTGCAAGCATGCTAATTCTCCAAGGGCATAGGGCCACCCCCACGTTTCCAGACAAGCTGGTGCCACATGTTCTGATAATCCATGCAGGTTTGCTGCATGTCATGTGCTGTAACCCCTTGTTGGAAAGACAGGACTTTCCAGGTGCCCCAACGCTGGCAGGACTTGCCCAGACTTGTCGGTGATCACCGGTGACAACAGTAAATTGTAGTGGCCACCGCTTTACTGGACAACTCTTTAACACAGTCCTTCCTTGTTCAGCAAAAACACTCCCAGGCACACTTTTACTGCAGGCAGGAATTGGAACAAATGTTTGCAAAGTAGTTGTAATGCCCAGTTTTAGCAGAACGCTAGACATATTTGTAATCCATGGGCGCGTTCGCCCGCTGTGGTTGCCACGGACAACGACACATGGTACAAGTCACTGAATTGCATGATTAGTATTTTATAAGTGTCCATTCCCAGGGCTGTTTTGGGGCGGCTGGGTAGCAGGCAGCAGTACTGTTGGCGGCTCCCGCTGGTTACTATGGACAACGGCACACTTATTTAGCACAGTTCACGGGCAGAGCACACAGTCCTTATTCCAGTTAAATCCACATCGACAATAAAACAACTCACACATTCCCCTGGCTCAGTTCTCTTGCGATTGCTATGGGCGACGACTGGCAGCCTTACACGTAATCCCGGACGAGCCCACCAAATGTAGCCTTGTGCTTCCTTGAGAGTGGCTGGTAGTAATGGCTCACCTTATAGCTGCCCTCAATCCCACCATATCTCACACATCCGTAGACACTGACCAGGCCGGCTCTTGTTTTTGTTGTTTTATTTAGGGGAAATAACTTGGATGGGGATAAGGGATGACTGTGGGATGCCCAAAGAATTATAGTACACAAAGTCCATATACACTCCTGTATAAGCGCACTTCACTGCAGACCATCCCTCTGCAGACTGTTACTCCTCACAATTCTCCAGCACTCAACTTGCTGCCCGTTTCTCCTACTGTTCTCTCATCAGCACTGAACTTAGTAAATCATCACTCCATTACTTCTCTCCAGCACTTAGTTTCCAGCTTGAAAGGAATTTTATCAAGCTTCTCCATTCCTTTCTCTTCACCGCGGCTAGCACATGGTGAGGCCTATTCTTACCAGAACCCCCGGGACATCCATTACAGGCCAGGGATCACAGGCCCCTGAATGTGTAGCAAAAAGTACTTAAGTGCTAGCTGGGCCTTTGATGGACTACAACTCCCAGCCCATCCTTCTTCCAGGTCCCACCGACCTGCTTTTCCTCAGTGACTCTCCTTTCCCCACAGACTGTCCACTATTCCTCTCCCAGCCTGCTCCAGCGCTTTCTCTTGCAGTTCCCAGGGACTGTCACTCACCAAACAAGTGGATCACTTTAAAGTCTTTCACTGTGTAGCACCTCCGCTGTTCTCCTGTTCCCTGTGCGACTCCAGGAATCACCAGCACTCCTGGCTGCGCCCGAACCTCCCTGTCCCAAGCTCACCCTCCCCAGACAGGGGCGACCTCCCGGGTAGTGGTCTCCACAACGCCTCTGCTACATCTCCGGACTTCCACCCGACACTTCTCCCCAGATTGGGCTGACTCAGAGTATTTAACCACTTCAGCCCCGGAAGGATTTCACACTTTAGGACCAGAGCACTTTTTGCGATTCGGCGCTGCGTCGCTTTAACTGACAATTGCGCGGTCGTGCAACGTTGTACCCAAACAAAATTTGCATCCTTTCTTCCCCCCAAATAGAGCTTTCTTTTGGTGGTATTTGATCCCCTCTGCATTATTTCTGATCCCCGCTATAAACAAAAAAAGAGCCACAATTTTGCAAATCGGTTTTGGCCGATTTATATTCTTCCTCATATTTTTGTTAAAAAAAATCGCAATCGGGGTTTATTGGTTGGCTTGCACTTGCTCATTTCTGGGGTTTTTATTTTTTTATTTTTTAGTAGTAATGGCGGCGATCTGCGATTTTTAGCGGTACTGCGATATTGCGGCGGACATGTCGGACCATTTTGACACTTTTTTGGGACCATTGCCATTTATACAGCGATCAGTGCTATGAAATTGCACTGATTACTGTGTAAATGCCATTGGCAGTGAAGGGGTTGACCTGGAGGGGGCGCTCTAAGGGTTAACTGTGTTCCCTCACTGTGTTCTAACTGTATTGGTGCTGGGCTGGCAGGGGGAGGGGAGTGATCACGGCTTCCATATACAGGAAGCCTGTGATCACAGCCCTTCCCCCTCTATGAGAACGGAGATCCGTGTTTACATACGGATATTGAGACTGCCCTACCCGCTCCCTGGCCCCCCCGAACACAGTGAGCGTGCGAGCACACCTCCGGCGGCACACGCGTGCTCACAATACTCGTTATTGCGACCGCCGTCCTGTGACGGCATTTCGCAATAATGAACCACCTTGCCGATGTCACGTTGCGGTGGGTGGTCGGCAAGTGGTTAAGGAGGCCGGCCCCCTGCTAATTCTGCCTGGGGATTGGTCAGGGCTCCCTAGAATACTCCAGATGGCTCCACCTACCTCCCAGCTCTCTGACCAGAAACTCTCATCAGGTTTCTAGAAAGAAGTTGGAGGTTCTGGTGACCTCATCTGTGAAGTCCACTCAATCCTCCCCGGCCCAGATCAAAACATTCCGGCCTGCCTTACACTCAGGCCTGACTAAATTTTACCTCACCTAGCAAAACCCTGTAAGAAAACCGCACCTATACTATGGTGGCACTACACATAAATCTGCGTTATCGACCAGAAGAGAGTGAACGGGTATAGAGCTGGAGTTTTGCAGGCATATGACCGCATAGAAAAACCTAAATGTAGCACTCAACTTGATGACCATTTCTCCTACAGTTCTCTCTCCAGCACTGAACGTAGTAAACCATCACTCTATTACTTCTTTCCAGCACTGAACTTAGTTTCATGCTTGAAAGGAAATTTTTCAAGCTTCTCTGTGCCTTTTTCTTCACTGCTGCTAGCACATGGCAAGGCCTACTCTCAGCAGAATCTCCGAAACACCCATTACAGGCCAGGGATCACGGGCCCCTGAATGTGTAGCAAAAGTACTTGAGTGCTAGCCGGGCCTTTGATGGACTGCAACTCCCAGCCCATCCCTCTTCCAGGTCCCACCGACCTGCTTTTCCTCAGTGACTCTCCTTTCCCTGAACTGGCTACCAAGGCTCCCACAGACTGTCCACTACTCCTCCCCCAGCCTGCTCCAGAACTTTCTCTTGCAGTTCCCAGGGACCGTCACTCACCAAACCAGAGGATCACTTTAAAGTCTCTCACTGTGTAGCACCAAGGTCACCCTCCCAAGACTGGGGCAACCTCCCGGGTAGGGGCCTCCACAGTGCCCTACATCTACAGACTTCCACCCAACACTTCTCCCCCAGATTGGGCTGACTCCTGCAAATCCTACTTGGAGATTGGTCAGGGCTCCCTAGAATACTTCAGATGGCTCCACCTACCTCCCACCTCTCTGACCAGAAACCCTCCTCCAGGTTTCTAGAACGAAGTGGAAGGTTCTGGTGACCTCATCTGTCAAGTCCTCAATCCTCCCTGAGCCACTCCTCCCAACCCAGATCAAAACATTCAGGCCTGCACCTACAGTCAGGCCTGACTAAATTTTACCTCACCTAGCAAAACCCTGCTAGTAAAACGCACTTACACTATGGGGGCGCTACATTAAAAAAAGGTATTTGCTTTGTGATTTTTTAGGAAACATATGCAGGGAATATCAGGGTAATGGGGAGTCAGCATTTAAAAGGTTATTTGTTGTATTGACTTTTTTTCCTGCTTTAGTTAAAGTTACTCCTGTTAGTTAGTCCTGCTACTAGTTAAAGTATATATAAACCCTCACTTTGTCAAACAACATATTCAATTTACATACCTCCCAATATTTTGAGATGGGAATGAGGGCACCTACTAGCAAAAGTATGTAGGCATAGGACACGCCCCCTGTTCCACACCGCCTACTGCATATTTACGGCGGCAGTGTGGACGCTGGCCGCGAATCGCCGTAAAAAGGCGGCGATCTGCGAATGGCCGCTAGGAGTGTGCCCGCGGCTTGGGCGGTCCCGATGTCAGCCGGCGAGCCGCGATGAGCGGCCACAGGCAAAGAATGGGGAACCGCCGATGTAAACACGGCGGTTCCCCATTCTGACAGTGCAGGCATGGGAGATCTACTGATTCCTGTCACTGGGATCAGTTAGATCTCTCATGCCCATGGTAGCCCAACCCCGCCACAGTAAGAACCCACCCAGGGAACACAGTTATCCCCTAGATCTCCCCCTGCAGGTTAACCCCTTCACTGCCAATGACATTTATACAGTAATCAGTGGACATTTAAATTTCTGATCGCTGAATAAATGTCACTGGTCCCAAAAAAGTGTCAAAAATGTCCGACATGTCCGCTGCAATATCGCAGTACCGCTAAAAATCGCAGATTGCCACCATTACTAGTTAAAAAAAAAAAAAAAAAACCCCAGAAATGAATTCTCACCATCCGTAAACGTGGCCATTTTTGCGCAAACCAATCAATAAACGCTGACTGTAATTTTTTTTATCACAAATATGAGGAAGAATATAAATCGGCCAAAACCGGTGAAAAAAAATGTTTTTTTTTTGGATTTGAATTTTAGCAAAAAGTAAGAAATTGGGTTTTTTTTGCAATATGGTCACTCTTCTTTTGTTTATAGCGGCGATCAGAAATGACGCAGAGGTGATCAAATACCACCAAAAGAAAGCTCTATTTGTGGGAAAAAAAGGACGCAGATTTTGTTTGGGTACAATGTCCCAGACCGCGCAATTGTCAGTTAAAACAACGCAGCGCCGAATCGCAAAAAGTGCTCTGGTCCTAAAGTTGGAAATTCTTCCGGAGGTGAAGTGGTTAAAGGAGAATTAACCAAAAAAAAAGGTTAATTAAATCCACAAGGGCTTTTTTACCACTAGCATTCCTTTATATTGGCTTTTAAAAGTTACAAATGCAGCTATTTAGAGACTGTATGAAAGGTTTAACACTGGGAAACCATTTTTGAAAGATAAAAAGTGCATTTTATATACAACTATATAGATCAGACCAAAATTAGGGACAGAGGGACATTGCTCCAAATCAGGGACAGTCCCTCGAAATCAGGGACAGTTGGTAGCTATAAATTTAGAATATAAATGAAAGACAAAACATTTGGGTATATGTAAAAAAAACATAAATACCATTTTTTCCCATTTTTACAAGTGGTCACATACCCTCTGTTCTCAGCTGCATAAGGAGCTCAGGGAGGAGAAACAGCAGCACACTGATCTTCCCAGTGAATGGCTGTGCAGGGGAGGGTTGGGGGGTTGGGGTGTCAGTAGAAGTCTGATCATTGGATTAAAACATTAGCACAGCTAGAGAACTGATCACGCTGTGCTCTCATGCCTAGTATGATACATTATTAATAGGGAAGGAGAGGATAGAAACACTGGGTATTTCACACAAAGTCATATATCAGGAAAATCAAATGTTGGGTTCACATATTCTTTACCATATAGCACACCTGAATGCTACTTGTGCAACTAGGTAATAAAAATACCATGCTTATACTTCCTTTGGTTTATTGAAAAGAGACAAACACTCTTGAACATCTAATGGCTTTGTCTGTTTAGCCTGTGGGCTGAACAAAAGAAATCTAGCAGACTCCTCCATTCATGCTAAACAGTGCAGATGGATAAATCTCCCACTGCAGCTATTCTGGGGTTTCTGGTTGCTTTGTCTTAGGAATGAAACAGCTCATCCCTACCAAAATTAATTACATGCTCATTTCTTTAGCATGCCAATAGCAAGACACTGTATCTCCAAACAAATCTCCAGGTCCCAACCAAATACAAGAGCTGTTAAAAGCCAAAAGATGGTGTCCCGCTTTCTCATGGTTAAACTGCTGCAAGGAAACCTCACAACTGGAGTCCTTTGTGTAGCCAAGTGCCTTGCCGGCTGTGTGATCCTTCATCAGATCACCCCCCATCTCTCGCTGCCGCTGTGAACAGTGACAGGCGGTGCAGCTGCGAACTGTGAGTAATCCTCTGCTCACTCCTGTTCTCTGCCCTGGCCCCACTCAGAGTTATCTACAGAGTAGTGGTGGACCAATCAGCCACAAGTGGATGGTGCAGCCAGGATCATGGGACATGTAGCTCTCAAGTAGCGCTGTGCTGTGGAGGCCAATGGGCTGCAACCTACAAAGGACTTTAACACTCAGAGATCCCTGGGCAACTGGAGGAGGGGAGAAACACTGTTTTCCTGGGCAAATCTGCAGAGGCTGGGGTCTTTTGTTAAGGGGAATCAGTGAGTGGTGTTGACCTGCTGCTTGGACCTGCCAGCGGTGCACCAGAGAGACGTGTGGGCGCTGGAGCTGTGTGCTTTGTCAATAGAGGCTGAGGACTGAGGGACCAAGAGCCTTTTGTGCTGTGGACCTGCTGCTCGTACATGTCTGTGTCTACATTCAGAGAAACTGAAACTGAGAGAGCCTGAGAACTATGTCACAAGAAGGTCTTTAGCTGTGCTGGGACCAGAGCTGCAGAGGCCTGTTGCTGTGTGAGTGCCTACACCAGAGAGAACAAAGGCTTGTGGGGACCTGATCATGAGGGCTGAGCCACCACGGGCAACAGCCTGCAAAGCGTTCTAAAACGGATCTGGTATCAGGTACCAGGAGGGGTGAGCAGGACACACCGTGCTTATCCCCTTACTGTCCACAGTTAATGCCAGTAGAGACTGTCCATTGCTTAGCAGCCTTACAATCCTCCATTGCATACAGTTTAAAGAGACAATAACACTTGCACCACCGTACAGATGGGTCCCAATGTTAGCCAGCTTAAATTTGCTAATCAGGCACCGAGTCCTTTACAGCCACCGCCAGAGGTACCCCCTATAGGAAGGTGTACACCCACTAACTCCTAAGGGTGTATGTGCAGAGCACTTTTTCACTAGCTATTGCTGAGAACAACAGTGAGACTTTATATGCTGATCTTATTAATGCTGTTTATACCAGTTTATTTTGGTTCAGCCTTATTGTGGCCTAGTTTGATTGCCATATTTGAGGCTGGTATTCCCGTCAGTAAGTCTAACGCATTGTACTGTATTCTCTGACCTGTTTATTGGTATGCGCATTGTGTTTATTTTGCCTTGCCATAATATCCTTACTTGATCTACCATCAAGTAGTATGTGGCCTATTTTCTTTATGCTAACATACCATGGTAGTATACTAACACTTAAAGTAGAAATTAAGAAATCAATATGTTATGCACCTATACAGTCTGTTAAACATATCACTGATTGTTTTGCAAAAAGCAGTAAGGATGTTAAGATCTTTACCTTGTCTGCTGCTCTCATGTGCACTTCCTTTAATGAGGTGACAACTTTACTTCCTGGTTTTCGAATTGCCCGTGTTGAACAAACAAATGTTGTCCCCATGTGCGTCTATCTCTCTCTGCAGGAACGTCTTGACATCACTGGGGGAGAGGCTCCTATATCAATGGAAATCTCAACCATTCATTCTACACAGAAGTCCAGTTTAGTCTTCGTCCGCGTTCGGCCCGTGAAGCCCCACCCCTCTCACCTATGTCCCGCCTTTGCCCTCCTACTGCTCTGTCTAAACAGCCAGCTCCTAGGTTGGATTTTGTTCTGCCAGTTTACAAATTACCAGAGGAGAGCAGGCAGAGAGAAGCACACAGATTAATAAGCAGATCTGCGTGCAAAGTAACCTGTAATGACGTATACTGTCTTACATAGCACACACCCAGCTATTGATTGGCAGGTGGGTGTGTGTTATGTAAAATAGACTGAGCATCATAGAAGACTGGAAGACTGGGTCGATAGACAAGCCAGTTCACTGAAAAGGAAATGACATCTGAGCTCTGCTCTGCTGAACTCCTCCCATCATCACTTGTAGTGTATAGCAAAGAAAAAATGAATAGAGGATTACAGACCACAATCACAGCTACATGGTAGGAAAATAATCATTTCAGTTATGTTTATTACCATGTGTAACTTTCAGGTATTTATATGAGGATTTATAATAATATGTATGTTGCCTTTAGTTGTACTTTAAGAGAATTGTCTACTTGTACACTGAAGAGAGAAGCCGATTGCATATATCGGAGGCCCTTCCCCTCTCCACTGTACACACAGGGAAAGAGACCTGGAGTCGGAAAGAGAACTTGATTTTGTAGCCAGAACAGCTGCAGCCGGTGCCAAAAAAAGTCTCAATGCCCAGGACAAAAGCAAAATCCCGGGATTTCTATCAGGATGGACTCATAACAGGATGAGGGTCCAATTATCGGGATTGTCCCAGGAAAATAGGGACTGTTGGCAAGTATGCCTTAAGAGTTCCCTTCACTGGGACTAAGGGGCCAAGCCCAACCGCTAAAAAAAACAACCCCACACCATAATCCCCCTTCCACCAAATGATTTGGACCAATGCACAAAGCAAGGGCCATAAGGACATGGATGAGCGAGTTTGGGGTGGAGAAACTTGCCTGCACAGGGTCCTGACCTCAACCTGATAGAACACCTTTGGGATGAATTAGAGCAGAGAATGCGAGCCATGCCTTCTCATCCACATCAGTGCCTGACCTCACAAATGCGCTTGTGGACAGCCTTCCCAGAAGAGTTGAAGTTGTTATATCTGCAAACGGTGGGCCAATTCAAACCCTACGGACTAAGACTGGGATGCCATTAAAGTTCACGTGTGTGTAAAATCAGGTGTTCCAATACTTTTGACAATATAGTGTATAACCAGGTATGTCAAAGGGGACAGAGTGGTTTACAGAGTTGTGCCAGAACAGAGAACCCATCATACCAATTGGCTCCTGCGTGGGTAAGTGCTACATCTCATCATCTAAGAAGCTAATAGGTGATGCGACCCATCAGTGTCCACCCGAGGCCGAAATATCAGTTAGGAATGGAGTTAGCCCTTAAATACCAGTTGTAATGCAAATAAGTTCTATACCTTCTATAGTTCTGCTCCCTTTACACGTATTAGACAGCACAGTTTTCTATATCACTTTCTCAGGCCTCGCTATCAGTTGCTGTACAAAAATATTTAGCAAACAGCCTGTGTTAAAAAAAAGAGAAGGAAAAAAACGCACACATTTCCGAGACTTTAAAAATATAGATGAATAAAGCAATTCCTTATTTAACTGTAGTTTATGCCAAAAGGCACACTGTGCTGTTACTGTAACATTGCCATCTGCTTGAAAATTCTCACAAATCCAGATTTCTTTTCCCATCGCCAGAAAGAACGAATAAAATCATTCAAAATGAAGAAAACAGATTCTTCCGTGACAATCCAAATTTACCATTCCTTCGCAAATAATGGCCTTTATAACTCAAGATATTACCAGGCCCTGTGCTACCATCATGCCAGTGTTTGTATAAAAATATGTAGATTGGCTTTAATGCAACAGGTTCAATTCCATCATCTTCCGCTGCAGAAGTATACATTTACCTTCCTTTTTTTCCCCCCACCAATCTATCCAAATGCCAGGAGTGAGGACAAACAGCCCAGTGTAAGTTCAAGTTAGATTTCCAGTTGGAGCTTACACAGGGCTGATTGTCTCCCCACCCATTTGTGACAGCACTGGTTCAGGCCATGTTCACACTGATCCAACACGAAAGTCCTGCAACTTTTGATCCGACTTTGTCCTGCGACTTTGGTCCGACATCAATGAACAGGATTCGACTTGAGATGAGTGTGACTTTGGTATGGATTTCTATGCCAAATGTACAAAAAAAACAAACGACATGAGACAGCCCCCCCAAATTATTGTGCCGGCAGGGCACAATAGCACTGCAGGAGGGATTCTCCCATCAAAACTGACTGATTGGAGGGAATCAAGCAATTTTCTTTACTTTTACCTGTGGTGGAAGGACAGAAAATTGCATAACCTATGGCCTGCCTTACAGTTGACACTATAGCAGGAACAGAGGGAAAATCTTTCAATTAAGACATACAGCATGCTCTGATAATAACCATCTAAAGGAATTTCCACTCACCTTGGAGAGATTTAATTTCCTATTCCGTGTCTATGACAGAAAGTAAAAAAAAATCTCTCCAATGTTACCCAATAGCTTCCATACTTTCTGGGTCAGGAACAAGTATGCAAATAAGAAGCTCTGATTTTGCTTGCTACATTTTTGATCCAGA
>BLSH010162850.1:55727-91964 GCA_018402905.1 Glandirana rugosa
TTGCAAAAAAGTGCTAGTGCAAAACATATTAGCAACTGATGTGTCTGCATTAAAGTCCTTTTTCCAAATGTGCAGCATCATAGCTTCATACTGAATCCATCACCATTGTTCTCCGCATGCAAGTGATGCTACTGATGCGTTTCGTCACTTCTGACTTGATCACAGTATAGCACAATCCTGACTTCTGGTGAGCCCCCAGTTTGATCGCTTGCATGCGGTGAACAATGGTGATGGATTCAGTATGAAGCTATGATGCTGCACATTTGGAAAAAGGACTTTAATGCAGACACATCAGTTGCTAATATGTTTTGCACTAGCACTTTTTTGCAATTTTAGCACGTTATTGCATTATTTGCACTTTATTTCATTTTGCACAAAATTATTGTCAACTTATTTTAGCGCTGCTTTTACTATTATGAATTGTAGTGAATTTTATTATGTTTAATTTATTTATAGCAGCTGCTCTAATTTATATTGTACTAATTATTAGAATTTATTGACACTTTTTTAGCGCGGTGTTTTGTTTGTTGTATTTCACACGTTAGATTTTTTACTGTTCTTATACCTACATGTATGTAACAATAAAGACTTTCTATTTGGATTACTGGAGTTGCCGGCTACATACTTTTTTTAGCAAGAATTTTAGACTTAGGTCAGCAATAGTAGTCCCCATATATGTTCCAGTAAACGTTTCCTTTAAAAGAGACTTAACTGTGTATAAAGAATTTTATAGCTTTCCTGGATTAGGGATTTGTCTAAAATTTGGTATATGTTCCCTTTAATGTAAAACTTATTACGCCCTTAAAACAAGCACTTACACCTTCATTTCACTTTCAACTTTCAAAACAATTTACGCCAAAAATTTTACCAAAATCTCAATTTTTTTGCAAATTTTGGGGAAATGAAACCCTCAAGTTTGCTCATCCCTATTCTACAAATGTGGAACAAATGCCAAATTTAGACACTTGTGTAAATACCCGGAAAGGACTTAACTCATGTGCTTGATCTGTTATGCATGTAATTGCATTTCAATGTGAGTTGCTGCCACTCAGCCACCTGTCAATTATGCAGGCTCTGAATTAATCATCACAAAAATCAAATGTTTATAGTAAAACCTTTATTATTCAGTTCATATATTCCAGTTTCATATATTTATTAAACTGAAATAAATATTTGGTCAATTTTATTCTGACTTTTTTGAAATTATATTTACCCATTAAATACACTGGTGTTTTATATGATTTTTAAATAATTTTGCAAAAAATTAATTTTTTTAAGTTAATCATTTAATACAAGTGCTTCAATGATAGTGAGTTTGCATAGCATAAAGGATTTTTTAACAAGAAAATCCAGCCATTTTTGCCAGCTTTCTGGCCTGCATATGACAAAACTAGACACGCCATCTCCACTGGGAGATGAAAGGGGCATGTCCCTGTAATTCTAGAGGGGCTGAGAATGAAAAAAGACCCCCACTACTTCTGGGTATGGGGAAGCATCTGAATCCGTTTCTTTTCTGCTTGAGCTGGTGATGATGCTGAAGATAAATAATGATTTATATATAATCCCTAATGCTGGTACTTAAATAAATTCTGTAATGGGGAACAAACAACTGCTGCAGGCATACCTGCATTTGCGTCCACACTCATTATTGCAAAATTCTCTGACAGGCAAAGCTCCAATATTTTTAAGTAGTGTTGGAGTTTGCCACTAATTCTCAGTCCCAAAACTCCCAATGACCATCAACATTGTTGGTAGCCTCACTGGCCAAAAGAAATGTGCAGACAGGCCGTGCAAGTTTCCATTAAATCAGGAAATGTCAAAGCTTAACATGTAAAAATTCAGCTGTAACAGCCAGGTTTTGGTATATTCTCCAGGTACATGCAGATGCCTCTAGGTGCCTTTATACTGGCAGACATTTTATTATTTTACCCATGACACAGTCTTTTGAATGGGTTTTCAACACAACCTTCTCTCAATACCTGAAATGCAAGCAAGCTTGCATGGATCTTTTTAGACTTTTGTGTTCTTTGTAAAATTTTTGGCCCATGGTCCGAAGGTGTGCAACAACATACTTGGTCATTTTCTACCTGTATTACTGAGTGGACACTCTTAGCGTGAAAGATATTCTGGGAATATCCATCACATTAAAAGTCCATGTCAGTGTAACACCCTCTAGTATGTGCTAGGAGTGAGTATAGGAGAAAAGCATATTGCTGGCCAGGAATAACCTGAGTCATGGTATTGGGACAGGTTTATTAGAGGCCAGGGCTGGATTACTCATCTTGGCAGTTTTCTCTGGGGCCTCCCCCTGGTCTAGAAGGTTGAAGAATCTTCTAGAATTAGTGGGTGGAGGTTAGAAGGAGTTGCCTTGAATATTTATGGAGCCTTAGGCAATCCTCAGAGGTAGGCTGCCAGGGGGCTGAGACCACTCCATAAATAGACATGGGCCATGCCAGCAGGGCAGGCGGGTGGAAGATGGAGATTCAGTGTTGATGAGGCTGTCGGTGGCCCTCAGGGGTGCCCCCTAGTCTGGGGGGGGGGTGTCCTGTCTTGAGCCAAGGCTCAGGTGCTGGAAGGATCCTGCTAAAGCACACAGGAGTAGGCTTTCCTGGAGGCATGGGAGCAAGAGAGAGGACAGAGTGAGTAGTCAACAATGTTAGGGACTATTTATCAAGCATAGATCTTTTGCTGGGTAATGAAAAAGTTTTGCCATCGATTACTACAGTAGAATACCTAACGTGTGGAATCTCAGAGCATTCACCATTGTTGTTTGGACTTTCATTGTACCCGAGGGGAAGGCGACAGGTTAGGAGGATACAGCCCTTTTCGCTGCCTCAGATTGGCCCCAATGATCGTATTCCTGATCAATTAAAAATGTTCTTGGAGGCGCATGAGAGTAGCCAGAAGGACTTTCTTTTTTCTGGGATACATTTAAGGCATATTTAAGGGGAGTTTTAAAATCAACAATTTCATATTTAAAGTGGGCTACAAGATTAGAGGAGGAGGAGTTGACAGGGAAATGTGCTCAGGCAGAAAGGGAATATATAGAAAACCCCACAATTAATACACAGAGGGCATGGAAATGCTTTCAGCATCACTATAAAGAGCAGTTGACAGCGAATGAAAAGCGTAAAAATTTAATTTGTAGTCAGCAGCATTATGAGCAGGGTAATCAACCAGGAGCGTTGTTGGCTTTCATAGCCAAACAACAAACCTCTACCTCAACAATCCTAAGTGAGGAATGAGGAGGGAGAAATGAAGAATGGCATAAAAGGTATAGCCTGCTTTACCTAATAGACTGCTTTCATAAATACTATGTCAAAATGTATACCTCTTCATTTAATAATATAGATGAATATTTGTGAGATTTAGAATGTCCAAAAATGACAGATGAACAAATGAGGATGATGGACAGAGAGATAACAGTAGATGAGGTTAGAAATGCAATATCATCCATGGCAATTGGCAAATCCCCTGGCCCAGATGGAATACCACTGGAAGTTTATAAAAAATATCTTGATATAATAGTACCGGTGGTATACTCCAGTGCCTTAGTATGAGGGGAAATGCCAAAATCCATGGATGAAGCAAGAATAGTTTTAATTTTAAAACCAGGAAAATATGGTAATGAGTGTTCATCATATAGACCAGGGGTATGCAATTAGCGGACCTCCAACTGTTGCAAAACTACAAGTCCCATCATGCCTCTGCTTCTGGGTGTCATACTTGTGGCTGTCAGAGTCTTGCTATGCCTCATGGGACTTATAGTTCTGCAACAGCTGGAGGTCTGCTAATTGCATATCCCTGGTATAGACCAATCTCACTTCTAAATAATGACTACAAAATTTGGGCAAAAATCTTAGCGGAAAGACTGAAGACAATAATATTATCCATTATACATAATGACCAGACCGGCTTCTTGCCGGGAAAATCAACCTCGATAAATATTAGAAGAACACAGTTAATGATACAACTGAGGGAGTTTGCTCCTCGGTTGAGTGCCCTGGCATCACTGGATACAACCAGGGCATTCGACTCAGTAGAGTGGACATGTTTGCAGATCATCTTGAAGAAATTTGGATTCGGAGAGGTCTTTAGGAAATGGATAGAGATACTATATGGATCACCAAGTTCAAGTCTTCTGGTAAATTGACTATTGTCAGCCCCTATTAGATTGCATAGAGGAATGAGGCAGGGGTGCCCCCTATCCCCATATCTGTTTAATGTCGTAATAGAAATTCTTGCTTTGAAATTCGGGCAATAAAGGCTTAATAGGGGTATTACTATTGGAGGAAGGACATAAGATTTAGGGATATATGCAGAATAATCCCACCTTAGAACAAATGAATATATCCCCTGATAGTAAGTTTTGGAAAGCAAGAGGAATACTTACATTTAATCGGATATATGATCATGGGACATTACAGACATTTGATTATCTAAGACAACAATATGATTTACACCATAGGTTTTTTTATAAATATTTGCAATTAAAACATATGGCCCGTGTTCAGTTTGGGACACAAGATCCAAAAATATCTTAGTATCCATTAATAGGACTATTACCATAACAGGGGTCGAAAGGCTTAATATATGTATTATACTCTCAGTTACTGAGGGCTAAGATATGTGGTGCCCCATTAAAGATAAGAGATAAGTGGCGGGGTGTCCTCCTGGATATGACAGAGGAGAAATGGAGTAAGATTTGCGCCTCACATATGAGAGCATCTCCCGTTCTCAATAATAAGTTGATTCAGCTATATATCGCACACCAAACATACCTTACCCCTCAAAGACTGTATAAAATGAGACGAATGACCTCGTCGGAATGTGTAAGGTGTCACTTACCCGAGGCAGATTTTGTACATCTGATGTGGTCATGCTCTGAAATTGTCAATTATTGGAAACAAGAGATAGGAATACTATCTAACATTACTGATAGACAGGTACCCTATACACTAGGAGTTTGTCAAATGGGATTAATGGAGGTGTAAGAGTGGTCGGAGTATAATAAAATTATGTTACAAGAAGCATTATTGCTACCACGTAAACTAATATCATTAAGATGGATGCAACCACGAGCACCAACTTTAAATCAATGGCTTAAAGTGGTTAATCAGATAATACTCTATGAGAAAATTTTGTATGAACCCAGAGGAGTACCCAAAAAGTACTATAAAATATGGAATATGTGGTGTAATTCCCCTATGACTGGATAGAACAGGAGTCATAAATTGAAAAGAAGAAAATGGGATTAAATGGTAGGTGGTGTGTCAACCTGTGAGAAATAAATGATAATAATGTTGTAACTGTATTACGTTGTAGTGAATGGTGTATGTAAGAAGAATTAATAATGGAATTAGATGAAAAATAAAAAATAGAGAAGGAAAAAAAACAATGCTGGGGACTAACAAGGGGGAGACTGCCACATGTAGCCAGTCTCCCTGAAGACAGCTGTGTGCTTAAGTCTTCATCCTTCCCTGAACGATCTCCTGAGAGTCAGCCAGATGGGCTGGTGAAGTGTCAGTCAGGTGGACTGGTATGAAGAGTTAGCCTGGAGAGCTAGTGCAAGGGGCAGCTGCAGCCAGGTGGGTTGTGCCTGAAGAGGTGGTGCTGGGATCAGTGGCCACAGAGGAAGAGTTACAAGCTGTTTCACTACACTGTGCTACACGAAAGGGAGCTACGAGTCCTGCTTGTAAAGGGCCATTGCTAATCAGACTGGGAGCCTGTCAGTTAAATCAAAGTGATTCAGCTGGAGCAAGCAAGTGCTGTGCAGGAGGAAAGTGAAGGAGACTGTACATAGAGACTGTATATAGAAAGATGTTCCTAAACGTTTGCTGAAGTTAAGTGGACATCCCATAACCTCCC
Organism: Glandirana rugosa; assembly: GCA_018402905.1. NCBI lineage: Eukaryota > Metazoa > Chordata > Amphibia > Anura > Ranidae > Glandirana > Glandirana rugosa. The sequence goes on from BLSH010162850.1 coordinate 61,596, forward strand.
ATCTCTATCCAAGTTATTAACCCTCAATAAATAACAAAAAAAACTGTTCTCTGACTCTGGGTGCTTGTGAAAATTTGATGTGCCTGGCTGTGCAGGAGTAGAGAATCCAAGTTCATCAGCAGTCCCTATGGGAGTGTGCTACATCAGGAAAGGTGACATTGACCTTTTTATACTTTTTGGACTTCTATGTCCTTTGCAAAATGGTTGGGCCATGTCTTATGATATACAATAAGATATGCAACAATATATTTGGTCCATTTCCACCTATATTACTTGAGTGGGCACTTTTAATGTGATAGATATTCAGGGAATAAGAAGTATTCAGCAGACTCTTTGTGTTGCCAGAGGAAACAGCTGACTACTGGCAGGACAGATGCCAGTATGGCGTAAGTAATATAGACAGGTATTAAAAGACACTGGCAGTAGAACTTTTAACAGACAGACGGTCAGGTCAGCAGATGAAAAACCGAGTCCAGGTTCCAGACAGGTAAACAGAGTAATTACTGGTAATAGCAGAGGTAACAGGCCAATGACCAGGATAAGAGTCCAGACATAGCTCAAACAATACATATGAATAATTTAAGGCATGAACAGTGAGATATAAGTCATAGACAGGCAGATCTTTATTTACAGGACAATAAATCAGACAAACCTTTTGATCAGGCTCCAGCATGAAGTTCTTAAAGTCCACCAATTAGGTCAGTTGTTCACAGCAGGAACCTGCAGTGCTCTGTAATGATCAAGGATGATTGTTAGCAAAGAATTGTTATCTCTCTGGCTGCTAGTTTCAGGGTCCAAAAGGCAGCTCATAGAGGGTTGAAAGAACCAGGTCTTTCTCATGGTGTCACTGGGGAACGTACAGGGGGAGCAATGTGCACAGCAACTTGCATGAAAGCCTTAATTTGGGAAAGAGGCAAAATAAACAGAACTGGGCTGAGATTTTCCCCATGGTGGTACTCAAGGCCTGATGCTGGTCCAGACCAGATTGCATTACCCAAAGAAATTCCTAGAATGAAATCTCCTAGCCTCGTAACATGCAAAGTAGGTCTTCCATGTGCGACGGTAGACTTTGTGAGAAGTTGACATCCTAGTCCTAAGAAGATTAGGAAATACTGAATTTTATAGGCTCTTGTTCCTCGTGAGCTGGGTGGACTGGCCCTTTGGAACAGAATGGGCTATACTGAGACACTCCCTCCCTATTTTAAACAAATGTCCAAATGTTTTAATGGATAGAAGCATGTCAATTACAACAAAAAATGATTTCAGCCCTTACTCAATACTGGTATAAGATGAGGCCTGAACAGTCACCTAGCCAGACTTAATAAAAGTGAGGCAGTCTTGCAAATATGATAAACAGATGCTTGATGCTGGCAAGTCTATGAAATACTATGAGATCTGGTAAAGTGCACCTTAACAGGGAAGGGTAGAACTATATCCTTTAGACTATAGGCTTGAATGAGCACTTTTCTAATCCCCCCCAATGGTGAGGTGGGGATAAAGGCAGGGACCATCCTACATGAACCTTCTGAAAGGAAAGAGGGAATCCAATTGCTGAAAGCAAGCTGTATCTGAGAGGTTATCTCTCACAGCTTCTACCAGGCTGGTACAGTGGAGAGCAATTACCTTTTGATGTTTCATAACAGAACATAAGGAGGGAAGAACAATGTCCTGGTTAAGGTGGAAGTAAGAAACCACGTTAGGGAGAAATTGAATCAAACAACATTATCCTTTGGAAACACTAGGAAAAGCTCCTTACAGGATAAGGCCACTAAATCAGACACCTTGCATAGGTGATAGCAATGAGAAAGGCTACCTTGTAAGTGTAGACAACAGTGGACTACAGTTACCTTGTCCAGCAGACAACCTCCGTCATTCTCCCTCTGTTCCTGTGTCCCTCTAGTGCTGGGCATCAGTAACTGACCTCATATATTTGAGTCAAGCAGAGAGAATTGTGGGACTAATAGTCTTTTGAGCAGAGACTGTGATGCTGTGGAACTACCTCTGGCCTACACATCCCAGAGGGCCCTCTGCCATACCAACAGGCCTCTGGGAGGAGCTATAAAAGGATGATCAGATCCACTCCACGTTCTCTTCTTCCTGGGCTCCATTGAGTGAACACCTCCCCGCTGCCTACAGGAGGGTTGCGGCCTACCACACGGTAATCCAGTGACTCCAACCCAGCCCCAAGGGGCCCAACTCTGCTTGCTGTTCGTGAGACATCACCACAGCGCTGCCTCATCTGACAGATCCATTGATCACCCACTTCCAGCAGCTGACCGTTCATCGCTGTTTATTCTGCAGAAGGACGTCTCACCCAGAATCACTGTTCGGGAGGTTCCTGTTGGGCTCTTCAGTTGATGAGAGGGCTGCTGCCTGCCAGTTACAATCCCTGATTTCTTATCTAACTTGGACACTGTGTACAGACACCTTGCGCATGGAAACACTTTATTGCATTACATAAGACATTGTACATAGGCATCTATTCACGGAAGTACTTATCAATACCTGGTGCAAACTGCTCTGCTTACTGCTACCTAAATGTGCCATACTTTGGATACAATTTAAAGAGCTCCAGCTGCTGGTGTAGATCCCTGCAGGCCTGCCACCTGGACATTGCTGTTACTATTAATTAAAGAGCCCCTATCCTACTCCTATTTTATCTGGTCTCCCATTAGGACATAAAGGTTTAATAGGCCGGCCTTTAGTGTGGTACCTATTGCAGGGATGGGTGGTTTCTTTCTCAAGCACTCTTGTATTCCTTAATTGTTGTTCCATTGTAAATATATATATATATATATATATATATCCTGCATCTGTGTATTGAATTATAATCAAGCTGTTTTTTAAAACAAAAGATATGGCGCTAAACCTAAATTTGATGAGTGTCTACAACTATATGTGTTAGTCATAGATGCAGTATCACATTTTCAGCATATAAATATAAAGAGCAAACAGTGTATAATACATACAACATCAAACAAAAATTGTGAAGCAATGATAAATTAGGTACATATAAAGTGCAAAACTATAAAGTGAGAAGTGGATAGCCTTCACTGTAGGCAACTTTATCTTGCAAAAGGTGCACAAACAATCAGTCACAATTAAGTGCAGCTGTATACGGTGAAGAGAAGGGGAACCACTCCAGTGGTCCTTTAAAAGCACATAACAGTGGGAAAGGAGGGTGAAACCAAGGGGTCTGGGAAGTACAGAACAAAAATGCCAATGTCCCAATGTGCAATAAATATGTCAACAGTTCATCATGGTGCTCTTGTTCTGGAGCAATATGATCAAAGGCAAGTAAAGGTGTAAGAGGGTGATGAGGGTGGTGGACTCCCACAGTGCAATCCGTCCCCTTCTAAAGGAAAGGCTTACCAGAAGTAGGATATATTCAAGCCTGAATATATACAAGGGATCCGGACATCAGGACAGGGAGGGAAAAACGTCACGCAATCCTCCGGAGCCTCATAGGGGTAGACGGTCCTCTTGCGGTCTGGTACACCTGGAACATTCACAGGAGTCCACTATATCCAGTGGGGGGTTCCTCATCAGAGCTCCAAAGGGGCAAGAATTCCCCCGAGGATGAATGTGTTGTCTAAAGGGAAAAGAGAAGACTTTTTCCCTTAGTCCACCTGTAAAGTCTCAGAAATGCCTGTTGATGTGGGGACAATACTGCTCCACTGATACTGAATTCAAAGCAGAGTTGTCCCACATGTGGGCTGTGGCTGCTTGCACTACAGCAGGATGAAAAGATGTTGCAGTGGGCAAGCCTGTAGCTTGTCAATCAGCAAATGGCCACACCAAGCACTACTGCATGGCAGAACTGACTATGCTGCCGAATCCCTTCCACTTGGGCTGCAGTGTCTTGGAGGGGAAGCATGTGAGACAAATATGAAGGAAGATCTGGTTCACTCAAGGGATTTAAAAAGCTTTTTTTAATTTATGAGGCTGTCACATTAGAACCTTTAGATGTATTTTAGGAGTTAGGGTGCACAGGCATTTTGCTTTATTCTGACAATTCAAAAGTTTCTCAAAGGCATCTCACATTGATCTTGAACTGATCTGATACAGTCACTAATTGCAATAAAAAAAAATCAAGCTATTTGGGGGTTTCTCACCTGACTCTTTGCTGTTATCTAGGACTCCGTTGATCACTACCCCCTTCCCCCTTTTGTATACATATCTTTGCTTAAGTAAAGCCTAAGAGAATACTTTATCTAACTTGCGTTGGAGTGTCATTTAAAGGTACTTGCAGAAATGTCTGAACCCAAAGTGCCAGGAAGGCTGGAGAGTTCACAGGATCAGGGCAGTGCAGATGAACATGCCACTTTAAGCAACCCCCAAGGGGGCAGTGCTACATTTGGGGGCTCGTCCGCGATGTTCTCTGCAGCTGGCTGTGTCAACCAAGACAAGAGCCACAATCTGAGAAGGAGGCGGCCTCAGCTGCCGTGGTCGCTTGGGGAAGAGCGCAAGGAGTTCGAGTGGAGTGAAGCACTGTGCTGGAAATCTCAGGAAGTGAGTGCACTGAGAAGGAGATTCGCCAGTGGGTGAGAGCTCTAGCCCCAGAACAGAGGGCCTACATTCTGGATGTGGAAGTTGAGTTCAATTTGGACTGTGTCAGGGTGCTGATGGAGTGGCAGGAAGAGGTACCTGCCTGTTTCCAGGAAGAAGAGGTACGCCTGGCAGAAGGGGTAATTGGTCGGTGATCCCTTTGAAAGTGGGGGGAGAGACTGTAGAGAGGCAACCACCACTGAGGGCCCAAGGAAGGGGGCCAGTGCCCCCCCACCCACCTCATTCTACACTGACATGAGCCGGCTAGTTGACAATTTGGTGAAGAACAGTCTGGAAGCACCCATCAAGGATATCGGAGACTCTGGTTCTTCTCAGGGCAACTGCCAACCCCTATCAGAGAGGAGGAGTTTGAAACATGGATGAGTCAGGCCATTCAGGCAATTGAGGAATGGAGTGTTCCAGAGGCTGTGAAACGACAGCAGCTTAGTGAAAGCCTTTGAGGTCCAGCGGCCGAAGTAATTAGAAGTCTGAGTATGGGAAATAAGATCTGTATTGCTATGGACTACATAGGCGTTTTGTATGCTGTATTCAGAGGAGTTGAGACAACTGCGGATCTGTTGTATAAGTTTAACCACACTCATCAAGATAGGGGGAGAGACTCTTTGAATACATATCTCAAGTAGACAGAATGCTGCACCAGATCATCCTTAAGAAGGGTATTGACCCAAAGGACACAGATCAGGCTTGTCTGGATCAGGTCTTGCAAGGGACCCGCCCCAATCATCCCATTGTCCTAAAGCTATTGCTGAAGAGAATGCAGGTAGTCCCAACGTACCCTGAACTGATGAGAGAAGTGCAAGATGAAGAAGCCTTATTGGAGGAGAAGAACTAAGGAGTGAGAGAGTTGGGTATAAATGGAACAAGGAGAGAGAAAGTGGCTGCTTGGGTTGCTCATGCTGAAGCAGGATTCTCAGATGATAATAGTAAAATAGAGCCAGAACCAGGAGGGCTCGCCAGTCCTGACCCCAAAAAGCCCATTAACGAACCGTGCCCAGTCGAGCTAATGACTCATGTTGCCCAGGCCCAAACCCAGATGTATCATGCGTTAATGCGGGTCATGGAAACTCAAGGTACAAGATCAAGAACCTCAACTAGAAGAGCCAAAGCCTCAGCCGAGTAAGGCAAAGTGATGCTTTAGATGTAGGGAAGTTGGGCACTTCCAAGCTAAGTGTCCCAAAGCTGGAATCAGCCCACAGTTGCTCACAGAAGTTTTGAGAGCTTTACAAAAGGTTATTTTCCAAAAGCTGGCGGGAAACTTCAGGGGACCTCAGTGAAGGAGCTAGTTGAGGGTCCTGGAGGAAAACCACGTTCCAACCCGAAGAAGGAGTCAAAGCAGAAGAAGAAGAAGCAAAAGCCTCCTTCTACTCCATCCGCTCCCTTGCCTGTTCAAAAAAAAATTGAGTCCTCGGTGAAGTGAAGATGTATGTGGGAAATCAATGCAAACCTTTCTGATGGAGTTGTTAGAAGGACTCCTCAGACACCGAAGAAGGTGATTAGGGTACAGACCACAGAGTCATCACCTGGAAATCTGCCAAGGAACTTGGTAGGGCCTTTCCCGATAGTTTTGTTACAAGTGGAAGGAATCTACACTCAAGCGTTGTTGGACACTGGAGCTCAGGTGACCCTGTTGTATCGAGACTTCTATATCAAGCTTAAAGCATATTCCTTTGTGTAAGCTTGAGGAATTAGAAACCTGGGGTATAGGAACCCAAAAGTGCCCTTACGACGGATATATCCCTATCAAGATAACTTTTGATCCTTCCTTGGCTGGGAAGCCAGAAGCATTTTCGATACCTTGGCTGTTGTCTGTCCCCGACCCCGGGGACAGGTCGCAGTTCCTTGCTGATAGGGACCAACACCAACCATGTGAGAAGGTTACTCACCCATTGGTCATGGAATGTGCGCCCATGAGGAAGATACATCCCCAGTTGAGACAGGCTTTTCAGCGTGTACTGGAAGAGAAGAAGGCACCCCTGGAGAGGGTAGGGAGACTGGCGGTTGGATATGCAAGAAAGAGTACTGCAGCCTGGAGAAAGAGCCTGCGTGAAAGCCACTGTTAAACTATCTTAGGATTGAACGGGTCCCTATGTGGTGGTGGAAGCCGATCCATTGGAGGAAGATAGTGGTCTATAACTGGTTCTCCCCACTAGGACGTTATTGAGGAGTTGGGGAAGAATCCCCTTAAGGCCCCTTTCACACTTGTGTGACTTGTCCTGCGATTTGAGACTGCAAAGTCGCATGACAAGTCGTACCCCATGATTTTCAATGAGTACCATTCATATCTGTGTGACTTCAAGTCGCAGCAACTTCAAAGTAATCCCTGACTTTGGTCTGACTTTGGTGCAACTTGTGGTCCATAGACCTCAGGATTACACAGGCATTGCTTCAAGTTGCATTAAAGTCGCGGCAAAAATTGCAGCAAAATTGCAGTAAAATCATGCGATTTTCAAGTCGCACAAGTGTGGAAAGGGGCCTCAGTGTGAGATATGTCACCAGCTGGTGCTGCCCCCTCAGCCTGAAACCCCGCATGGTGATTGGAAAAGTAAGTGCAGCCACCCCAGTGACCGGGGAGGACCTGATCCAGAGGGAGAATGGGAGAGAGCCCACCGTTCAGTGTCCCACTGTGCCTCCCAGATGGGAAGAGAGAATCAAGACTCAGTTAGCCCGATGGTAGAAGATGTTCACAAAGAATGATTTTGATGTGGGTTGTGCCAAGAGCGCTCAGCACCGAATCCGGCTGAGTGAAGACAAGCCCTTCCGAGAAAGAGCTAGACAGATCCCTTTGTGTGATCTGGAAGATCTTTGAGAACAACTGGCTGAATTGAAGAAGTCGGGAGTGATTAGGGAGTCCCGGAGCTCTTACGCATCTCTTATGGTGGTAGTGCGCAAGAAAAATGGGTCCCTTCGGATGTGTATTGACTACAGAACCTTGAATCGGAGAACTATCCCAGATGAATACACCACACCACGTATAGAGGATGTCCTGCAATGCCTATCAGGAGCCAAGTGGTGCAGTGCCCTGGATCTGAGGAGTGGATACTATCAGATACCTATGCATCCAGATGTCCGAGAGAAGACAGCTTTTATCAGCCCACTAGGATTCTTTCAGTTTGACCGTATGCCGCAGGGGTTAACAAGGGCCCCTGACAACTTTCAGAGACTGATGGAGAACACACTGGGTGACATGAATTTGATAGAGGTGCTTGTATATTTGGATGACATCATCGTCTTTGGCAAGGCGTTGGAGGAGCATGAAGCTCGGCTCGAGAAAGTCTTCCAGAGATTAGACGCTGAAGGGCTGAAGTTGTCATTAGAGAAAAGAGAAGAATTGAAGAGAGAAGAATTACCCTGTGCACAAATTAGAGTTTCTGGCTCTCAAGTGGACCATGGTAGACAAGCTACAAGATTACCTATATGGGGCCACGTTCGTAGTGAAAACAGACAACAATCCGTTGGCTTATCTGCTGTCTACCGCCAAATTGGATGCCACTGCACATCGGTGGCTGGCTGATTGAGTTCTGGTTCAGTTTGAAGTATCGGCCTGGAGTGGGAAAAAGAAATTCAGATGCCCTTTCCCGAAGACACCACAGATACTAGCCAGAAAAGCTGGGTTCATCTGCCTCTTGAGGGAGTACTAGCTGTATGTCAATTAGTAGAACATCGTCACAAAGGGGCCACAGGGGCCGAAGCTGTTGGGGTCACCCCTGCTGGAGTGCCTGTGATTTGTCACAAGTATGCAGCCAAGAACTGCCCCAACTGACTAGAGAGGATATGAAAAGAGATCAACGTGAAGACCCACTGGGAAACCTTATAAGGAAGTCTTTGTATGTTAAGGATCCGCAGATGCTGTTAAATAGCCCTATTGAGGGTGGTAAAGTAGTACACATGGAATGGTAATGAATGCAATTGGAGGACGGGGTAATATACAGGAAAGGCTTATCTGGGGAACCAGAGGGTGATCGCCAACTATTCCTCCCTGAGAAACACTGACTCATAGTGTTGGCTGCTTTCCATGATGACCATGGCCACGTAAGGCCAGATAAAACTTTCAAGTTGGTTAGGAACCAATTTTATCGGCCGTCCATGAGGGCCGAGGTGGAAAGTCACTGTCGCTCTTGCATTTGGTGCATCCAAAGAAAGACTTTGCCTGGTAGGACAGCCCCAATGGGCCATCTGCAGAGTAAGGGACCAATATAGTTGGTGTACATTGATTTCTTGTGTTTGGAACCTGACCTGAGTGGGCGGAGTAATGTCCTGGTTGTGACAGATCATTTTGCCCGGTATGCTCAGGCCTTCCCGACTAGGGACCAGCAGGCCAGTACTGTAGCAAAGACCCTGGTGGAGAAGTTCTTCATCCATTATGGACTGCCTCAGTTTCTACACTTGGATCAAGGTCGGGATTTAAAGAGTAAGTTAGTCCAAAGATTGTGTGAATTTTTGAATATTCAAAAATCAAGAACCACTCCTTATCACCCACAAGGAGACCCACAACCTGAGCGTTTCAACAGCACTTTGTTGAACATGCTGGGAACCCTTCCTTTGGAAAAGGAGCAACACTGGGGTGATTACATTGCTGCAGTAGTTCATGCCTACAATTACACAGTGAATTACTCCACCAGGTACTCCCTGTACCGATTGATAAGTGGAAGAGAAGCTTGTTTGCCTGTGGATCTAGCTTTTGGGACGTCTTTAAATTACACCTCTCAGGTCTCTTACTGAGGAAAGATTGAAGACTGCTTATGAGAGAAAAAAAATAACTTTGGTCTTAAAGTGAGAGTTCATGATCTACAGCCCGGAGATCGAATGTTGTTACGCAATTTAGGGGTGTCTGGAAAGCATAAGTTGGCTGATCGATGGCGCTCACAGCCTTACATCATTTGCAAGTGATTACCCGGGCTTCCTGTGTATCAGATATGCCCTGAAGGGAAGACTGGCCCACTCAAAACTTGGCATAAAAACCACTTGTTGCCTATATCTGAAGCCATCTGAGTGCCCCTGTCTTCTTGCCAAGAGACTTCTCCTTCTCCTACTCTCAGATCCAGAACCTATCGGGGTCATGAACCTCTGCCTCCAGAAGAGAAGAACTACCCCTCAATTGGCTATAGGTTCCTTCATCTGAGGACAAATTTCTCAAGTTCCCAGAGAGAACAGTGATGAAGCATTCACACACAGAAGGGTTAGATCTCTGCTGTGGAAATGCCTGCTCCCCCCATTCATGAAGTGGATAGTGAAATTGCTCCTGAGAACCTGGAGGAGCCAGAACCCAGATGTAGTTTCTGGGGAACAGATTGTGGGCCGGAGCCATTGGAAAGTATGTATTCTACAGTAGACTAACACAGAAGATTTGCTCTCCTTAGAGATTGACCTACGATGTCCTCGGACAGAGCTCTGAAGAACTTATCAGTACTACTCAACGTTCTGGTCAAGCACTTGCCTCCTTTATCGAACCTTTGGTAGAGGATGACCTTGACCCCCCTCCTGACACTTCTGGCTGGGCCACTAATCTATTACTGGCCTGTCATCAAAATGATATGACTTTGCCTGATGATGTATATAGTTTATTGTTGAAAAACCCATCTCTAAGTCAATTGTTTGCTGTTGCATTTTCTGGTTTGTAATGTAAATAACTGTTTACTCTCCAATGTGGTACTTTAAAGTGATTCCACAGGTTGTGTATTGTCTTCGGGACCAAAGACTTTCAAGTGGGGGGAGGATGTAGCCATCAGTGGACTACAGTTACCTTGTCCCGCAGACAACCTCCGTCATTCTCCCTCTGTTCCTGTATCCCTATAGTGCTTGGAATCAGTAACTGACATATCTTTGAGTCAAGCAGAGAGAATTGTGGGACTAATAGTCTTTTGAGCAGAGACTGTGATGCTGTGGAACTACCTCTGGCCTACACATCCCAGAGGGCCCTCTGCCATACCAACAGGCCTCTGGGAGGAGCTATAAAAGGGTGATCAGATCCACTCCACGCTCTATTCTTTCTGGGCTCCATTGAGTGAACACCTCCCCGCTGCCTGTGGGAGAGTTGCGGCCTGCCAAGCGCTAATTCAGTGACTCCAGCCCAGCCCCAGAGGGCCCAACTCTGCTTGTTGTTCACAAGACATCACCATAGCACTGCCTCATCTGACAGATCCATTGATCACCCACTTCCAGCAGCTGACCGGCCATCGCTGTTCGTTCTGCAGAAGGACGTTTCATCCAGAATCGCTGCTCGGGGGGGTTCCTGTTGGGCTCTTCGGTTGGTGAGAGGGCTGCCGCCCGCCAGTTACATTCCCTGATTTGTTATCTTGCTTGGACACTGTGTATAGACACCTTGCCCATGGAAACACTTTATTGCATTACATAAGACACTGTACATAGACAGCTATTCATGTAAGTACTTTTACCAGTTGCTGACCGCCTGACTTGACTCAATATCGCATATCGCCGTGACCTGACGGCGGCTGCAAAAGTGAGGATTGTGAGTGCGCATGTGCCACCGGAGGCATGCTCATGCGCTCACTGTGTATCGGGGAAGCCAGGGAGTGGATAGGGCGGACTCAATGTGACTCCCCCGCAGTGAAAGAACGGGATTCGTGTATGTAAACACAAGGATCTCCGTTCTGACAGGGAGAAGGAGAGTGATCGCATGCTTCTTGTATATGGGAGCAGCGATCACTCTCCTTTCCCACTCAGCCCAGCCCCCGTACAGTTAGTAACACATCCCAGGGAACACAGTTAACCCTTTGATCGCCCCTAGTGTTAACCCCTTCCCTGCCAGTGACATTTAAACAGTAATCAGTGCATTTTCATAGCACTGATCGCTGTATAAATGCCAATGGTCCCAAAAAGTGTCAAAAGCGTCGGACATGTCCACTGCAATGTCGCAGTGCCACTAAAAATCGCAGATCACTGCCATTAGTAGTAAAAAAAAACCCCATAAATTAATTCTCATTGCTTCTAAACGCGGCAACTTTTGCGCAAACCAACCAATAAACGCTGGTTGCGATTTTTTTTAACAAAAATATGAGGAAGTATATATTTCGGCCAAAACTGATGAATACATTTGTTTTTTTTATTGTACTTTAGCAAAAACTAAGAAATATTTTTTTTTTCAAAATTGTCGCTCTTTTTTTGTTTATAGCAGTAATCAGAAGTGACGCAGAGGTGATCAAATACCACAAAAAGAAAGCTCTATTTGTGGGAAAAAAAGGACGCCAATTTTGTTTGGGTACAACGTCGCACGACCGCGCAATTGTCAGCTAAAGTGATACAATGCCGAATCGCAAAAAGTGCTCTGGTTCTAAAGGGGGAAATCCTTCCGGGGCTGAAGTGGTTAAGGAATATCAATACCTAGTGCAAACTGTTCTGCTTACCACTACTGCTTACTGCTACCTCACTGTGTCATAGTTTGGATACAATTTAAAGAGCTCCATCTACCGGTAAAGATCCTTGCAGGCCTACCATCTGCACATTGCTGTTAGTATTAATTAAAGGGCCTCTATCCTACTCCTATTTTATCTGGTCTCCCATTAAGACATAAGGTTTAATAGGCCGGCCTGGGATCCCCCTTTAGTGTGGTACAGGGATGGGTGGTTTCTTTCTCAAGCACTCCTGTATTCCTTAATTGCTGTTCCATTGTAAATATATATATATCCTGCATCTGTGTTTTGAATTGTAATTAAGCTGTTATTTGGGGGTTTCTCATCTGAGTCTTGGCTGTTATCCAGATCACTACCCCCTTACCCCCTTTTGTATACATATCTTTGCTTCAGTAAAGCCTAAGAGAATACTTTATCTAACTTGTGTTGGAGTGTCATTTAAATGTGCTTATAGAAATGTCTGAACCCAGAATGCCAGGAGGGCTGGAGAGTTCACAGGGTCAGGGCAGTGCAGATGAACATGCCACTCTAAGCAACCCCCAAGGGGGCAGTGCTACATAAGTAAGGTCGGATAAGGGAATATGCTTTGCTACATTGTCACTGGGAAATGTATAGAAGAAACAATGTGCGCACTACCTTGCACAAAGCCCTTAACTAGGGAATGAGAGACCAGCAGTTTCTGAAACAGAACGTCCAGGGCCAAGATTTGACCCATCCTGAGGACCTGTGAGCAAGAATCAAGATGGTGGACCAGCCTTTGAGAAAAAACAGTCAAGACGACCTGGAAGAACCCATGGAGAGTCTGAGTATGTCTGGTACCACGTGCTCCTTGGACAGTTTGGTGCAAAGAGAATCACCAGAATGCCTGCCATCTCGATCCTGAAATAGAAAACCTACATAGACTAAATGAACGAGTCACCGGCACCAAGAGGACTATTCCACAGCCCAATAAATTGCCTTCTGTCGTGAAAACTTTTCACTTCTTTGGGGAAAGGGCTTCCCTGACATTAGTGTGAGTTGGAACTTCACCACGTCCAGTGGCGGCTGGTGACATTTTAGGATGGGGGGGGCAGACTCCGCCCTTCCTTTTTGACCCCTCCCGCTTCTCATAAGCCCCACTCCTTATAGTTTCCACCCCTTGTGTCAGGAGTATACAGCCCAGCATCACCAGATAGGGTATACAGCATCACCAGATAGGGATATACAGAGTCACCAGATAGGAGTATACAGAGCCCCAGATAGGGGTATACAGAGTCACCAGATAGCAGTATACAATTACAGAGCACCAGATAGCAGTATACAGAGTCACCATATAGCAGTATACAGAGCCCCAGATAACAGTATACAGAGTCACCATATAGCAGTATACAGAGCCCCAGATAGCAGTATACAGAGTCACCATATAGCAGTATACAGAGTCACCATATAGCAGTATACAGAGCCCCAGATAGCAGTATGCAGTCACCAGATAGGGTATACAGGGTCCCAGATAGGGGCTTGCGGCGCCCCCCTGAAGTCGGGACAAGTCCCGCACTTACCCCATCTAATAGGCAGGCAGGAGTGTGCAGAGATTGGCTTGCGGAGAGCGGGCTGACACTGTGCAGAGCTTCGCTTGCGGACAGCATGCTGGAGCCTGCAGTGGATGGTCTGCAGCGTGGGAGTTGGGACTGAAACCTGGCGGAGTGCTGCGCCTGCTAGAGTAATCACACAGCCAGCACATCCGCCACAGTCCCGCCCCTGCCCACAGCATCCAATGCCAGTCAGTCACTGGCTCAGGGCAGCCAATTAGTGAAAGCAAGTGCGCCTCTTTGGCGAACTTACTTTCACTTTTATGACTGACCAATCGGCTCACTACTTGCTGTCAGCAGACAGCAAGGAGCCGAGAAAAAAAAAGTCAATATACACTCCTGTTGGGTGTCGGGCTGACTTTTTTTTTTTTTCTTCTTGTCAGCGGCGGGAAGGCAGTGCCCAAGCGCCCCTTATTGACCAGCCGCCGCTGACCACGTCATTCCTGCAGGTTGGATGCATGGGAGGGTCTGAATTTGTTTGTCCCATGCAGCTAGAATATTGAGTTGCAACAGTCTGGAGTGAAACTTTGGATGCATTATTGCCTTGAAGGAATCCACCATTAGACTGAAGAATCCCATGAAATCACAAATTGGGGGTTGGTTCTAGGATCAAAGTATATAAGCACTTGAGCAGAGGCACAGTAGTCTGACCCAGGGAAGGAGAAACAGGCTTGAGTAGAAACCATGGAATATGAACATTTCCTATTAAAGAAGCCATTAAACGATAGTTTGGAGATCTGCCTGTCTCCAGGGAACTTGGCACATTGAAGAGCATGAAGCAAGAAAGAGGCAGAGTCCAAAACTCTAGTTTGAAGGCCTTGGAAATTACACTTTGAACCCAACATCTCAAATGTCTTGGGGCTAGATGGCCAAGACAGATGGTAGATATCCCTCCACTCTGAAGAGTGGGGGTGCCCCTTCAATAGGATAAGGGCCTGAACCAATACTTGGCTGGCTTGGGGGTTTAGGTCTTCTGACATAAGTGTACTCAAGACTTGGGTTAGTGTTTGAAGCCTGAGAGGGATTTAAAGAACCTTCCCATTCTCAGGAGCCAATGGCCTATATGTGCAAGCCTTTTTTTCTGGAGGAGAAGAGTGCTCTTATCCCAGGGATGTATGAGTTCAAGAAGGTACCAAACAGGTGCTCTCGCTCAAAGGGCATCCTCTTGAGACACTTTATGCACAGGAGTTCCACCAACAAGCATTTGAGCCAGAAGATCCTTCTCATGTAAATGGAAAGGAAGCTCATCCTGGATGTCTGGTGAAGAGTATCTTGCATGTCTTCCAGTAATGTAAAGCCACAGGTATAAGCTCCAGGTAATGGTAAATGGAGGGATTCGTTAAAATGGAGCCAAGATCTCATGGCTCTTAGGCCAGACAGCTTCCAACATTCTGTCCACCGGATCTTTGAAAACAGGATTATCTTCTAAAGGTACCACAAAGGTCTTGTTATATCAAAAGATGGCTAGGTCCATGACAGAAAGGGACAATTTCTCGATATTGCTAAGCAAAGCAGCTAGGAGGGGCAAAGAGTTTTTTCCGGGTGAGGCCTGTCATCGTACAAAATACTGAAAGAGTGAGTGAGAAACGTCTTAGCAGGTTAGGACATTTTAACCCCTTGGTGCCTAAGGGTAAAAGCAATGTTAATCCCTAAACACAATTTTGCAACTTTGACATGTCTTAGTAAAACCTTACATATCACCACAACTACTTTGTGCATCCAGGTGGATTATACTTTGTTTTTTTAGGACAAACTGGGCTTTCTTTTGGTGGTAGATGGTAATGGATACCTCCTGATTTTTTTTTTCTTATCAAAGGAAAACTGGCCAAAAATAGTAAAATGTAGCTCTATATTTCTTGTTACTACCAAAGAACAGCCCAAAATAAATTCTCCTGCTCCTGAAAATCACAATACCACATATGTGTATGTTAGTTGCTGTATGTACCAGTAATAGGGCCCAGAAACAATAGTGCGCATTTGGCTTTTTTTTATCCTACCTAAACACACTAACACTTACTGACACTGATACTAATTTAAAAATGTTTATTTTTTAAAATCCTGCCCAAAATATACTGACCCTGACCTTTTTCCCCTACTTGATCCAAACACTAACCCTGGCATGTTAATCATTTCCCAATTTCCCTTTGGGATTAATAAAATATTCTGTATTCTGAACTAGATCAAACCTTGATCTAGGCACAGTAAAACCTTGGATTGAGAATAACTTGGTTTGAGAGCGTTTTGCAAGACAATCAACATTTTTTTATAAACTTTGACTTGATAAACAAGCGATGTCTTGATATACAAGTAATGTCACATCACAACTGAGTATAAAAAGAGAAGAGAGGTGCCTCTAAGTGTTGCAATATGGTTATATGTAATGAAGGTACAACATTTCGCAACTCACATGGGTGATAATGAAAACAGACACATCTACAGTGCCTTGAAAAAGTATTCATACCCCTATGACATTTTCCACATTTTATGTTACAGCTAAAAACGTAAATGTATTTTATTGGGATTTTATGTGATAGACCAACACAAAGTGGCAAATAATTGTGAAGTGGAAGGAAAATGATAAATGGCTTTCAAAATGTTTTACAAATAAATATCTGAAAAGTGTGGCATGCATTTGTATTCAGCCCCCTTTACTCTAATACCCCTAACTAAAATCTAGTGGAAGCAATTGCCTTCAGAAGTCACCTAATTAGTAAATAGCCCACCAGTGTGTAATTTAATCTCAGTATAAATACAGCTGCTCTGTGAAGCCCTCAGAGGTTTGCTAGAGAGCCTTAGTGAACAAACAGCATCATGAAGGCCAAGGAACACACCAGACAGGTCAGGGATAGAGTTGTGGAGAAGTTTAAAGCAAGGTTATGTTATAAAAAAATATCCCAAGCTTTGAACAAGAGTAGGGCACAACTGCAAACCTACCAATACATGGCCGCGAACCTAAACTGACAGGCCAGGCAAGGAGAGCATTAATCAGAGAAGCAACCAAGGGGCCCATGGTAGCTCTGGAGGCGCTGCAGAGATCCACAGCTCAGGTGGGAGAATCTGTCCACAGGACAACTATTAGTTGAGCTCTCCACAAACCTGGGCTTTATGGAAGAGTGGCAAGAAGAAAGCCATTGTTGAAAGAAAGCTATAAGAAGCCCTGTTTACAGATTGCGAGAAGCCATGTGGGGGACACAGCAAACAGGTGGAAGAAGGTGCTCTGGTCAGATGAGACCAAAATTGAATTGTTTGGCCTAGAAGCAAAACACTATTTGTGGTGGAAAGCTAATACTGCACATCACCCTGAACACACCATTCCCATTGTGAAACATGGTGGTGGAAGAATCATGTTGTGGGGATGCTTTTCTTCAGCAGGGACAGGGAAGCTGGTCAGAGTTGATGGGAAGATGGATGGAGCCAAATACAGGGTAATCTTAGAAGAAAACCTGTTAGAGTCTGCAAAAGACTTGAGACTGGGGTAGAGGTTCACCTTCCAGCAGGACAAAGACCCTAAACATACAGCCAGAGCTACAATGGAATGGTTTAGATCAAAGCATATTCATGTGTTAGAATGGCCCAATCAAAGTCCAGACCTAAATCCATTGAGAATCTGTGGCAAGACATGAAAATTGCTGTTCACAGACGCTCTCCATCCAATCTGACAGAGCTTGAGCTATTTTGCAAAGAAGAATGGGCAAAAACAGCCTCTCTAGATGTGCAAAGCTGGTAGAGACTTCCCCAAGAAGACTTGCAGCTGTAATTGCAGTGAAAAGTGGTTCTACAAAGTATTGACTCAGTGGACTGAACACAAATGCAGGCCACACTTTTCACATATTAATGTGTAAAAAAATGAGAAAACCATATCTTCCTTCCACTACACAATTATGTGCCACTTTGTGTCGGTCTATCACAGAAAATCCCAACAAAATACATCTACGTTTTTGGTTGTAACATGACAAAATGTGGAAAATGTCAAGGGGTATAAATACTTTTTCAAGGCACTGTAAGTATGCAGGCATCAGGGGTAAAGCTGTCCACACAGACCGTCCTCCGCACCGCCATCAACGTCATCCCTTCCACAGTGAACTCCACAAGCGCTTCAAGCCTCACAGATCGCTCTACTGCTTGGTAGTTTTCCCAGTCACCATTGCACTGACAGCGATGAGAGCTGGTGGTGCCGAGGAGGGATCGTCATCATCCTCCTCCAAAGGGAGCATGGGAACTGCAAGGGGGAAGGCAGAAACAGACTCTAGAGGTGAGGCTGATGGGGCTTGCTTTCGAAACCCTGTGGTATGCAGCCTCAAGGAGGGTGGTGAACCTTACCATGAAGCCAGACATAGTGACTGAAAACTCTCTAGATAAGTAGGAGCAAGGGTGTGCACCGAAGAGTGTAATATATGCCTCAGAAAATGGTGACCCAGGCTGAAGACAGTGGTCAGGGCTGAGAAAACTAGAGCTTTCCCAAGTCACTAGCTGATCACAAGCCAGTGAGGCCCCCTGACCCAGTGCCTCTGCACTCTGCCATATGCAGTGCAAAATGTTCCCAAAAAGGTACTTACAGCGTGCAATACAAGATAGAAATGGTACTGCCATCTGTGCTGGGCAGGTGTAGACAACAGGAGCACAAGGAATGTCTGTCGATCACTGTGCTGTAGTGTCAATGCAAAAGCAAAGTGCTGTGACAGTCCTTACGCATTAGGAAAGAAAAAATGGTATATGCATGCGCAGTAAACTTGGAAAACTGCAACCCACACAGATGCAAAAGCGGTCCTTGCTGGTAGCCTGGGGAAATGCAGAACAGGGAAAATAGCACCAAATGCAATGAAAGTGCACCTGAACTGGTGCTCCTACCTATGAGTTTGATATTTAAAGTAAGTGTTGCAGCCAGTGCCCCACTAGATCTCAAAGGATTGGAGCACAGCACACTGGGTGTAGTGAAGGACTGTTAACCTACATTCATCTCAGCAGATCATTTTCTTCACAGGAGCAGGATTTCAGGGGCAAGCCCATTCTAGCTTTGGCCTCCTTGATGGGCTTACCCCCAAAAGAGTCTTGAGGTACAGGGCTACACTGGCTAATGGACTAGGGCCCTAGACCTGTATAATTACTTGCAGCTAGCTTAGTGCAAAGGTGAACACCAAGCAGTATCCAGGGCCAAAGCTACATTACAGGATGCCCCTGTATCTTCTTACCTGCAAGGTCTGAGTACAGTTCCCCAAGGATCTGCCTAGGAGTCAGCTGCAGAAAGAAGCTGCAGTGGATATGGTGCAGCTCGAGCTTGGTAGAAGAATCTTGAAGAAAAATCTCCATTAAAAAAAGAGATAAACTTCTATCAGTAGAGAGTAGACATCCGTCACCTATAGAGACTATCAAAAACTTGAGGCTTGGTGGGTGTGGAAAAAGTTATATAGAAGATGTCCTAGCAGCTTTTTTTGCCCGTGTCCAATCATGTGATGGTAGCTGCATATAACCCATGGTTATGACTAAAGTTCCTGTGTCCTGTACTTTACAATTGAGAAAGTTTACTTTTTTAGCCAAGCTTATTGGTATCTAACCAAAATTTTAGCAAATGATCCCCCAGCTAATATCCTGTATTTTTTATGTAACACTCCATTGGAAAATAAAGTAGCATTCTAGCCATCGTAGTAGTAGTAGTAGTAGTAGTAGTAGTAGTAGTAGTAGTAGTAGTGGTATTAGTAGTAGTAGGACAGAAGTGAGGAAAAACAGATTCCAGTAATTCAGTATAACACAATATGCTAGAGAAGAACACCCAAGTTAGTTTGTATTTTACTAACAGCTCAAAGATGAACATACTGCTGACAAATTTAAATCAGATCTGTTATTTAGGTGTAGTAACATATATTAACATATATAAGATAATATGTACATATAGTACATACTAATGGAACAGGGCCCTGACATTCTAGAATCAGACTAGATTGCTGAGGCCTTTAACATCGCCACAGGGTACAACATGGCTTAGACCAGTGTTTTTCAACTCCAGTCCTCAAGGCACACCAACAGGTCATGTTTTCAGGATTTCCCTCAGATGAAACAGTTGTGGTAATTACTAAGGCAGTGAAACTGATCAAATCACCTGTGCAAACTCATGGAAATCCTGAAAACATGACCTGTTGGTGTGCCTTGAGGACTGGAGTTGAAAAACACTGGCTTAGACACAGGTTGCAGGTTTTTTTGTCATCCAGGTACCCCCTTGTGGCAGTGGGAACAAACTGTGCAAATCATATCAAAATGCATTGGTATACATCTATAATGTATATACTAGTAGTGTATAGTAGTATTACAGTAGCAGTGTATAGCAGTATATATATCATATATTATATACTGTGGGTATATATATATATATATATATATATATATATATATATATATATACTGTACACGCATGCAGATAGATATATAATTGAAGAACAGATAGGTAGATGATATATTATTATAGATAATTAATAGATAGATAGATAGATAGATAGATAGATAGATATGTTTAATTTGTATATAGATTATTATATAGAGTGTTCTAGTAAGAGGCCACAGCATCCCTTTGTTTAAGAACCACATAATATGGTTGTATTAATATTAACAATACACCATTTTAATAATTTTATATTATATTAGCTGAGATGGTAGCAGGTGGATTGATATTGTACACATGACGGCCTCACTTCTGGCATTGTTTCTGGATTACTTCCTTCATCTTTATACAGGGATTGTTGGATCAGTATTTTTCAGTTTATTCTTGGGGTCGGTTCACACTCGTGCTTTTAAATCCTTCAGTTTTTGGATGCATCTTCATTTCAAGTACATTTTTTCACATACTTCTGTATTGGGCTGCTTGTTGAGAAGTTGAGAATCTTCACGCCGTATGAATGAATGTGAATATTCAGTTCAATTACCCAATCATGTGCAGACTAATTAAATAGAAAAGGATTTGCTTTTTACATGGTTAGATAATTGAAGTGGATATTTACAATTTATTGTGTGAAGATTCTCAGCTCCTTTTGTAAATAGGCTCCATGGGGTTGGTTTACTAAAGACAAAAAGGCTGTTCACTTTGAAAGAGAAGTTGCACTTCGCAAATAAATTTTCCCGAGAGCTTAGTGAATGAGGTGCTGACTTCCGTCATCCAATCAATTTTCTTGTATGTTGGTTGGGCATTCTTTGCTAAGTAATTTTTTTTCTGCTCTGGTGTAAATTACCTTGCATAGTGCAACTTCCCTTCCAAACGAATAGCTTATTTGCCTTTAGTAAATCAACCCTTATGTCTCTTGCTGAATTTATTTAAAAGATTTGCAGTGCTATTTACCTCTATTGCAAACAAATGCTGAGATAGGTTGGTTATGATGCCATAAGTCTGTTGCAGCACGTTGGGTGCAGCTTATCAGGCATTGCAAACATACACACATGGGCACTATACAATTATATGTAAGGATTCCACATCCCAGAAAGTTATTACTTTTCCTCAATTCAGCCTGCATTATATGTATACCTCTTTTGTTCCAAAACATATAGAAATGAATATATGCCTTACACAAAAAGTATGTAAGTCTTCTGCAATTTTTACACGTTAAATTATTTTTGCAACATATAAAACTGCAATCTGCAAGACACTGCAATCTGTCCTATACAAGCAGAGAAAAAGAATAAAAAGTTTTAGCTTAAAAGAACATAAATCAAAGTAAGTGCAATATATGAACTTGGTTAAATAAGTCTATAAAATACTCTGAAGGCAGATCTGCAAAATCCCATTGTAACATGACACAATAGCTATGAATCATACCCGCGGTGTTAAAGGGAGTCTCTTGCCAAACAAAAGAGCACACGAACTTGCAGAAGTTCACTAATTAGATAAACGAATGCTCCTGCCAAGATTTCTTTCCGTGTTCACGTTAATGTTACTATGTAATAATTGGAACGGTTACCGTCAGGGTCCAAGCACAGAGTGGTGCCGTGATCTCCCAACGCAGCTTCTGCTCTAGAGTTTTTTTTTTTGTTTTGTTTTTTAAAAAATAAAGGTGCCAGATTTTCTCATTTTTCTCTGCTAAATGGCCGAAGCTCTCTGAATTTAAAAAAAAAAAAAAAAAAAACTGTGATTTTAATTTTTTTAATGTTTCATTTTGCCCTACAGAGATGTGATCCTAAATTTACATAAGAGATTCATGTTAAAAACAACTTGACTGCATTTCATATCATAATAAGAAATTTTAGTTCAGTACCTATTAATAATATCACACTTCAGTAATCTATCAATTTATAATTAAATTATGTCTCTCAGTTATTTCCAAGGAAATTTGTAGACCACAAATTTTTTTAAAGTTTATCAAAATTTGTCATAAGTCAGCATATGACAAAGCAGCGAGTCAGTGACAATATAAACAATATGTATCTGCTGGCTTATCAATTGGCCTACCATGCTCAGAGCTATGGTTAACCTGTAGTTGACCGTGTTTCAAAGAGCGGCAGTTAATTTTTCTTTTTATTTATTTTAAAGTGGGAGTGGATTCTTTTTACTTCAGTTACAGGTAACAACCAGCTACCATAAAACTATAGTAGTTGGGACTACTAGTATATTGTAGTATATTGGTATCCTTGAGAAAATGCAAAGAAACGCAACCCCACCATTCCATCCTGTCGGTTTTCTTTTTTGTTTTTCAACCCAAACCCAACAGAGCTTTGTGGCTTTGTTGTTGATGAATTGAGACAAGCAATTCTTTTTTGCTTTTTTTTTTGGATGTAAAAGAAAAGAGGCTATTAGAATTCTGCCAAGAGACAGTGAATGTGGCACTAAGCGACGCACCAAGGGTGTTTGGATAGGGGCAAGGGTACTGTCACCCCTGAGGGCAGGGCCCAACGTGGCTCCAAGCACCCCTGCACTCATGTGATAAGTTTTAAGGCTGAGGACCGCTAAGACAACAGTAACTTGGACAGATTATGTGTACAGGAAAGCGGCCAGCCTGACAAGTTGAAATAAATAAGTGAATTTTCATTAGATCAGGCCAGAGTAGTAAGAATCCACATTCGTGTACAAGACAAATTTTCTGCAGACATATTTAGTTCTATAGGCAAAGCAACCCCCTGTCCTTTTGCTATATGTATGCATACAGTATACAATTATCCTGCAGTACACCTGCTTGAATAGCTATGCAAATTTTTTTTAGTGACCGCCGACCACTGCTGTATATTACTAATGTTATTATGTACTTTTCCATTTTGTATTGTACAGTTTTATATTTGTACGGTTTATAACCTTAATAAAAATGGTTGGAAAAGAATAGTTATGCAGATTTGTAGTTCTTCAGTAGCTAAATATTGGCATATTCCAACACTAGGCATTGATATGGATTTGCTTCTCATCTCTATTATATTATGTATCATTGTAACATCAGATAATTAGAAAACTACCCTCAGTTTTAACCAAAGTAGGCCAATAGGTTTATTTGCAGTACCATAACATTTTATATAGCTATCAGGGGATGTCTCAGGTTTTTAAAAAATAATAAGGTAGATTCAAAAAGTTGTTGCTAATATAATTATCATTATGCTTTACTGCATTTCTTTTTACCATATTTATAAATTAGCTACATTCGCCATATATACAGTATCTCACAAAATTCACATTTTTTGTAAATATTTTATTATATCTTTTCATGTGATAACACTGAAGAAATTACCCTTTGCTACAATGTAAAGTAGTGAGTGTACAGCTTGTATAACAGTGTAAATTTGCTGTCCCCTCAAAATAACTCAGCACACAGCCATTAGTGTCTAAACCACTGGCAACAAAAGTGAGTACACCCCTAAGTGAAAATGTCCAAATTGGGCCCAAAGTGTCAATATTTTGTGTGGCCACTATTATTTTTCAGCACTGACTTAACCCTCTTGTTAGATATCTTGTTCTCCTCCACCTACCATTTGAGGATGCCCCACAGATGTTCAATAGGGCTTAGGTCTGGATACATGCTTGGCCAGTCCACCACCTTTACCCTCAGCTCTTTAGCAAGGCAGTGGTCGTCTTGGAGGTGTGTTTGGGGTCATTATCATGTTGGAATACTGCCCTGCGGCCCAGTCTCTGATGGGAGGGGATCATGCTCTGCTTCAGTATGTCACAGTACATGTTGGCATTGATGGTTCCCTCAATGAACTGTAGCTCCCAATGCTGGCAGCACTCATGCAGCCCCAGATCATGACACTCCCACCACCATGCTTGACTGTAGGCAAGACACACTTGTCTTTGTACTCCTCACCGGGTTGCTGCCACACACATGCTTGACACCATCTGAACCAAATACGTTTATCTTGGTCTCATCAGACCACAGGACATGGTTCCAGTAATCTGTGTCCTTAGTCTGCTTGTGTTCAACAAACTGTTTGCAGACTTTCTTGTGCATCATCTTTAGAAGCGGCTTCCTTCTGGGATGACAGCCATGCAGACCAATTTGATGCAGTGTGCGGCATATGGTCTGAGCACTGACAGGCTGACCCCCCACCCCTTCAACCTCTGCAGCAGTGCTGGCAGCACTCATACATCTATTTCCCAAAGACAACCTCTGTATATGACGCTTAGCACATGCACTCAACTTCTTTGGTCGACCATGGCGAGGCCTGTTCTGAGTGGAACCTGTCCTGATAAACCGCTGTATGGTCTTGGCCACCATGCTACAGCTCAGTTTCAGGGTCTTGGCAATCTTCTTATAGCCTAGGCCTTCTTTATGTAGAGCAATAATTCTTTTTTTTTCAAATCCTCAGAGTTCTTTGCCATGAGGTGCCATGTTGAACTTCCAGTGACCAGTATGAGAGAGTGAGAGTGACAACACCAAATTCAACATACCTGCTCCCCATTCACACCTGAGACCTTGTAACAATAATGAGTCATATGACACCAGGGAGAAAAAATGGCAAATTGGGCCCAATTTGGACATTTTCACTTAGGGGTGTACTCACTTTTGTTGCCGGAGATTTAGACATTTATGGTGTGTTGAGTTATTTTGAGGGGACAGCAAATTTACACTGTTATACAAGCTGTACACTCACTACTTTACATTGTAGCAAAGTGTCATTTCTTCAGTGTAGTCACATGAAAAGATAGAATAAAATAATTACAAAAATGTGAGGGGTGTACTCACTTTTGTAAGATACTGTATGTGTCCGATAATATTTGTCACTTTCCAGTGAACTGGGGGAATCTAGTGATGGTCAAGAAACTGTTGCCCATAGCATCTAATCAACTTCCAAATGCTATTTCTACAGTCCATTGTTTGAAAGTGAAAGAAAGATTCTCCATGGTTGCTATAGACCAGTGTTTTTCAACTAGGTTTCCTCTTGAAGTTGAGGGGTTCTTTGAACAATGTTGGACTGATTTTCCGCTTAAATGACCACCAATGCCAGAGGGCAATTTTCCAATAATCATCATGGTATGGGGCCACTTCTACGCTGACCACTAATGTTAGAGGACATCACACATTTTACTGTTTGTTTTGCATTTATGCAATTCTGTTTCAGTCTTTTTATTCGACTTTCAAATGGTAATAAAAAATGTTATAGAGTAACACAAAAGAGTGCAAAATTGCACTGTCATCATAATCAGTAAACAAGATGATCACAGCAATAGCATATTTAAAGGATAAGAGTTTAGGACAGGAACCCATGGAAAGTCCATCAATAGGTACCAGGAATGATTCCCGTATAGTGAAATGTGTTTGGTTATATTCCAGAAAGAGGCCAAGCAACAAATGGGCCTTACATCTGTCCAACATTGTAGGCTCGGTGCATTTATACAATTAAAGAATCATTTTGTATGGGGTTTTGTAACTAAATTAACTGCCCCGGGTGTCAAATACATTAGGTACGGCACATTAATTATTCCTTTATTTAAAATGTTTTTCAAATTATTGATCATGTTATATACCATGAGCTATAGGTATAATTAATTTATTTTAGCAACGGGTCCCTGAGAAATTTTTGCAAGGGTTCCTCAGTGGTAAAGAAGGATGAGAAAGGCTGCTACTGACAATCAGTGGAATTTATAAAGAGTGCCACAGTTGCTTTAAAGAATTCCATTGCACACCCATGCAACAAATATAGTGTGTGACAAATTCATGCATGCCATAGAAAAATGTGCATGAATTTATCACTACTCTGACAGGACTTTCACAATCTTTACCATTTTACATTGTGCGACATAGTTACTCCAAAATGGAATTCCTCTTGTTTAGCTCCATTTTTCTTGGTCTTGTTTAGCTCCATTTTTCTTGGTCTTGTTTAGCTCCATGCACGTCACATGCAACAGATTAATTTCTCTATGCCTGTAACAAACTCAAAAATTAAATGCTACCATATCGTAAAAAAAAAAGTCACAATCACTTTTTTGAATCGCGTCCAATGTTCTTCTTATTTTTCAATAAATTCTTATTGGGTTTTTACAATAAACCATAGCACAGTAAGTAAACAGAACCATTGTTATGACAGCTATTTAGCATTAATGGAGTGTGTTACTATGTACAGGAAATTGTGGAATTTAGAGGCATCATGGACCTTTATGGCACCACCATATACATAACAACCAGATATAATTTTAAACCACCATGTTTTATTACAAAATCTATAAAATCATAAACATCTTAACAACAATTGAGTTCTAATATATCATAGAAGAGAAACTCTTTCAAAACTGGATATTTACTAGGCAATACTAAATAGCACCCCAGTGTGACATAGGGTCTGAGGTAGCTCTTATCCAGTATTTTTCACCATGTTTCACGGGTTTTACGCTTCCTCAGGAGTATTTGAAAGAGTGATGCTCTGTAGAGAATAAAAACACACATAATAATATAACATAAAGGTAGAAAAGATTTACATGTATATCCATAAACACAAAAATTGTTAATAAAGCTAACAGTCTATTGTAACACACATATACACAGTATAACAATAACCCAAGTAATATTATGAATATGCAATAAGCAGATTTTAGATCTTGGGACATCATAGGCTGGCAGTGAGTATAAACAGGATAATAATAAAGCATGAATTCACCAACTCGTGATCAACCAATATTGACCTATAAGAATGTAAAAATTGATAGTATAAAAGGCTATTCAAATACATGGCTTTCCCAAAGCCCATAGGTAAAGTCCATAGTGCCTCTAAATTCCACAATTTCCTGTACTATTGTTTAGCATTATTAAAGTGGTAGTAAACCCTCCTATCCTTTTCAGCCAAGGAAGCAGCCATCTTGGCCTCTGTTTAATCTACAACTGCCGTGATGCTGCGCATGTGATCAGCTATGACACCAGCCATTGGATGGTTTGACAGTTTGGTTTAGAGCACAACCAATGGGAGTGTTACATTTCCGGCACGTGCCGGAAATGTAACTGGTTTTTAAACTGTTAAATGGATGGGTTTATTACCGATTTAAGTTGTTGTAACATAATTTGACACCTACCATAACATAATAGGTGTATCTAAATCACATTAGTATAATAAGTAAAACATTCTTGGGTGACCTGCATCAACGGATGTTCGGAATGAACAGGTATAATTAAAAATAATTCTGTAGCTGTCCCTGTCCCTTTATATGGGATATGTTCAAAACTGTGAGTGGTTCTCTGGTAGCCCCCCAAGCCTAACGGCAAGTGCAACTGTGTTAAAATAAATTCAGCCTTGCTTCTTCCAGGTGGAGTATATTCAAGAATAGGGTTTCAGCCCTCGGTTATCACACTTTTATACATAAGCCTTATATTATATAAGAGTTCTTACTGGCAAACCTCCATAGGGAGATTGTGCTGGAACAAGCAAAAAAAAATACCATGCTAAAATATAAAGCAGAACGCAGGCCACAAAACAGTAAATCATTTACTGTCTACAAGGCGGGCTGAAAGCTGAACAATGAGCGACTGCAGCCAAATTCAGGATGTAGAATCAACAGGAAAAAAACTGATACCAAAGACGTGACCACAGACTGGCTTGGTTTTTTGTGCCCAGTGCAATGTCATAGTTGTGAATAATTATTACTAATGGTTAGATAATATGTAAGCGTAGCTTATTTTAACATGAGAGTATTTTTTTAAATTATTATTCATACTCTATTTATAATATTTTATCATGCCAAAATAGTACTATGGTTTTACATTGTGACTTATGACCGTTCATGAGGAGACAGCAAAGTGATTCAGCTGTGTTCCATCGTACGTTGCTGGCTTTTCTCCTGGGTATTTATAAAGCTGCAATCTTTTTTCTGCAGAAGGTAAAATACGGTGGCTTTTGAAAATAGAGTCAGCGTAATTTTGAAACGGCTTCAGAAAAGGTAAAACTTAAATTTAGAAAAAGACTTTTAAGAAACCCCAAAAAATTTAAACAAAATGGTAGAGAGTAATAGGACCATATTACTAGTACTCATGTATGCACACTTAAAAGCAGTATAATGATGTCCCAGTGTTTATTCTTTCACCTTTGATGGAAAAAAAGCATATGTTTAAAATTCTAGAAAATAGGGGAATCTCCAGTTGGTCAATTAAACTGCAGGCAGAGACACTTTAACAAAAAAAAAATGATATATATATAAAAAAACAATTTAAAATGTATATAACCCCAACAATGTGACAGTGTTATTTGCAGTTTACCTGTCTTTATATGTGAAAGCTGCATTTTTTTTTCAGACAGTTTTTCCTTTCCTTTCACCTGGTGATCCTGCAAGCAAAGTACTTCCTGTACTAGTGTGACAACACTCACTGGCTGCACTGTATCTAAGGAGGAGCAGTATTCTCACCCAAAAGTGATAAAGTCACCAAAGTTGTCGTCCAAGTGAAGCATGGAAATGTTAGAACTACAGAACACACACACTTTATCACAACAATGCACTCATTCAAAAATATTACAAGTATTTTACACAGCATAATTACCTGAACTTGTGTTTGTACCAGCCTCCTGCACAGCAGCACTCAGACTGGGAGAGGGAGGGGCAGCACAAGGTGCCAATCAAGGCTCTATTGCTTACGGGAGGGAAGACACAGACATGCCCTCATTAGTTCACTGTTGCTCCTTCTCTGTGTCTTGGACCAGGCTGCATTGCTTCTGCCTCTATTCAAAAACCAAAAACACACTTTGCTTGTAGTTGAGCTTTATTGCAATAGGTTCAACCATTCTGTTACATTTTTCTACCAAGAGACATTTAAACAGGTGCTAAGTGAAGTGTTTGGACAAGGACTAGGGCAAGGGAGTCATCACCCTTGAGGGAAGGGTGGCTTCCCTGGGGGGGGCCCGAACTGGCTCTTAGCATCCTTGTACTCATGTGATGGGTGTAACTCTACCTAAGGCTAGCAACATTTGGATGTAAACTGCAGATAACAGTAACTTGGACAGACGATGTTTAAAGGAAAACAGGCAGCATGGCAATTAAAATATTGGTACATTTTTAATCAATCAACTCACTTAGTGATTGACGTGTAACTACATTTCTGTTGTAGCTTCCCTACCCCCAGCACACCCTCCAGGTCTTATGACTATCTTCTCTATCCAGATATTGCAGATAAGGTAGCATAGCCACTTGTAAAAATCTTCTGAGCCATGCCATACATGTGCTGTGCACTATCCATTCAATCCTGTGAAGAATTGGTGCTCTGTGCTCCAAGGATGAGCTCTCTATAGGATTGATTAAGACTGTAGAGTGCATGCACGGGTTTGGCTGGGAAGATTTTGACAAGCGACAGTTGATGATATCATTCTAGAAAAATGAAGATTTGAACAAGCGGCAGTTGATGGTTTTTTACAGATAGATGAAGATTTTGACAAGGAGCAGTTGATGATAACATATTGGAAAGATGAAGATTTTGACAAGTGCATGATATTAGACTGAATAGATGAAGATTTTGACAAGCAGGAGTTGATTATATCATACTAGATAGATGAGGATTTTGGCAAGTGGTAGTTGATGATGTCATACTGGATAGATGAAGATTTTTACAAGCCGCAGTTGATGATATCATACTGGATAGATGAAGATTTTGACAAGCAGGGTTTGATGATATCATTCTAAAACAATTATGATTTTAACAAGCAGCAGTTGATGGTTTGATACGGGATAGATGAAGATTTTGACAAGCAGCAGTTGATGATATAACCTCCTGCATAGAAGAAGATTTTGATGAGCCGCAGTTGATGATATCATACTGGATAGATGAGGATTTTGACAAGCAGGGTTTGATGATATCATTCTAAAACAATTACGATTTTAACAAGCAGCAGTTGATGGTTTGATATGGGATAGATGAAGATTTTGACAAGCAGCAGTTGATGATATAACCTCCTGCATAGAAGAAGATTTTGACGAGCCGCAGTTGATGATATCATACTGGATAGATGAGGATTTTGACAAGCGGCAGTTGATGATATCATATTAGATAGATGAAGATTTTGACAAGCGGCAGTTGATGATATCATACTGGATAGATGAAGATTTTGACAAGTAGCAGTTGATGATATACTCAATAGAAGGATTTTGACAAGCGGCAGTTGATGATATTATACTGGATAGATGAAGGTTTTGACAAGCAGCAGTTGATGATATCATATTAGATAGATGAAGATTTTGACAAGCAGCAGTTGATGATATCATACTGGATAGATGAAGATTTTGACAAGCAGCAGTTGATGATATCATACTGGATAGATGAAGATTTTGACAAGTAGCAGTTGATGATATCATACTGGATAGATGAAGATTTTGACAGGCAGCAGTTGATGATATCATACTGGATAGATGAAGATTTTGACAAGTAGCAGTTTATGATATCATACTGGATAGATGAAGATTTTGACAGTTGATATCATACTAAAAAAAATTAAATTTTAACAAG
>BLSH010162850.1:154968-177310 GCA_018402905.1 Glandirana rugosa
GACGACTAACAGGAGACAAGTGGAGGAACAGCGGAAAGTAAAGGTGCAGGGGTCAAAAATGAGTCAAGGTTGGAACCCAGAAGAGAAAGGAGTATAGTAAAGAAAAAGTGAACAGAACAAAAGTAGGGAGGTCGAAAAGGAAAAGTAGAAGACTTAATGCAAAAGAAGAAAGGTGGTGGATTCAGAAATAAAGTAGAGGTTAAGGAACCAAAAGGGAAAGGTTGGGTGGTCATAGAAGTAAAAAAAAATTTATGGAGATGAAATTAATTTGTTACTAATACATGTAACCTAACTAAAAATAGTTTGTAATTAACTTCAGTTTTTACAGAAAAGCAGCAGGTAAAACTGTACAATTAATGTTTGATAAAAATCAATCCAATGTACATAATCATTGTTTAATTAAAGTAGAGGTATTTAAAAAAAAATGAAGATACTGGTGGGTTGGAAAGGGAAAACCAAGGAATTGGAGATGAAATAAAGACTTAGGTGGTGGAAAGAAGAAAACGTAATTCAGAAGATGAAAAGGAAAAGCTGGAGGGATGAAAACAAGACAAGTGAAAAAGAAATGATATGAGGAAAGAGAAGACCCAAGGTTGGAACTGAGTAAAAACTGGGGACGTGGAAATGAAAGGCGACAAGGAGGTGAACAGAGGACAATCAGCTGGTGAAGTGACTTGGAAAATGGAAAGAAAGAGAGATCAGGATGAAAAAAGTAGAAAGGTTAAAGGGCAAGAAAGGGGACATGAAGAGACTGGTAACGTATAAGGAAGTGAAGGTGTGAATATGAAAAGGTAGAAAAATCTGAAATTAGACAATGGTCTCTATGAAAGCACTATATTTTTCAATCTGAAAAAAATATACATTAAGAAACATAATAAAGTAGATAAAACCAACAAGGAAGATGATATTGTTCCTGACATTGTGGCATTTCAGGACATAGTCTTCATTAGCCACATGAACCATTCTGCTTGAGGTCTAAACTTGTATACATTAATTCTAAATAGATAAAGTGGTTTAAGCTTGAAAATTAACACTAATTCAGCCCATATGAGTAGCCTGTGATATTTAAGGCTTTCAGCTATCTATTGTGATAACTAAAATGGAAGACGTGGTCCTACAAGTACCAGAAAAGGCCATGTAAGCAGTTATTGGATGGCTATTGCACCCGCAAGATGTAGATATGCGGCACACTTGCCAGTTGACCGGGTCAGATTTATTTAGCAGCCATCATGGATGACTGAAATTGGGTTTACATGTATCCAAGTCATAGTCAGGGTGGGCAGATTGATATGTGTATAAGGGAAGCTTTAGTCCACTGTTGCTAGAGTTGGTATGGAATAATATGTTTTCGAATATAGCTGATGTAATAAAAAAAACTATAAAAAGAGATAGCAACTTTATTTGTTCTTGCATTGTTAATGGCATTTATGCTTCTGATAACACTCTGTAGCCTTCTGAAAAGCATCTGTGGGTGTGCCATATTTTCCCACATGCTGAAAAACATAGAGCAGTCTATCCGCGCCAATTTCTTGGACATGTATCCCACACATGAAATGTTGATAGCGTATGCACATTTTATTAACACAAATGATTTCACATACATTTTTCAAAAGGAAGACCGCCCACCTTTTTACACCAATGTCAAATGTTTCGGAAAATATGGACAAAGTGCCAGACTCCAGCATGTCAAAATATAACTATATGAAATATTTATAAATAATAAAAATTGCAGCAAACTTAGCATGCAACAAATAATATATTGAGATTTAAAAGATTTGAAAAAAAAAAAATATATTGAGATTTAAGATCTGTTTTGTTTGTCAAAAACTGAGGGGTTCTAAGCTGCTACAATGTCTCTATGAAAAGATAGAAAAGGAATAGACTGGGGCTGGAGAAGCTAAATCCATAGTACCTCACTTTCGTTTTTTTGGAGGGGTTGGGGGGGAGTTATGCAATACCAAACACTTAAGTTATTTGGAGTAATTACCTGCAGGAAGCGGCTTTATGGAAGCTTGATACTGTGCTGTGAGCATTAACAGCAGCTGCTGTCACTGAGAAAAGTTGCGCTGCTCACCCACCGCCTTCTGCCTTCTCCACCATTCTTATTTCTTGTATTTCTATTCTCCCACAATGCATCCCGTTCTGTGTATGGGCAGTGAAGATCCTGTCATTCAGTTGCTCCTCCTTCATTCACAGAACACTATGTTTTGTGGGAGAGTGGTAATTTGAGTTTTGTAAATGCCAGAGAGGGCATAAGGAGGCAGGTGAACAGCACAACTTGCTCAGCTTATCTCAGTAGTAGACTGCTGTTAACCTTTATAGTGCCAGAAGATATCTGCCCAGGGTGGTATCCGGCAGCACTAAACAAAAGATTTGTACCAGGAGCAGCTGCCACAGGTAATGGGATGCACACCATTACAGATATATAGTGGGGTTGATTTACTAAAACTGGAGAGTGCAGCCAATCAGCTTCTAACTTAAGCTTGTTCAATTAAGCTTTGACAAAACACTTGGAAGCTGATTGGTTTCCTTGCAGAGCTGCACCAGATTTCCACAGTTTTAGTACTACAACCCCAATGTGTTTGCTGTTGCATACCGAAAACAAAATACTAAACTTCAGCTGTAAAGCAGTAATAAACACAAAAACAAACATTTATTATATTGCAGCTTACCAATTCTTCGATGATGGCTGCATTAGTTGAAGTTTTTAAGGATGAGCTAAGTTTCCCTTGGAATCTACGGGCAGTAACATTATAGCTCAATCAACTGTGAAATTCCCTGCATCCACTCAAAGGACAAAGGGGCAGGGATGCTGGTGCAATCATTGACCTAATGTGGCTCCATGAGCATATTTAGTAAATGCCATTGTCCAAATATGGCCATATTAAGTCAGTGCTGCTGCTGGCCACTGCTGGTCATGCATGTGTACACAGGAGTGTGTGCATCTGTGTGCCTGCTACATGGTGTGTGCAGGAATGTGCATGCATGCTTGTTGTTGTCTTTGGCGCCAATCAGGTCATTTAAGTGAAGCATCTGCATGGGCTCAGTGCTGGCTTTTCTTCACCAGTACCTGTAATCTGTGACCTGATTTGACATACTCCTGCTTATCTGCCTGTTGCTGACCACAACCTGAACCTTGACTACGCAACTGTCTATCAAGTCTGTATCTGATCCACCTGCCCATTTCTGACTCTTGCCTGAACTCTGACTATGTACCTGCTGCCACATTTGTTCCTGATCCACCCCCCTGCATCTGCCTGCTGTTCCTGTCTTCTTCCTGCCTCTTGTGCATCTACCTGCTGTTCCTGAGACAAGTCATCTGAATGCCTATGGTGCATCTTCCTGCTGTTCCAGTGTCTCCAACCTATTGGCACCTCCATCCAGAAGACCAGCTAGGCAATTGTGCAACTCTGTGCCATTGCTTCATCAGTCAGCTCTGTGTAAGATCGCTGGAAGATCTCTGTCAACATACTGCTTTATTTGCCCTGGCTTTGAAAAACCTTCAGGAGGGCTATATCCAGTTAGAGGGCCATACCCAGTCACTTTCAAGCCCCTCTTCTTCCTCAGTACAAGCTCATCCAGAGACACTGCCAGCCACACTTGAGGCAATAGCTGTGACTGCAGTGAACTACGAGTGCCTACTCCTGGGAGTTTTTGTAGCAATCAAAACAAATTCAGATCTTTCCAAAATGCCTGCCAACCTTACTTCACTCTGCAGCCCTGTGCCTTCTCTCTAGAATCAAAGCAGGATAATTTCTGCATTATAAGGTGAACCGCAGTCTTGGGGACATTGTTTTCTGGAACAAAGCAACCCTACCTTACCAACAGTGGCTAACTTCTTGGCATGGCACAACAGTATGATGATCCTCAATGATCAGCTACTGCTGAGTCTACCTTCCACTTTCTCCATCAAGGTTGTAGGCCCGTAGAGCACTGTGTCATTAAATTCAAGTACTGGAACTCTGATACCAGCTGAAACAACATGACCCTACCTTACCAACTATATCTGCTGGGCCTTTCAGAGTTTTTAAAAGGTGAACTTCCAAGGTATGGGTTTCAGACTCTCTAGAGGAACTTATCCATCTGGCTTGGTTGAGAGAATGTAGAGCTGAAATTAAGAATAACTAGTTCAGAGCTACTTTGATGTAGCCATAGGTTTCACTTCTTCCAGGTTCTGTTGGACCAGCCACACCAGTCAATGAAGCACCAGTTCCAATGCAAATGGGTCTTCTATGACCTCCACTCTGTTGTTGACAGAACAACCTCTGCTTGTGCTGTGTGGATACTGGCCATATGGAGGGATATGATCTGTTCTACAAAGATCCAGTAGGTTCCTGTCCATTTCTTCTGTTGGCCAGTCACTTTTGACTATCTAATCAACACATTTTGCTCTTTCCAGTTTCATCCAGGTTTACACCACAGAATCTGAGGCTTGTTGCTGTTTTATTGATTTAACATTTGCCTTGCAGCAGCGAATACTGCTTCAGCCCAAGTTACAAGGACTCTCTGTCAATTAAGTGGATGGCTCTCATATCAAATCTGGCTCTGTCACACAAGAAACTGTTCCTCTACCATCTGTTATATCCCCCAACTACAAAGAATGCTGTGTCTTTAATGCCTTTGCTTTGCTCTCAATTCTTATAATTTTGGCTATGCTGTGGCTACAGGCACATAACCTGTGTATTGACTGGGACTCAGCATTGCCTTCAAGATTTACCTGCTTCATCCTCACCTCTTCTTTGTGTTGATTTCGACATTTGATTTAAAAATTCCATTCCCGTGGTCTATCATGATTTTCTAGATGTATTTGATAAACAAGGAGCAGATACACATCCACCATTATCACTTTTATCACAAACAGAACAGTCATTTTCACGGGACTCTGAAGGTCTAGATAGCGTTCGACCAGCTTAAAACTTTAATCACATCAGCACCAGTTTTGAGTCAATTGGTTCCTGCCCTGCCATACATTCTTTTTGTGGAAGAACCTAAGAATGCAGTCAGTGCAGGGCTTTCACAGTGTCAGGGTCCAAAAGCTTTGATGCACCCAGTTGCCTTCTTTTCATATTAACTGAACCCAGTGGAAAAGAACTTTGGTGTGGGAGACTGGGAACTTCTGGCAATTAAAAGCTCAATAGAAGAATGAAGTTATCTTCTGGAAGGGGTATCCCACTCAATATTGATATTTACAGATCACAAGAACCTTCAGTATTTGAGAACTTCATGTTTGAAACTATCCCAAACTAGATGGGCATTATTCTTTTCACACCATGTATTCAGATCACTTACCGACTGAGGTGTAAGAATAACAAACCATAAGCACTATTTTGTGTGTTTTGTGAAACTGAAAAACCACCCTCATCTGATATCATATCGTCTCCTAGGATGTTCTGTACCCATAAACAGACCTTGTGTTCCAAATGAAACAAGCACCTTGGAGAAATATGCTAAGCCAAGGAGTTACATTACATATGAAGGACAATCTGCCCTGGTTTGAGAAGAAGATGTTTGCCCCTAAGTCTGTTTTCAGACTTTGTCATGATCATCACCAGGTGGGACATTTTGGGGTACATAAGACATCTGGTCTGGTACAACGTTCATTCTGGTGGCCAAGTCTTGGGGCTGACTTTAGAAACTATGTTGATGCTCTTATCACTTGCATACAGAATAAAAGTAACAGGATCAGATCTTGGGGTTTATTGAAGCCTCTTGCAATTCCTTACAGGCTTAGAGGGCCACACTACCCTCTTTGCCAATGTTACTTGTCTAAAATGGCACATTTTTTACCCATGAAAAGGACCCCATACGCTGTAAAGAAGACTTGAAAATCTGTGAAAGAAATTGTGAGACTCCATTGGATCCCTAATAATACCGTATAAGGCCAAGGGGTCCAATTCACCTCTATATAAATATCAAACTGTGTTTTTCCTCAGCATACCATCATCAGATCAGTGGTCAAACAGAGAGAACCAATCAGACATTGGAGAAGTACTTATACTGTTCTTGTTTTGTTAATGCCACTGGCTGAATTCACTAGTCACCAGTATTGTCAAAAAATGACTAGTTGTCTGCCTGTGGTCTACCTGCAGCTGATATTTTCCCCATTAGTAACTTACCATTTCTTGTTTTGCACTGTGTCTCTGTGAGTAGAGGCATCTTGGTAGAGGCAGGGCTTTGCTTCTCCATATGACAACTGCCCCCATAATGACAGGTGATCTGAATACTAGTGGGGAGATATTTAAGAAACAGTAGAAAAGTTGGGGGAAGCACAGATCCACATAATTAATGAAGCAGAAGCAGGGAGATCCTCGCACAGCATGTAATTTGACACAGCTTTCTCTCCAGCAAGGAGCACAGTAGTGTCATCTCCAAATATCATAAGGCTAATGGTCAGAGGCAGCAGTGTCTTAGATGATCTCACACTGCATGTATACAGCTATGAGGCTGTAGACACAGGAGTGCCTAGGCACCCTCACATGCACTACTATTTGTCATGGGGAACTTAATGCAAAAGGTAAATCCTTCAGGGTACTAGTTAGGGACAATTAACTATTTTAAGATGTTCCCTGCAAGATAGCTAACATTTACTTTTTGAGTTCAGTTCCATTTTAATTGCAAACAATCAGATTCCTACTTTTATTTGCATGATAAATCAGACTGGAGAAAAGGGAAGTTATATGTGCTGAAGCAGAAGTCCCCCACACCCCACTTGTAAAATACACAATGAAATCTAGCTGCAGTGGATGTGTAGGACTCAAATGAAAGTGAATTCCATAGACCTTTCAACTTGAAGACAGTTGCATGGTTTCCTTGCTAGCATTCAACGCTAACCGATTGATTTCACTCATTGTTCAGGATTGCTCTAGCACTCTAAACAAGTTTGCTACAGTTTGCTACACTCTTGAGGATTGGTGAGTCAGTGGCAGCAGCAGTTCAGTTTGCTGGGTTCTTTACCCAGTTTAGATGGCAGCAGCAGAATTTCAGAGCTCACTGTAAATACCAGTCAGGGTACAAATTTTCTGTCCATGCCAAATCTTCTGCTGTGGAGATGTAAGCACAGGAAACAAATGTAACAAAGATTGGAAAAAAAAAATTCCACAGGATCAATCTTTACCACTGTCTGCCTATCCCTCCAATAGTGGCCCACGTTCAATAAGAAATGGGGGAAGGCCAAGCTGTCTTCACAGCTCCTGCTGAATTTAAACTTAAATCCAGCTGGGTAGATTGTCAAAATAAACTATGACAAACACACCTGTTGCAGAATTGCTACTGCTACTACTAACAGATCTCAAGGAAAATATATAGAAACCCTTAAGCTCCCTTCTACAAATACTGGGAAATCCTTTTTCAGTTCATTTAAATTAATTACCAAACTGCCACATACTAGTTGAACATTAAAATCAAAATTGCAGTGGAAATGCAGGCTCTGCAATGTATTAGTTGGGTTTACAGAACACGAGAACTCAGTGTAGACATTACCCCTTTGTTGTGCAAGTAGTCCAAAAACCAGGCAAGGGTGGGGACAGTGACACAGAAATAGAAACGTAGAATCAGGTTGTCAGTTGGACTAAACAATGCCCTATCAGTTGGGGTAAACAATGCCCCATAATTAATTTTAGTACCACACTGTTGGTATCATTGGAAGAAACAGTGCCCCATCATTGGTGTCAGTGGGAGGAATTATGACCCATCATTTGTGTCACTATGGGGAATAGTCCCCTATATTATTGGGGTAAATAGTTCCTCAAGGGCCAAATAAAAGCAAGCACAGGGCCACATCTGGCCTGCAGTGCGCAATTTGGAGACCACTGATTTAGACTAGCAGAGGTAAGGAATATCAGCAATATATGCATTACAAATATTTCAGCGGGTGGAACAGTTATCTAACAATTACTCAATAACCTGGCTGTAAAATGAGAAGAACCCGATGAGAACCTCCAACACTGTTACCATTATCTACATACGATCCTATCATTGGTAACTTCCCCATAAAAAATGGAAAAATTCTGTGCAGATTTTTTACCACCAGTTTTCTAATGTATTGTATATTGGCATAACATTTTAGCATTGTCAAATACTATGGCATGGATCTATTCTGGCACAAGAAATATAGTGGTTAGGATGATAGCTGTCGCAAGAGTACATTTACAATTAAAGAGTCAGAAATGAAGGTTAAGGTTTACATTTGGGTGTTAGATTAAGGGTTTCACATTAGGAGAGGGATTACTGATGGCAGAGTTTGGTAAAAGGTTGATTTGAGGGTTGGGGGTTGTGGAGGTTTACTGTTAACAGGGTGAGAGGGTAAAGGTTATGGCATAGAGATGGGATGAGGCTTAATGTTTAGGAGAAGAGGAGTCTTCAAGGCCATTGAGTTTGAGGCTTAGTATGACTTTCAAGGATAGATTAGGGTCTACAAGGTGGTTTAGAGCTAGGATAAATTGCTTAGTTTTAGGGTTTGGGTTATGATTACTGCTATGCTAAAATATTCGCTATAGGCATCAACGTGTAATACACATAGTTGTCCAAAATGTAGTTCTTGGTACAAAAATTAAGGTGCCCGTTATGATTGCTGTTATTCTCCCACTCTATAAACTTCCATGGCAGCTTTCAGAAGCCAAAAATGAACATATAAAGCCTAAGGCCCAAATTCTTCACCATAGGCCAGGCAAGAGTGGTAGACAAGAGTCTCATAACATGTCAAGGGGCCCTGCAGCCACTTCACATAATAGCTTGGTAAAATCCCTAAGCTCGGAAGAGGGTTCCAAAATCAAAGCTTCTCTTTGGTTAGCTTGCATCCTTAGATATCCGTGGTTTGATACATGACTATTTTCTACATTATATAGTGGAGCCAGGCTAGGTCTGTAGTCATGTGTCTAAGTCACAGCCGCAGCTTGCTCCCCCCTCTCTTTCTCTCTTTTCCCTCTCCCTCTCCTCTGAGCGTCTGTATTTGTGTTTATTTTGACAAGACGTGCCCCCCTACTTGTGCACGCCCCCTCCCACTGATCTCCATGTGTGAAAGGAAAGATTAATCCCAGCCAAAATCAGATCTGGACTCTTAATTAATTACTGTGGAAGAGCTGGAGTGAGCCGCGCTTTATAGTATTACAGAGTATCTCTGAGCAATAGGATTGAATCGAAATGGTCGCCGTTAATATTACGAGCCTCTGTTTTCAAAGTGGAAATATATGAGCCCACTCTGTGTATCAGCGAGGACAGTACTCCACTGTGTAATGTTAAATGCTCTTAGCAGAACTAGTCGCTGTGTATTTTAGTGGTGGGCTAACACTTTGGCTTTAGAGGTCTCAAATGTGGGCCAACAATAAACCATTCAATGACCTTCTTTATCCTGCTGGAACTTCAGTGATGGGATCTTTGTGCTGGTGGGCCTGCACATCTGCTGTTGCCATTATGAAGGGGTCTAACCCTACCTGTAATTTAAATGTATTTTATATTTTGGAGAGTGTAAAAAGAGGTGTGAGAACACCCAAGGGCAGTAAGGCACAACTAAAACTCCAAGGAGGAAAGGAAGATGACAAAAACTATGGCGATGAGAAATGCTGATAAATTTCCTAAGAGACGTTAGAAGAAGGCAGTTGACCCAAATTTCACTTCTAAATAGATCAACCTGTTATGTCTATCTATCCTTAAAAAATAAGCATTTAGTTATTTGTCGGGAAACTAAAATTTATTTTCAGTGATTACATATTTAAGTTATTTTTACAAGCTCCTTTTTCCTTCTTATTGGTATTAATTTAAATATAGAAATCTGTAGATTAGCTAATAGAGAGAGCTCTCTGTTGCTTGGTACAATTTTTATCAATAATTTAAACAGGGTTTTTACTAAACCAACAGAGTGTAAAATCTGGTGCAACTATGCATAGGTATAATTCTATAGTATGAAAAAAGAAACCCCAAAATAGTAGGATTGAGTGAATTAACCCTTTAAAAAAGGACACAGAATCAGCAGCATTAATGTTATAAGTCACTAAGATTACTAGAGACACTCTGTGATAGCTTGGTGGCAGTAGTGGCACTTAGTGGCTTGAGGTAGTGGGTTATTTTAAAGCGGTTCTTCAGCATTTCAAAAAAAAAAATGAAACGTCAGCAACTATTAATACTGTAGCTGTTGACTTTTAATAAAAGGACACTCACCTGTCCAGGGGTACAGTGCCATGCTAACCAAACCGCTTCTTCATGGGTATTCATGTTCCAGTGGAAGCATGTTTACTGTGGGCAGCCGGCTGTGATTCCTTGCGGCTGCCTGGTGAGTATTTGCACAGCCTTCTGGGACTTGTGACATCCCAGAAGGTTGCGGGGGAGAGGTGAACTTCCGGTGGATCGCCGCTGAAATCTGACCAGGAGTGGGAGCAGGTACCTGGCAAAACCAGGTACCCGCTCCCCCCCCCCCCATCCAAAAAGTGCTAAAACAGAAAAGGTGGATATAAAGCGGAGCTTCCCTTTTAGGGTGAAGTTCCGCTTTAAAGATTATGTCAAGGCATCGTAAAAAAATGCAATCCATCTCTGCAATACATGCACATTTTCATTTGAAGACCTTGCAAGTACCAAAAATGCCTGAAAATCTGTCAAAAATGCACTCAGTTCTTAAGCCCTGTTGTTGGCTGACAACACACAACATATTTGTGAACTGAGTGGTATCAATCCTCCCATTTTCTTTTGCTAAAGTACTCCCACTCTCAGATCTCGACACCATAAAGGCTAATCATTCTGTAGTCAATGATTCAAACTAGGAGGGGTTAAATAGGCTGTTTGAGATAACACCGGAAGTGTGCCCAGGCCACAGGGCAATTTTTACAATTTCTGCAGGTATTTTTTGCACTTATTCTAATATCTACGGCTCGTCGGTGTAGATATCACCA
Source organism: Glandirana rugosa (assembly GCA_018402905.1). Lineage (NCBI taxonomy): Eukaryota > Metazoa > Chordata > Amphibia > Anura > Ranidae > Glandirana > Glandirana rugosa. The sequence goes on from BLSH010162850.1 coordinate 165,846, forward strand.
CACCACGTGTCAGTCATTCACAGAGTTCTGTGAATGAGTGAACTACAACTAGCGTTTTCAATTGTGGCAGGCGACTTGTAATTCTCAATGAACTGATGAGTGCTCTTGTAGTTCACTGATTTTCCTGCTCTCCAGTAACTGCCCATAAGGGAGGTACGGGCAGACAGATATACTGACAGTCTGCAGGAGCCTGGCATAGCACCTGTGATCTCCAGGAAAAAAAAATAATAATAAAATGCACATTTTTTTACCTGTAAAAATATGTGCATTTATTTTTTTTAAAAAAAGTGAACTTATCCTTTATTGCAGTTTCCATGTATGCTTCTTCACTTTATGTAGTTCATGTAATTCTCAGGATTACAGAACATCATCCTTATTATGAAGACTGCTAATAGATAATTCTACAGGGAGGATGTTAATTTAGCTAATCAGAACATGAAGCAGCTTCTTCTGTGGGTTCCACCAGCCATATTGATAACCACATACTGAATAAGCATTGGCTTTTTGGCTCCTCAGTAATTCTTGAGGAGGTGTGAAGGATCGTAATTCTATAGACACCTTTTCTTGATAATAGGGCTAGTATAGCTATTGTGGTGGTGTAGCATTTGGAGAATGGTACTGGTAGCCTAATAGTACAGGTAGAAATCAGATATGGTCAAAATTGTCAAAGTAGTACATGCCTGAGTGAGGCTCAGGGGTCAATATAGCCCTTGCTGGATTTTTTCTATTGAAAGAGAAAAATGTAATACCTTGCCCACTTTAAGGCTGAAGTAGATTAGAAAAGTACAAGAGGGTCTAGTTGTAGAAGTTGAAAGTCCCTGGGGTGTTTTGCTAACACTTAATGATCCACCAACCTGGAACAAATAGCAGGTCAGTAGATGGGTCAGGTGTCCTAAGTGCACATTTGTTCCATATCAGTAACTCACTGAGCAGTTAAGCCTGAGAATGAGTGACAAACAGGATATTAGCAACCTCTAAAATGGCCATATTTCAATCATGACAGGCTCGCTTTAAGGGAAAAATGTGTGAGATGCAAGGAAACCAGGGGAAGGAACTTTCTGTATCTATTTTAAGCGTCTTCATCTGGGTATTTCTAGAGCAGTCTAGGGCAGAGATCATCACACGTCTAGATCAAAGGTCAACTCATGTTCTGCCTGCTTAGGACCTCATGTCTGGCTCTGTGTAATTAAAGTGTTGCACAGACTACAAAAAGATTACACATAGAAATAAAATGAAGCAATAAAGGAAGATGGTTGGGAAAGGATGGATGATGTGGTGGGATATTAGAGAGACATCAGGAATATGTCCTTCCACTCCTCTCCTTTGCCTGACTCCAAAGTTATTTCTAAAAAGTCAGCCTTACAGTATATCAGTGATTGCATAATGTATAGAATGTTCATAAACTGGGGTATATTTTTTTAAATACATGAGTAAATGTATAATCGTTTAAGGAGTTTATCACATCAGATTATAATTAAAATAGGTATGGTGGGCAGTAGTTTCTATGCAATAGAACATTGTTTCCCAAACTTCAATCAGTTGTGTACCTCTGTCACAACCTTTGCAGCATCTTAGCCCACCTTCAAACAAATGGTGGCCATCTGCACACAGATACCAACTCCTTATTGCATAAATGTTAAAGTGATGGGTAAAAGATGGCTTCAGCTCCTGTTTTCCACCTGTAGAGAACTGCTCAGACGTGTTTCACCCTTTTTGGGGCTTAATCATAGAGGCCTCTATGATTAAGCCCTGAATAAGGCCAAACACATCTGAGGAGTTTGCTACAGGTGGAGAAAAGTATCTGAATCTATATTTTACCCACCTTATTCACATTTATGCAACAGGGAGTCGGTGTCTGTGTGCACTTTGTTGAAGTCTACTAGAGCCTGACAAGCCGATTCTGTCTGTCTTGCACCAGTCTATTCACATGCTGATCCAACTGACACATGCTTGGGGGGCATTTGAGCGATACTATTTTCATTATCTTAGGTCTCCTGTTTTAATAAACAGAACTACACCCCAAGCAATTTACACAGCAATTATCCTGCTAGCGCATTGTGTACTCCAGAATGTCCATTGGACTACATGTCCAATTTTCACAAGCAAAGCTCCTAGTGGTATCTGCAGTTAGTAGATGTGTCTAGAGAAAGTAAACTGTAAAGCCAAAGGTTGGTGGACAACTGACTATCACACCTATATAAGCTTGTTGGACATCCTATTCCAAAACCATGGACACCAAAGAATAATTCAAAGCATGGTATATTTTTTACAGGGTTACATTTGTCCAGCTTGGACCAATGTAACTATGTATACAACATATGTGGCTGATGCCCCTGGAAGCTGGAACTGACTAAAGTACAAATACCTATTTAGGCAATTTTCACTTGCTTCCGAGTCTTGTACTGAGCAGTCGGTCATGCATTGTAAACACAGGAGGTCAAACCTCCATGGGCAGCATGGGCAAAGTTCAGGGAATGATTTGCATCTTCTGAATGAATGCAAAGCTTTCTCTGATAGGAAGAGGTGGAGAGCTTGACTTCACTGCCTGCCTCTCAACCTTGTTTAATCAGAAAATGCTTTGCATTCATTGAGGCTAGGCGTTCATCACGGGACCCAGAAGCAAGTGGTAATCACTTAAGTAGTAGTGTAGTAGAGATGTTTATTTCAGTGATTTACAGCTTTCAGGGGCATCATCCAGGTATGGTATATACACAGTTACATTAATCCAAGCTGTACCAATGTAAAAAAAATATACCATGCCTGGATTTTTTTTTTAATATGGACTTGTCCCCTCGATGTATGTATAACAGGTTTCACTCTTCTGGAAAGAAGACAAGATATTGAAGTGGAAATGTGCCATTATTCAGTGAACAGAGCATTTGTGAGGTCAGATACTGAGGTAGGATAAAGACACCTGTCTAGCAAGTGTTCCAATTTACCCCAAAAGTGTTTAATAGACTTGAGGTCGGAGCTTTGTGCAGGCCACATGAGGTTCTCCAGTCCACATCAAAAAAATCAAACCATGTCTTTTTGGATACCAATACTAAAAGAGAAAAGCCCTTAGCCACACATCACTATAGAAACCTGTGTGTGAAAAGGGAAAAAAGCCTCAGCTGGACTCCATCGAGGCCACTCTCCCAATGCATTTCGCCCCGCCCATAAGGCTCAATCATGGGGATAAAGTTTCCATAAACAGGGGCTGATTTCACTTTTCACACACAGGTTTTTGTAGTGATGTGCAGCTAAGGACTGTTCTCTTTTAAAATTAGTATCCACAGAGCTAGGACGAGCTCTGTCCTCCCCTGCACTTTCAGCAATTTATCAGAAGAGAACCCGTTGGAGCCTCGAGTAACACCCGTAGTTCGGTATTGGGTCACCATGTCTTTATGGAGCTGGCTTTGTACACAGGGGCATTGTCATGTGATGGAACAGAAAAGGCCTTTCCCAAATTGTTGGCAAATGGTTAAGGCATACAAATGTGTAAAATGCCTTTGCATGCTGTAGCAGTAACAGTGCCCTTAGAAATACCTGAAATCAATAATATAGAAGGGTGTCCACATATGCTTGCCCATACAGTGTATATCTTTCCAATGCATTTCTTCTCAGATATTCTGAGCCCTGCAGTGTGCCACTCAAGGGAGGGCAAATATTACCAGTAATACACAACTCATGTCTTGGGAAACATTACTTTAGTAGAAAACCACTAAAGTTCTAGCTTGCCTCCCTTTTCTTCTTGAAATTGAAACTCTAAGTAGAGATAAAAAATCATAAATGAATGCATTTGTTACAAAATATTTAAATGTGCTTTTGAAATGTCTGAATTTGTCTTGATGTAAGCCTCCTGTAATACCCTGTTCAGCAGACTGGGGGATGGGGCCAGCACTAGCAGCCAACCAGGATTTGCTGCATCACACATGTGCTAAAACCCTGTTAAAAAAAGGATGCCAACACGACATGTTTTCTATGGAGACTTGTCTTCCACACCGTCCGATGGATTGGCGCATCAGATAGAATAAATTGATCATTCAATAGTCCATTTGTTCCGTCAGAAGTCCTCATGTACCTTTGGTCAGGTGCTGCCTGTCTTTCTTTCTCTTAAATGTGTTCTATTTTTGTTATAATCTCCATTTAACAAAATCTAACGTCTCTTTGATTCAAGCATGTCTCTTTTCAGTCTCTTTTCCATATCAGGCTGTCTCTCTTTTTTATTAATGCATGATTTTTTTTTTCAGTTCATTTTCAAAACTTTCACTGAACTTTTACTTTCAGAGTCATACGACGACTACAACAAAGAGACATTCAAGGAGAGAGACGACCAGGAGAGCTTATGCAAAAAAAGATATTCCCACACAGACGAGAGAGACCAAGCAAGAGAATCCAGCTAAAAAATAAATGTGGGAAATAATCCACGTAGCCTGAGAAACGTGTGCGGAAACAGAGGAAGATATCCAGAGAAGCGACAAAGTTTTAGAGACAGTCAGACCCAGAGTTTGTGAGACGTCCAGAGCGAGAGAGATTGCCGGAAGAAAGATACATTCAGACAAAATGAAACAGTCGTAGACTGCAGCAATAGAGTCTGAAAACCCGAGAGACAACAAGGAAGTGTGACGGTGCCAGAGAGATGTACTCACCATACTGCCTGACTCAGGTACTGTCTCGTGATTCCTGTCATTGTGTGTAGTGCCAGGCTGAACAACCGCAATTTTGTACATCTTTAACCAATTTTCAGTAATTCATTCTATCCAGTTCAACTGTTTTATTCTGAATAAAGATGAAAAGTGCACAAACCCCTATGAAACATATTTAAAGTGTATGTGTAGCCTCAATTATTTTTTTTAGTTATGGATAGAGTAGGGTATAGTTAAAACCCTAGCAGTTTATTTTTTATTTTTTGCTGTATGTATCTTGTTAGGGAGATCTACCTTCACTTCCTGTCCTGGGACACAACAGGAAGTGAGAGGAAACCCCTCCAAAGTGAAGATAAATTCTCTCACTTCCCTACGTTCTATTGACATCTGTAACATTTTGGATTTCCATCACTTTGACAATAGTCAACAGGACAAAAAAGAGGGTGAATCTACCTAACACCAAATTTTAAACAAATCTTCCTATAATGACGTGCTTCTCAACTCTATCCAAAGCAAAAAAAGGTTTAGACTATGCCTGCACTTTCATTCTTTAAAGCCCAACTCTGGAAATTACAAAATAACTACCATTGTAGTGGGGCCCCACATTGCAAGGCTTAAAGGCTGGTTAAAGCGGTTCTAAACCGCGGCTGATAAGAAAAAATATTACATTCAAAGCCCTCCCACGCCGTGCTCTCATCAATGAGATAGCTGACATCCTCCCCCGGTCTTTCTTCCGGTTTAGCATGCTCCGGCTGTGTGATTGGCTGGAGCTGCAATGATGTCACTCCTGCGCGTGCGCGCAGGAGCCCTCGGTTTTGTCGCGAAGCTCTGAAGTTCCGGCAAGGTGCACATTTAGGCGATATTAATTTTACCTACAGATACCTATAGGTAAGCCTTATTATAGGCTTACCTGTAGGTAAAATTCACAAAGTGGGCTTTACTACCGCTTTAACTGTTGAGGATGAAAAATTAACTGGTAAGGTGTGGTACTTAATTTATTCCTCACTCCGGCAGGCTCCCTTCATCTGTGTGACTGGTTCCTCCACTATGAGGTATTCCAGTCCGCAGTTGCATGATAATGTCATCAAGTACAATGCAAGGCTAATTAATAACCCTTCATTGTACATGAGGATGGAGGAGAGGAGAGCACCAGAGCCCGATAGAGTGAAGAGTTTCCTCTGACCCTAAAGTATTTAACCCTTGGGGGGGTCCACTGAAAGAGTAGTTTTATTTTAGTTCTTGGGGTTGGGATTTATTATAGTGATGGCATTCTATTGCTCTTTAGAAAATAGTTTTACCCATACCAAAGGACCTTACCGTGAAATGCCCCTGTGTTGGTCATGTAAAGACACACTAGTGGTAGTTTAGCCAGAAGCTAGTTGATCTATGAGTATGTAAATCTTAACAAGCTGTACATGGACCCTAGGAGCACTGCTACCTTTCAAATAAAATTCAAAATGGCAGTTTCATTTGTTTATGAAATAATACTAAAGGAAACCAGCAACAAGGTAGACAGAAAGGCTGCCGTTGCTAATGTTTGAAAATTCAATTTGCCTGACTATAAGGCCTCATGTACACTTGACGTTAAAAAAAACATCAGAAGCTTTTAGTCACTTTTTTCAGTTTTTACGCGTTTTTTTAGCGCTGGGTTTTTATGAGCGTTTATTTTTTTCAATCGATCTAAAACATCCAAAAACCTTAATGAGCCATGTTTTTGCGCATTTTTGGGAGTTAGAGCATTTTTACAGCTCAAAAGCGTCTCTCAGAACCCACTGGTCTTGGGGTTTTTTTTTACAGCTCAAAAATGTCCCAGCCAAAAACAGTTAATACCAGCCTATGTGTGCATGAACACATAGGATAACATGATGGAGAGTTTAATGACTGTAGAAAAAAACGTCTGCAGCTAAAAACAGCTGCTGTAAAAGCGTCAAAAAACATCCTGTGTGCATGAGGCCTAATGCTCATCCCCTGGTCTCAAGACTTTGAATTACTGACAAGAAACATGCTTGCAGATAAGAGGTTCTGACTCTTCTCTGACTCATAGGAACTGCATACTTGTTATTGTTCTTTGTATCAAAGGCAGAGGTTCAGTAAACCAGCCAGGCAGCTAACATTTTCAGGTCAGCACTGCCCTATTCAGTCTTGACAGTTTTGTGACGAAGTCCAAGTCCAGTCTTGAATTACCCCTTCCCCATTTTAAACATTTTCTTTATACATACTGAGAAAATTGAGTACTGTCCATGATACTTTTTTTATTTGCACTAACATACAATTTTTCAGGACAAGCTTTCGGGCTGAGTCCCCTTCTTCAAGGTCCAAGCAGCACTGATTCACAAAAGTTTTAGCAGAAGGTTAAAATCTCTGAGGGAAAGGGGGAAAAAAAGGAAAAACAAACAAACACACACAAACCAATGTATATGGTGATGGTAATAAAGTTAGCAGCAGAGTCACTGAGACACCATATACATTGGTTTGTGTGTGTTTGTTTGTTTTTCCTTTTTTTTCCCCCTTTCCCTCAGATATTTTAACCTTCTGCTAAAACTTTTGTGAATCAGTACTGCTTGGACCTTGAAGAAGGGGACTCAGCCCGAAAGCTTGTCCTGAAAAATTTTATGTTAGTGCAAATAAAAAAAGTATCACGGACAGTACTCAATTTTCTCTGTCGCAATTGCACTAATACGGCTGCAATCACCTCAAGCTTTATACATACTGTTTTTCATAAAGACTTCTTTTGGTCGCATGATGTGGGGCATCCTCTTTGGCAGCCCAGGACGGCTTGATGACCAATCCCTAGGAGGTGTGTCCTTGACACCCCGAGCTCATAGGAAGGAAGGAGATAAAATGATGCTGGAATGACCGAAATAGGACGATGGAGGAGGAGGCATAGGGCAGGCCTGAGGGGAGGAGAAGCTACTGCTACAGTTTTTTTCTTTTTAATACAGGATTTTAACAAATGGAAATGGACTTTAACATATAGGATTATTTGAGTCATTGATAAAATCACAAAGAACTGTTTGGATATGCATTATCTCACATAAGTGAGTACACCCCTCACATTTTTGTAAATATTTTATTAAACCTTTTCATGTGACAACACTGAAGAAATGACACTTTGCTACAATGTAAAGTAGTGAGTGCACAGCTTGTATAACAGTGTAAATTTGCTGTCCCCTCAAAATAACTCAACACACAGCCATTAATGTTTAACTGCTGGCAACAAAAGTGAGTGCATCCCTACGTGAAAATGTCCAAATTGGGCCCAAAGTATCAATATTTTGTGTGGTCACCATTATTTTCCAGCACTGCCTTAACCCTCTTGGGCATGCAGTTCACCAGAGCTTCACAGTTTGCCACTGGAGTCCTCTTCCACTCCTCCGTGGTGACAACACAGAGCTGGTGGATGTTAGAGACCTTGTGCTCCTCCACCTTCCGTTTGAGGATTCCCCACAGATGCTCAATAGGTTTTAGGTCTGGAGACATGCTTGGCCAGTCCATCACCTTCACTCTCAGCTTCTTTTAGCTAGGCAGTGGTCCTCTTGGAGGTGTGTTTGGGGTTGTTGTCATGTCGAAATACTGTCCTGCAGCCCAGTCTCCAAAGGGAGAGGATCATGCTCTGCTTCAGTATGTCACAGTACATGTTGGCATTCATGGTTCCCTCAATGAACTGTAGCTCCCCAGTGACAGCATCACTCATGCAGCCCCAGACCATGACACTCCCACCACCATGCTTGACTGTAGGCAAGACACACTTGTCTTTGTACTCCTCATCTGGTTGCCACCACACACACTTGACACCATCTGAACCAAATAAGTTTATCTTGGTCTCATCAGACCATAGGACATGGTTCCAGTAATCCATGTCCTTAGTCTGCTTGTCTTCAGCAAACTGTTTGTGGGCTTTCTTGTGCATCATCTTTAGAAGAGGCTTCCTTCTGGCGACGACAGTCATGCAGACCAATTTGATGCAGTGTGCGGTGTATGGTCTGAGCACTGACAGGCTGAGCCCTCAGCCCTTCAACCTCTGCAGCAATCTTATCTTTATTTACCAAAGACAATCTCTGGATATGACGCTGAGCATGTGCACTCAACTTCTTTGGTTGACCATGGTGAGGCCTGTTCTGTGTGGAACCTGTCTTGTTAAACCACTGTATGGTCTTGGCCACGTGCTGCAGCTCAGTTTCAGGGTATTGGCAATATTTTATAGCCTAGGCCATCTTTGTGTAGAGCAGCAATTCTTTTTTTCAGATCTTCAGAGAGTTCTTTGCCATGAGGTGCCATGTGACCAGTATTAGAGAGTGAGCGCGATAACACCAAATTTAACACAACTGCTCCCCATTCACACCTGAAACCTTGTAACACTAATGAATCACATGACACCGGGGAGGGAAAATGGCTAATTGGGCCCAATTTGTACATTTTCACTTAGGGGTGTACTCACTTTTGTTGCCAGCGGTTTAGACATTAATGGCTGTGTGTTGAGTTATTTTGAGGGGACAGAAAATTTACAGTGTTATACAAGCGGTACATTCACTACTTTACATTGTAGCAAAGTGTCATTTCTTCAGTGTTGTCACATGAAAAGATATAATAAAATATTTACAAAAATGTGAGGGGTGTACTCACTTTTGTGAGATACTGTATATCAGGGGGTACCTAATTGAATGTATAAATATAAAGGAGGAGTCAAGATGCGTATGTACAGAAGAGGGGATTTAGCCTAGGTATTTGGTATTTGCAAAATGGAACATCATTAATTATATCTATAGAAGTGTTCCAATGATGTGAGAAAACCTACATATTTTTGTAAATGGGTTCCTGGTGCAAACTTAATTCAGGACCCCAGTGCTGGAAAGCCACAATACCAACCAAGTAATTATCTCAGTTGGTGAACTTGGTGACCACATGTCAGGCCTTGAATCTAGCAGAATGCCCGTCTGAGATCTATGCACTTGACATATGTTATAGCATTGAGAGAATGGATGCAGTCCCATTATTTTCTATAGCTCACAAAAAAATTCAGACTTGCAAATGGCTTAACATAAAATGCAAAAAATAAGATGGATAGAAATGCTACAAAAAGACTGGTCTATAGTAGATATTATTTTTAGTTGGCCTTGCCACATTCCTGTTTACATAGGCTAGCACTAAAGTTGGCTAAACACGGCTGTTGGGTGTAGATGCACATACAGTGCCCTTGCTGTGTCTACTTGCATTCCAACATAACGCAGTGTAAAGTAAACACTTTCTAGAGTGCTGATCTTAGTGATCATGCTTAATACAAATCTTCTGCGCCATGCCAGGAACGTGTACCAAGCTTGCCATTTTGTTGCTCGCATATACGAAACCCCTAATGTGAACCAGTCACCAGGATGTGGTGTATAAAAGTCCATTAGTAGGCAATACCAGACACCCTAAGGCACTAGTACATAACACTTCTCTGATGCAGCCTGGGAATCCCTGAATTTAGGCATGCAGAATGCAAATGCCGACTTTTCTCCAAGCTCATGGGTGTCCCCATCCACCATGCAATTTATTGATAGAAGGTGGTTGATAGTCACCTTTGTCAAAGACAACACTTGCATAAGGCATGACCCAGGCATCAAGGACATTCAGGGCACTCCAAAGCACAATTCTGACAAACAGAGGTTATGTGCCAGCACCTTATTGCTAGGCTAACCGGCTAAGCATAGACATAACATATCGGTTTCAATAGAAGGGTAGTTGTATGCCAAAAGTTTCTTTATTGTATGAAATTTCATTCATTTAAAAGATCATTCTCAAATGAACATCACTAAAGAAATAGTCTGCGGAGTTTCCATTTTTTAAAATTTTTCCATCAAATTAACCATTTTTAGTGTGTTTTTCTTTCTTAAGATAACCAAGTGATCCAGCACAATATATGATATTGTATTATATATTTCCTGCACCCCAAAGCATAACTTTCATTATATCTGTATGGCATGTGCAATTTGCAAGCATACCGTACTTTTTTTATTCCACAAAATGGTTTGTTACTGTTTATGCAACGTTCTTGGGAATAAACGATTGTTCGTACGAAGGGTGGTTCACAAGTCTGACAAGCACAGTCATGTCCAAGTAGCCTTAGTGTATACACTATATCCTACAGGCAGGTTTTATTTAATAATTTTATTGTGACGATGACTGATTTACATCCATCATGAACCATCATCTCCTGCTGCACTGTTTAAATATACGGTTGCAATTAGGAGAAAAATATATATCATGCTAATTTATAACCACTTTAGAAATGATAAGTACATACAATTCCCGACTAAATATACACAGCGAAAAAAAAAATACTAGGTGAGCTTATAGGCTAGAGGATTTGTAAAATTATATATATATTTTTGCTGTTTATTTTCAAACCTATAAAAAATAACAGGGGCGGTTGAATGCGTAAGCTGTATACATTTGTACAGATGTATGTGTATTTGTTCTCAGAAAATGTGAAAATTGTGTAAAAAGTAACACATGAGAATGAACTGCAATTGAAGAATTCAGTTTGCTGCTAACTTTGCCAGATGAGATGATATATAACTAGATTTCCGTAGAGCGATAAAAAAAAGTAGGTTTGGCCTTTGCAAATTTTTAATTAATTATTGACTCTTGGTCAGCGTCTGAGAGTACGGGAGATTTTGCTTTCTTTGAAATGTCGGTAGAGGAAAGGTTTTAGCCAGAAATGATCCAGGAAAATAGTGTTGTGGAAAAAAAAAAAACTATGGAATGTATTGGATCTATGTGTGTTTACTGTATATATAGATATATATACCGTATATATATATATATATATATATATATATATATATATATATATAT